>OY856410.1:1397128862-1397203862 GCA_963693085.1 Alisma plantago-aquatica
ATTACACAAGCTATGACATTAATTTCACCTGCAAGGTTAGGGGTTCATAAAAAAGAGAGAGAAAACATCATAATGTGGTAACTACTTCAAATGAGACAAGCAAAAACATCATATTCCCCAACTTTAGGGTTAGGGTTTCGTACTTAACCGATTAGGGTTTCACATCATAAATCAATCACCAAACCCTAATTATGTCACCTCCCACTTTCTTAGAGTTCATGAGGATTAGAGCATCATCATTAACTTGGTTAATCCATTATTAAAACAACATTAGGTATCACCATCATGTACATGTGTAACCATATCGTTATGTTATGCATGTGTTACTACCATGTAACATGTATGTGTATTGACCATACACTAATCAAACATGTGTCACGACCATAACCCATCCAAGTGTCTTGACCTCAAGCCAACTAGGTGTCTTGACTAAGACAAGAACATGTGTCTCGACCACCACAAAGTAGGTGGCTCGACCATGCATAAAACAAGCATCTCGACTATGGCCATAATACATGTCTAGACCACCCATAAAATAAGAGTCTTGACCACAACAAAACCATGAGTCTCGACCACTACTGACATGGTGTCTCGACCACCAACTAACATGGTGTCACGACCAAAATCAACATCACATGTATTGACCAAGGCCAAATCATATGTCTCGACCAAAAAAAACCAAGGGTCACAACCGAGACAAAAGCATGCATCTCAACCAAAATCAAAACATAGGTCTCGACCATGAACAACACATATGTCTCGACCTAAACAAGATCAAGGGGGTAGCGACCACCAAGGTCAATCTACCCTAACAAGACTTAGCCAACATCAAAATAGAGATAAACCTCATTCAAAAGAGAATGTGAACTTCAAGGAAGATGACCATCAACAAGGTGGAAAAATTCCATGTAAGACATGCATCAAAACCATGAAAAACCAAACTTCAACATAAATACCTTCAAGAAACCAAGCCATGGTAAAGAATACCAAGCTTCAACCTTAAGAAAACCAACTCAAAAACCTCAATAACCACAAAGGGCCGAACCAAGGCATGGTGATAAAACCAAGAAACATAATGCATGTATGATCATCACCTCAACCATCACTTAAAAAATCAGGTATAAGAATTTAGGGTTTAAGAAAGAGTGGAATCTACATGAGAATACTACAAAGTCTTAAACCTTAGATCATGGAAACTTCATATATCATATTAGCATCAAGTTTAGAGATCAAAATAGTAACATGCAAGCATGATTAAGGTGCAAGTAATAGAAGAAGGTAGATAGTTATTTAACCCACCTTAAGGAGAGATCCAAGCTCCAAGATAAAGACTCCAAAGAAGAAGATAAAACTCCAAACAAGGTAAAAACTTCAGCCGAAAGAACAACTCAAAAGAGAAGAACACTATGGTAAAAAGGATGCTCAATAAAGAGGGTTAGAAACCCTAGGATGTACCAAAAATAAAGAGGAGAGAAGAGAAGAAAACTTCCTTGCACTTGGGTACCACCTTGTCAAAACATGGTCTCTGACCCTTTGTGATGAGGAGTTCTCTCTCAAAATGATCACCATGGATAGTCCACAGTCTAAGTCCGAGAAAGGGGAAGAAGAAGGGTAGGGTTTCAAAGGAAAAACGTGTTCAAGGGAAAAGAACCACTTACCAAGGAGAGAAACCACCAAGAATCACCACAAGGAAGGTGATCAAGTTTCAAAGCACCACACACAAGGTTGGCCAACCTCCAAACCACCAAAGATAAGTTCTCCTTGCCCCTTAAAGATCAAAGGACGAACATAAGAGAAGGGAGAAGAAAGAGTGTCAAAAAATATACTTGCATGAATAAGAGAGAGGTTATATACTCAAAGGAGGAGGGAAGTAAGGCAAGGGTGAGGTGTCAACATAAGAGACCACCAAAGAGACATTTTTCCTCAAAAGAAACTAACATGAAACCACTATATGCATGAATGCAACCTATGGTGATAAAAAGTAGGTGGGGTATTGACCACTTGGGTCACCACCACCCTAGAGGTCGAAACAAACACCAAGAATCTTGTCTCAACCACGACAAAAAGGTCACCAAACAAACCTGGATGAGACACACCACAAGAAGACAACTGTCTTGACCAAAAACCCTCAAAGACCATCAAGGACAAGACAAACCACCCAAGGAAGGTGTCTCAGTCCAAACACACCCAAAACACACCAACATGGTCGAGACAAAGGTCACAACACAACCAAACTCAACATGGTTGACACCAAGCAAACCCTAGAAACCCTAGCATCCCCAAATGATGTCACCTCATCAACCAAGGTCCTACAAGGCACCCCATAGTATCAATCTATCTCCCATGATGCTAAAACACTAAGGGAACACTCAACATGTGACAAATTTCAAAATAACCCCTCAAATTGGGTAAATTGCAACTTGGTCCAAAACAAGCATACAAAGCTCAAACATCATCAGAACATGACCAAACTGAAAACATAAGATTGTCACATGTTAACAACGCATATCAAAGGTTTAGATTAATGTTCTAAGAATCTTATTAAGCATAAAAAGATTACTCAAGCACTAATCTAGGTCAGGGGCCTTACACTCAAGCACATAGCTTGATTGCCAACCTATCAAACACCATACCAAGGACATCACCAATCGCTTTGCAGGTTGATTACTCAACAATTCAAGCATTGACTGAAGAAACACCAATCAAACTCCAGGTCGACCATCATCTACTGAGCCCAACCAAGTGCAAAGTTTGATTAAAGCAACATCAAGCTCAAGTAGGTGGGTTGATCAACCTACAAGAGACAACAACTAGAGCAATCAATCTCCCAGCTCGATTATACAAAAGTCCAAACTAACAATTCATGTGATTAATCAAGCTCCAAAGCTTCACAGTAAACAAGGATCGATCTCTCCTACAAAAGCCACCAATCGACCAGAAGGTTGTTAGTCTACGGAGAGCCAAAGTACACATGTGATCAAGCAGAAGACCAATCAAACTCTCTAAGCTTGATCGCCTGAATACTTGGAGGTTGATGCCATATGGACCAATCAAAGGTCGACATGAAGCTGAACAAACCCTATAATAGGACCCCATAACGTCACTCCTGAGGTATCTTGTCTTCTAATCTACAGAAAAGCTAGAATTTTTCCATAGAGAAGATAGACCATGGTCAAAGCTATCGACCTCGAGTGTGATCGATCTCCTTGACTTTGCCACCAGACACTTTCCTTCAAGATCAATCAAGTTATTCTTGATTCAAGTGCCATAAGTAGAGAAGTGAAGATGATCAAATCTAAGGTCAGTTGAACAACTAGATCAAACTCAAGACCAGTAAGTCCCCTTGATCAACCTCTCCAGGCTATCAGTATGTCAAGTTAGATTCAACCAAAAGGTGGGTAGATTGACCTCCAACTTGATCTACCCTTATAATAGACCTCCTACCTTTGTTTATTGTTTCATTGCTTTTTTTAGATCAATGATTTGTCCCACTTGTATTTTTTTTGCATCATGAGTGGCTAAACTCAATAACTTGGGTTGCAGTAGCCATCAGGCCCTCCCCACCATGTATTATTTCCTTATTCTATCTTATACATATATTCTTGTAGTTTTTTTTTCTGTACTCCTATTTGAATGCATTTGTTATTTGATTAGCTACCTTCTTTTAATGTTTGATTTGAATTATTTTGAACGAATGAGTTCATGAAGAACTAAAGTTTGGATTAGTGATGATCCATGAGAGTGGGGAATATCTATAGTAGAAGTCATATTTTTGTCCTTGATCTTTTGGTCTCTATCTTGAGATAGAGGTACCCTTAGATAGATTTCAACATGGATATTAAGAGAATGAAGGTGTTAGATATCTTTTATGACTGCTTGCAAAATGTATTGAGAATATATAAAATAGAAGAGAAGGGTTTGCATGGTTGAGGCTGGCTTGATTGGCAAAACCCAATCCAAGTTTTATTTTATCATAATCACCATTATGCTTGAATATTATTTTAGTTTTATAACTTTGGTTTATTAATTTGAGTATAAAAATTCATTCCTTAATTGAAACATCTTATTCAACCCTTTTATTCAACTAAGGTATGCTAAGGCTTTAGTTTCTTATTTCCTTCCTGTATACCAGTGTTCGACCCCACTTCAATAGATTATGTATTGAGTTGCATACGTCTATTAAAGTTGAGTACAAATTAAATTCTAATAAATTTCCTCCGGGCAATTATGTTTAAACTTTTGACCCATGTTTAAGGTTGATCAACTTTTAGCATTGTTGTCAGGGACAATCGACAATCACTAAGGACCCAAAGTCCGCTTTGACTTTGTTAATGCTTTTAAGTCTATAAATAGACTTAGTTGCATTATATATTGAAATTTCATTGGTGTGTTCGGTGACTAAGCTTGACCGTATGACTCTTTTTGAAAATTGGTGTGACCCAGATTTTCCTTCACCGATCAAAGAAGCGATGGCCACTCAAGGTGGTGGAAGAGGAAATGGACATAGAGATGACCCTCCTCCTAAAGAACTAACCATTGATGGGAATGGAAATGGAGCATAACAAAACACACCCCCATCTACAAGTGTTCCATCCCTTTGTTCATTGGAGGCCATACATGCCAATAAAACAAGGCAACATGTGGTGCTTCCCTGAATTAATGTGGCTAACTTTGAGCTAAAACTAACCTTCCTCGTTATTGTTCAGCAAAAAACATTGGGAGGAAACTCTATTGAGGGAAATACCTATAGCCACATAGATGCTTTCAAAAACATGTACAACACCTTTAAGATAAACATGGTTCCATAAGAGTCATTCACTGCATACATTTTTGCTACTCTTTAAGATATAATGCTCTCACATGGCAACATACTTTAAAGCACAAGGGACTCATTGGTTTGGAACCTTTGGAAAAAGCATTTGTCAATAAGTTCTTCCAAATTGAGAAGACTATTCATTGTAGGAACAAGATTACTAGCTTTAGAAAAAAGGCTGTGGAAAACTTGAGTGAAACCTGGGAAAGGTATCAAGAGAGGGAGTGCCCTCACCACAACTTTGACAAATAATATATGGATACCACCTCTTATGATGGGATTGATAAGATCTAGAGGGGGGTGAACAAAGATTTATGATTATTTAAATAAAATTAAAATTACTCAACTTAAAGTGCAGTGGAAATATAAAACAAAAGAGGCAACCACAAAAACACTTAGAGATTTAGAGTGGTTATGTCTAAGACGTTAGTCCACTTCCTAGTTGTCACCAACCATAATTTGTAAAACATGTATTTTATTCCTTTTGTATACCGATACACAATACCCAAAATTTACCATTGCCTTTTGTGGGTCAAGACAAACCCTCCTTTTCAGCTCAAGGAGAACTATCACCTTCTTTGACGTGAGGCCAGAAGGTCACCCTCTTGGAGAGGATCGCAATCCACCTCCACCACCTTGGTTGCAACCTTCAACCTTGAAGTAGTACCAAGAGAGATTCACCACAACCTTCCTCCTTGAAGTAGTGAGAAGCAACAACACACCATTGGGCAAGAACAAGAGAGGAATAAGGATATTACAATGTTTTCACAAGATGTACAATTTAGCATTATGGATAAGTGATGATGATCTTCTTCCATAAAGATTAGGAAAAGTTGTATTGGGTGCATAGAACACTCAAATTGATACTAGGGTTTACTCTAGATTGATGGAAATATGAAGTATAGGGACTAAGCAATTTGACAAAGATAGCTAGTGTGCTCAAGTATATGTCAATGTATATGCAATTGTTTCTCAATGGACGTGTCTAAGTGTCCTAAGACCACTACTATTTATAAGAATGGTTTACAAGTGTCTAGGATAACTTTGGGGGAGAGTCTAGAGAGTTCTAAGTGGTCAATTAGATGTTTGGACGAAATTAATTAAGGTGCAACAACTATGTTTGGACGAAATTAATTAAGGTGCAACAACTATTTTGATCACTAATTAATTTTCAATCCAGAACGCTCCTCAATTGAGATTTATTTCGACTACGAACTGTCTCGATCAAAATTTATTTTGGCCGATAATGTTCTGAGTGCGAAAAAGCTCCAACGGCTATATCTTGGTCAAAGATAAAAAGATGTCTCAACGGCTCTTTCCAATCAAGAAAAATTTCGACAGAAGGTGTTCTGGGCGACATATATTTTGACTGAGGAGGACTTTGTTCAAGAATATGCAAAGTATGTGAGGTCCTGAAGACTTATTAGAAACCTATCAACCCTAAGATCTTTATGTGAGGTAGGATGGGGTTTAGGGTAGGTTTCATAAGATCATCACTTGTCCTTGCATCATGTCTATCAAGTCATACAAAATCATGAGAATACATAAATACATGGTACAACTTGATTTGCAAATATCCAAACACATATATTTGCAAGGTATTTGTAGTTGGATCTTGGCTTAGTTCCTTGATCAACTGAAATACTTAATACACACTTAGTAAAATAATTTGTGAAATATTTGCATCATTGAAATATGAGTATGGCATATCAAAAAAGCCAATACGGATTACTTCATGCAAGATAACTCCTATCAATGCAACAATTGGAATTGATTTTATGGGGCATCTATAAGGAGGAAATTGACAACATGACTACATTACAAGTTGGGTTAGATTATGAAAGGGGATAGACCGAAAACAAATCTATTATCGGTGCTACCTTTGATTCAAAGATCCTTGATGCTTTGAATGCTAAACTTGACAAGATGGCTAATGATATCCATACTTCAAAGGAGACAAATGCCAAAGCAAAACATAGTATGTAGATGATAATGAATTTTGTTACTTGTGAGAAGAACGGGCATGTGATTGACCAATTCATAACCTATTAGGAAGTGGATAATCAAAGTGGATACATTGAAAATGTTTTGTATGTCAACTTTGAAAGGCTTGACTACCCTAGTTTTTCTTATGGTAATACTTATGCAATTGATAATTCTCATCAATAAACCAACCACCAAATGGCATAAGTAGAGGCCAAGCTATAGGAAGAGACTATAATCCACTAGGATTCTAAAATAAAAACAACCTTTCTTACAACAAGATGCCAAACCAATATGAAGATTTCAATGGTCAAGAAAGAGGAATTTATTCATGTAGCGGTAAAATTCTATTAACCAACTAAACTCTTTGACATAACATATTCGGAACATTATGAGAAACAATGGTATGATGAACACTATGCAAGCACAAATTGGGATTGTAAATATAAGAAATATACAACAACATAATAGAATGATCAACCAACAACTGGCTTATATAGAATTATCATTCAAGAATTCAGATGGACAATTCCATTCTTGCGCTAATAAAACCCAAGTCACAAGACTGTGAAGATGGCGACATTAAGATTTGGCACTACTTTTAGTAGTCCAGGTCCTCTGTAAGAACAACCTATAGTCGATGATGACTTGAGTCTGAAGCTCCTAAAAGTGGATTTCCTAAAATGAGAAAGACAACACAAGAAACAAAAAAGGAAAATTCCTTAATTAAGAAGCATCTCGAGCAATATGCTGAAATACCTTTTCCTCATTGATTTATCAAAGCTTAGTTTAAGAAAAGGTATAAACAACATAAAGAAGATACATATGGATGTTCCTCTTTTATATGTTATAGATGAAATTCCTAGTTATCAAAAGTTTCCTAAGGACCACATCACTAAGAAATGGAGGCAGGGCAAGATAGAAACTGTTTAATTGGCTAAGATGGCCATTACTTTTTTTTCAATCCACTATGCCTACAAAATAGAAAAACCCTAGTGCTTTCATCTTTCATTTCCTCTTAGGTGACACTCTATAAAGGCATGTAATGGATGATCTAGGTGTTAGCATTAGTCTTATGCCACACTCTCTGGTAACCAGGCTAAGATTAACTGATATGGTCCCTTCTTATATGAGGATACAACTAACTGATAATTCTTACACCAAACCTATTAGAGTAGTTGAGGATGTCCCGATTCAAATAAACATTTTCCTTATTGCCTCCCACATTATTATCATCAATGTTATTTAATATCCTATGTCTCCCATGATTTTTGGAAGACATTTTCTCTCAACCACACATGCCTTGATTGACTTAGCAAGAGGTCAGATCACTATTCAAATAGGAAACAAGCATGTTGATTTCAATATCCTTGAATGTACGAAGGGACATCTTTAATAGAAACAAGATATTTTTTAGACTGCTACAATCAATTATGCATAAAGATCTAAGAGTACAATTATGTTGTAGATCCTTTAATGGGAGCCTCAATGATCCAACCTTTGGTATCAAAAATCTAGAAATGGAAGAAATTGATGATTACCTCAATGATATTGAAGAGCATGAAATTAATCAACATCAAATGATTGGAATGGCAAAATACATCTCTTTACAAAGAGAACTAAAAGATGAATCTACTATGAAGCCTCCACCTGAGCTGAAGCCCCTTCATGAAGGGCTCAAATATTAATTTTTAGATGATAAAAAAGAAATCTTAGCATTATCAACTCTAAGTTGCCTAAAGACTAGCAAGAGAAACTTCTTACCAAGATATGATCATATGACTACAAAGAAAATCTCTTGGTTACTATATCAATGATATCAAAGGGCCCAATCCTGCCATATGCATGCACCACGTTAATCTCAAAGAATTTTCAAGACCTCGAGTTCAAGTACAAGACAAATTAAACAATAAAATACACAAAATTGTATGCAGGAAAGTCAATCCAGTACATGTCATACCTAAGAAAGGTGGAATTACTATAATTAAAGGAAGCAATGGTTAAGATCTGGCCACCTACACCAGAACTAGTTGGTGAATGTGTATTGCTTATAGACTTCATAATGCTACCACTAATAAGTATCACTTCCCATTTCCATTGATTGTTCAGTTTCATCAATGACTTATTCACCATTCATATTTTATGTTATCTGGATGGAAATTCTACCAAAGGTGTTTCTGGTCAACATATATTTTGACCAAGGACGACTATGTTCAAGAATATGAAAAGTATGTGAGGTCATATAGAATAATTATTTGGAACCTATCAACCCTAAGATCTTTATGTTAGGTAGGATATGGTTTAGGGTAGGTTTCATAAGATCATCACTTGTCCTTACATCATGTCTATCAAGTTGTACAAAAGTGCAAGAATACATAAATATATGGTACAACTTGATTTGCACGTATCCAAACATATATATTTGAAAGATATTTGTAGTTGGATCTTGACGTAGTTCCTTGATCATATGAAATACTTAATACACATGTGAGTAACATAATTTGGGAAATATTTGCATCATCAAAATATGATTGTGGCATATAAAAAATCCAAAAATCTCCACCTTTTTTATGATGACAAATATTTCCATAAGATAAGATGGAAGTACCCAATTTGAAACATCATACCTTTGAATTGCTCTATTGATAGCCAATTTATATCATGTGTTATTCTCCCCCTCTTCTCAAAGCCGTTACCAATGCTTCCCCTTAAGGAGTCATTTTTGAGAGGGAAAAACTTATACCTGATGTATTAATTTAAAAAGAATACCACTAGATGGGAAATCCAAAAAATAGGCATTAAGGCATAGTCAAAAAGCCATATGATCAAGGAATATTAAAAGGTTGTCTAATTGTCAATGAAAGGTATGTTAAGGCCTTCATGAAAAAAGATCCCATAAAGAGAAAATATCAGAAAGATACTCTAAACTAATGGTCAAGAATGTTAAGTCCGCCACGATGTAGAGATGACATGAAGATCAAAAGATAAAACTAAAACTAATTTCTTGACCATTTTAAGGGATGTTAAGCCCATAAATGATTAGAGAATCCTTTAAGCACAAAAATGAGGACAACAAAGTATCTCTAGATCAAATATAACAGATGTTGAGCCCATATTCATATAGACACTTAATTAGGAGAAAAAAGTTATGCAAGTTAAATTAAGATACTTTGATATCCCCCTTAATCCCATACCAAGTAAATAGATATCAAAGAAAAAAATTTACTAAAATATAACCATTTAAGATCCCAAAATTTATGATAAAACATTAATGTCAGATGTAGAAACCAAGATATGTAGGATACTATCATGATTTCATTCAAGCATTGAAATTAAAATCCAAGTTTTCTTATGGAATAAAGAAACTTTTCTTTTCATGCACAGACTAGAATCAATGCAAGTAAAAATAAGCAAATGAATATTTATGTACAAGATAAGTAAGTTAGACTCAAAATAAGGTTGAGATAAGACACAAATAATTTTATCACAGTAAGAATAGGTCAAATCTCAACATGGTCCTCTTTTAATTCTAAGTTGGGATTTTAGGGACCCAAACCTTGTCAATGGCTCCTTTCTTTTAATAATCACATGAAAATGAGTAATGACCAATACATTGACAATAATTATATGATAAACAAGATATTTCATTTCTATTTTCTATGGCATCATTTTTAGGTACATATATAGTTTTAGTCTTGGGATAATATGTCTTTTTGGTTCTAAGCATATGTGAGGATTGATTCTTTGATACTTATCCTAAACCTCATATTCCTATTTGTTTAGAAGTATTAAGTAAGATGTTATCAAGACTTTTGTTCCCTTGGATTAATCTGGAAACTTGTTTTTGCAACTCAACATTTCAACAATCTTTTCAGTTATAAATAAGTTTACTTGAGCAAGATTTGAAAGTAAAGTACCTCTTTCTTTTATCAAAGCATCATAATCTAAATGATTGCATAAAACATGTTGAGTTTTATATTCATGTAGTTTAGTAAACATATCAATCTTTTCTTGAGAAAAAATACTATTGTTATTTTCAAGAGCAAGCATCTGAGTCTTATAAATCTTAATAGATGCTTTTAATTCATTGTTTGAAGATTTTAATGCATCATTATCAGATCTAGGATTATGTATATTAACATAGAGTTCATCAATAATTTTGGAAAATTTCTTCTTTTGATTCTTACAATCAATACATTTAGCAAAAATTTCTTCAAGACTATTAACTAATTATTCCTTTGATAATTCAAAAATATGTACCTCATAAATTTATTCTTCATCTTCGTTTGCCATGAAACATTCTATCTCCTACTCTTCACTACTTCCATTTTAATTGCTTGATTGATTCCAAGGAGCATTGTAAGATTTTTCTCCCTTGCCTTTCTTTTTGGATGAGGACTTATTCTTCTTCTTAAGATTTGGGCACTCATTTTTCAAGTGACCATTCTTTCTGCATTTGAAGCACCTAGCAGAAGAGGACGGAGCACTACAAGTTTTGTTAGAAAGAACTCTCTTATGTTTCTTACCATCTACAATTATGATGCTTTTTTTTGTCATCATCACTTGTGCCGCTACTTTCGTGAATAACTTTTCTTGATGATGCTCTGGTGATGGCTTTGAAAGAAAGATCCTCCCTTCTTCCTTTTTTTTTGTTCAGCCTTGATCTTTTCTTCTTATTTTAGAGTGACTTCATGTGTCTCCAGATTTCTGATGAGTTGGTCCATCTTAAGTGTTGTAAGATAGTTGGCTTCTTCAACAGAAGTAACCTTTGACTTGTACCTTATAGGCAATGATCTAAGTATCTTGGATACTTGATCTTCCATTCTTGTGTAATTCTCCAAGGAACTTAAGCTATTTACAATATTAAAAAATATAGCATACATTTATGTAATACTTTTGTTAGGTTGCATACGAAATGATTGAAACTTGTGTTTTAACATGCCAATTTTAGTATTCTTTACTTGTGTAGTACTCTCATGAGTTACTCAGAGTTTATTCCAAATTTTATAGGCTGTTTTAGAAGTGGATATATGACTAAATTTTCTAGGATATAAATAACACTAAAGTATGCTTACAATGTTTGCGTTTAATGCTGCTTGTTTTACCGTTTCCACATCCCATTGTTCTAGTTTGATAGTTGGAAGTTTGTAATATTTGGAAATCATCTTCCATAGATCAAAACTTATTCCTTAAAAATATAATTGCATTCTCCTCTTCCAGTAGGTATAGTTAGAACCATAAAACACCAATGGCTTGTTCACATATGTTCCTTCCATGTTGAGATTCCCAAGTATGCCTTCCCCCATTCTTCAAGACCTGTAAGGGCTCCTTGAAGACATGATCTAATACCCAATGAAAAGATCTAGGGGGTAAAAAGAGATTTATGATTTTTTGGGGTTAAAAATTTGGGCCATTTCTCGATTTATGATTATTTAAATCAAATTAAAATTACTGAACTTAAAGTGTAGTGGAAATATGAAACAAAAGAGGAAACCACAAAAGGACACATAGATTTATAGTGGTTCTGTCTAAGAAGTCAGTCCACTACCTAGTTATCACCAATCGGGATTTTCAAAATATGTATTATATTCCTTTTGTATACCGATACATAATACACAAAATTTACCTGTGCCTCTTGTGGGTCAAGATAAACCCTCCTTTTCAGCTCAAGGAGAACTATCACCTTCTTTGATGGGTCGTCAGACGGTCACCCTCTTGGACAGGATCAAAATCCACCTCTACCACCTTGGTTGCAACCTTCAACCTTGAAGTAGCATTGAGAGTGCTTCACCACAACCTTCTTCCTTGAAGTAGTGAGAATCATCAGAACACCATTGTATAAGAACAAGAGAGGAATATGAAGATTACAATGCTCTTTTCACAAGATGTATAATTTACCACTATGGACTAGTGATGATGATCTTATTCCACAAAGATTAGATAAAGTTGTATTGGGTAGAGAGAACACTCAAGATGATGTTGGGGCTTAGTCTATATTGATGAAAATATAAAGTATAGGGACTAAGCACTTTGAGAAATATAGCTAGTGTGCTCAAGTGTATAACAATGTATATGCAAGTGTTGGTTAAAGGATGTTTCTAAGTGTCCTAAGATAACTACTATTTATAGGAATGGTTTACATGTGGCTAGGATAACTTTGGGGAGAGTCTAGAGAGTTCTAAGTGGTCAACTATCAGTCTAGACAAAGTTAATTGAGGTGCAATGACTAGTTTGATCACTAATTAATTTTCAGTCCATGACGCTCCCCGGGTGAGATGTATTTCGACTGGGAACTTCTCAGTCAAAATTTATTTCAACCGAGAATGTTTTAAGTGAGAAAAATCTCCAACGGATATATCATGGTCCAAGATCAAAAGATGTCACAATGGATCTCTGTCGGTCGAGAAAAATTTCTACCAAAGGTGTTTCTGGTCGACATATATTTTTACCAAGGAGGACTTTGTTCAAGAATATGAAAAGTATGTGAGGTCCTATAGAAGAATTATTTGAAACATATCGACCCTAAGATCTTTATGATAGGTAGGATAGGGTTTAGGGCAGGTTTCATAAGATCATCACTTGTCCTTTCATCATGTCTATCAAGTTGTACAAAATCAAGAGAATATATAAATACATGGTACAAGTTAATTTGCAAATATCCAAACACATATATTTGCAAGGTATTTGTAGTTGGATCTTGACTTAGTTCCCTGATCATCTTAAATACTTAATACACACTTAGTAATAGAATTTGAGAAATATTTGCATCATCGAAATATGAGTGTGGCATATGAAAAAAGGCAATAGGGATTACTTCAAGCAAGAGAACTCCTATCAATGCAACAGTTGGAATTGATTTTATGGGGCATCTACAAGGAGGTAATTGACAACATGAATACATTACAAGTTGGGTTAGATTATGAAAGGGGACTGACCGAAAACCAATCTATTATTAGTGCTACCTTTGATTCAAAGATCCTTGATGCTCTGAATGCTAAACTTGACAAGATGGCTAATGATATCCATACTTTGAAGGAGACAAATGCCAAAGAAAAACATAGTATGCAGACGATAACAAATTTTGTTACTCGTGAGAAATGGGCATGTGATTGACCAATTCATAACATATTAGTAAGTGGATAATCAAGGTGGATACATTGAAAATGTTTTGTTGTCAACTTTGACAGGGTTGACCACCCTGGTTATTCTTATGGTAAAACTTATGCAATTGAAAATTCTTGTCAGTGAAACCAACCACCAAATGGCATAAGTAGAGGCCAAGCTATAGGAAGAGGCTAGAATCCAATAGGATTCTAAAAGAAAATCAACCTTCCTCAGAGCAAGATGCCAAACCAATATGAAGATTTCAATGGTCAAGAAAGAGGAATTTTATTCATGTAGTGGTAAAATTCTGTTAACCAACTAAACTGTCTGACATAATATATTGGGGACCTTATGAGAAACAATGGTATGATGAACACTATGCAAGCATAAATTGGGACTGTAAATATAAGAAATGTACAACAACATAATAGAATGAACGACCAACAACTGGTTTCTATAGAATCTTCTGTCAAGAATTCAGATGGACAATTCCATTCTTGCACTAATAAAACCCAAGTCACAAGACTGTGAAGATGGCACCGTTAAGATTTGACACTACTTTTAGCTGCCCAACTCCTCCGCAAGAACAACCTATAGTCAATGATGACTTGAGTCTGAAACTCCTAAAAGGGGAGTTCCTAAAATGAGAAAGACAACACAAGAAACAAAAAAAGGAAAATTCCTCAATTGAGAAGCATGTTGAGCAATATGCTGAAATATCTTTTCCTCATTGATTTGTCAAAGCTTATTTTAAGAAAAGGTATAAACAATATAAAGAAGATCCATATTAATGTTCCTATTTTAGATGTTATAGATGAAATTCCTAGTTATCAAAAGTTTCTTAAGGACCACATCATTAAGAAATGGAGGCGGGACGAGATAGAAAATGTTCAATTGGATAAGATGGCCATTATTTTTTTCTACCCACTATGCCTACAAAATAGAAAGACCCTAGTGCTTTCATCATTCCTTTCCTCTTAGGCGAGACTCTATAAAGGCATGTAATGGATGATCTAGGTGCTAGAATTAGTCTTATGCCACACTCTCTGGTAACCAGGCTAAGATTAAATGATATGGTCCATTCTTATATGAGGGTACAACTAGATAATAATTCTTACACCAAATCTGTTGGAGTAGTTGAGGACATCCCAATTCAAATTGGAAATTTCCTTATTCCCTTCCACATTATTATCATCAATGCTATTTTATATCCTTTGTCTCCCATGATTTTCGGAAGACCTTTTCTCTCAACCACACATGCTTTGATTGACTTAGCAGGAGGTCAGATCACTATTCAAGTAGGAAACAAGCATATTGATTTCAATATCCTTGAATGTATGAAGGGACATCTTTAATAGAAACAAGATATTTTGTAGACTGTTGCAATCAATTATGCATGAAGATCTAAGAAAACAATTATGGAGTAGATCCTCTAATGCGAGCCTCACTAATCTAACCTTCAATATCACAAATCTAGAAATAGAAGAAATTGTTGTTTACCTCAATGATATTGAAGAGGATGAAATTAATCAACATCAAATGATTGGAATGGAAAAATACATCTCTCTACAAAGAGAACTGAAAGATGAATCTACTCTGAAGCCTCCACATGAGCTGAAGCCCCTTCATGAAGGGATTAAATATTATTTTTTAGACGATAAAAGTGAAATCTTGGCATTATCAAGTCTAAGTTGCCTGAAGACCAGCAAGAGAAACTTCTTACCAAGATATGACTACAAAGAAAAGCTCTTGGTTACTGTATCAATGATATCAAAGGGCCCAATCCTACCATATGCATGCACCACGTTAATCTCAAAGAATTTTCAAGACCTTGAGTTCAAGGACAAGATAAATTAAACAATAAAATACGCAAAGTTGTTCGCAAGAAAGTCATTAAACCTTATATGCAAGTATTATCTATGCTATTAGTGAAAGCAATTGGGTCAACCCAGTACATGTCATACCTAAGAAAGGTGGAATTACTTTCATTAAAGGAAGCAAAGGTTAAGATCTAGCCACCTACACCACAACTAGTTGGTGAATGTGTATTGATTATCGACTTCATAATGCTACCCCCAATAAGGATCACTTCCCATTGCCATTCATTGATCAGGTTCATAAGTGAATTTCTCACCATTCATATTTATATTATCTAGATGGAAAATCTGGCTTTTACTAAGTGCACATTCACTGAGATGATCAGGAGAAGACCACCTTCTCATGTCTACGTGGTACCTATGCTTTCTGTAGGATGCCATTTGGATTAAGTAATGCTCTTGCCACATTCTAAAGATGCATGTTTATAATCTTTGCCGACTTTATGGAGGAAATTATGGAGGTGTTTATGGATGACTTCTCTATCTATGGGTCTTCCTTGAAGACTTTTTGAGAAACTTGTTCTAGAGGTGTGAGGAAAAATAGTTGGTTCTGAACTAGGGATAATGCCACTTTACGGTAAGAGAGGGCATTGTGTTGGGTCATAAGATTTTTTAAGTAGGAATGAGGTGGATAAGAGTGAGATCAAATCAATTTATCAATTACCATCACCTTCCTTGATCACATAACTATGAAGTTTTATTCGCCATGGAGGCTACTATAGAAGATTTATTAAAGATCTCTCTAAAATTATCAAAACCGTGGTCATGATTTTTGTTAAAATATGTTCCTTTTGTTTTTGATGAAGAGTGTATGAAGGATTTCCATTTCTTGAAAGGTGATCTACTGTTAAGACCTATTATGCAATCTCCTGATTGGGATCTCTTCTTAGAGATCATGTGTTATATCGATACTTTTGTTGTGGGAGTAGTTCTCGATTAAAAGAAAGATAATAAACGTCATGTCATTTACTATGCAAGTAAATCATGTGATGAATAACAAGTAAACTACATGAAAATAGAAAAGTAGATTCTCTCAATTATATACACACTCGACAAGTTCAGGTTGTGCTTTCTAGGAGTAAAAGTCATTGTCTACACTGATCATGGTGCTATTCAAATACTGGATGCAAAAGGACACTAAGCCCTGTCTCTTACAATGGGATTTTTTGCTCCAAGAATTTGATCATGAAACTGTGGATAATAAAAGATCAGAAAATTTAGTAGCAAACCACATTTCAAAAATTCACGTTGAAGAAGATAATTCCTTACCGATATATAAATCATATGGAGACGAGTCACTGCTAGACATAAGAACAATTGATCATGTGAAGCCCTGTTATGCAGATTTATACAACTACCTGGCATGTCACCAATTGCCACCTAATATGACATATTATATGAAAAATAAGTTCTTTGGTTATTTGAAGAACTATTACTGGGATGAGCCCCTATTGTTATAAAGATATATGGATATCTTGTATCACAAATGCATCCCTAAAGATGAAGTTCATTCTATTCTTGAGAAGTGTCATTCATCTCCATATGAGGGCATTTGGGATCTGAAAGATGGAAATGAAGGTTCTACATTCTGACTTCTATGGGTCTTCCATCTTCAAAGTCTCACAAGCATATGTAGAAGCATGTGACACTTGGAGAACAAGGAATGTAAGCAAAAGAAATGAAATGCCTCTTGCAAAGTGGATTGAGGTTGAGTTTTTTTAATGTTTGGGGGATATAATTTGTGGGTCCATTCCCTTGATCCTTTGGAAACAAATGCATTCTTGGTTGATGTTGACTATGTATCAAAATGGGTTAAAGATCTGGCTTCACCAACCTATGACTCAAAGATTTTCATGCACATTTTTAACAAAGTCATTTTTCCTAGATTAGGATATCCTCAAACTATGATTAGTGACAGAGGGTATGTTGGGAAATATGGCATCAAATAATGGAGCAAAATCAACAATTTAACTGCCAAATTCCCCTTTGAACAATAGATTGCGTCAAAAACTATGTAATGGGAAGGAGGGTTGTGTTCATATGTATGCCCAGAGAGCCAATCATATGATGATTGGGATGACACATTAGATACATGATTTGATAATTAATAATAAAAGGCAAGCTTCTAATGTATTATGTTTCATTCACTTATGAGATAATGATGGAACACTATAAATGTCTAGAGAATAAAATTACTCAATGACATACGTCTTCAAGTTTTAGCCTTGTCGAAATGAGATCATACCAATGTTATGAGTACATATACATATTCTCATTATGTCTCTGATCGGTTGTTATTGTAGAAGGCATACATATTCTCATTATGTCTTTGATCAGTTGTTATTGTGGAAGGTTGATAGACAACAATAACACATAAGATCAGAGTGTGGTTTGGTTGATGATGCAATCTTGTGAGTCAAGATATGGATATATCAAACCAAACACCCAAATACATGTTATGGAATAGTGTATCGGACAGACCCACTATGAGATTGACACATGGAAGCCATCTTCATGGAAGTCATAGTCATCTCTCACAGTGATGGTGGTGGTTGTGGTTCTTAGACCTAAAATCACTAGAATCATCACATGTCATTGGGTACACTTTGACATCATAAAACACATCCCTGAAACATGTGTTGTTATAGCGGTGATGATTGGGTGACTTTGACACATGGGGACTAACTGTGAGTGATAGAGATGGAATTTCACCCTCGTACATGAGAATGATATCCAATGCCTCTTGATTAGAGAGACTGAGAAAAGTATGGCCGTGTGATATTGAGTTTACATATATCTCATGTAGTCTGCTTTGGTTCAAGAAACAAGATTGAATAATAATGAGGATGACTGCTCCATGCCTCTAGTTCAATATAGATATCAGTGACAAGGGAACTATACAAACAGTGTAACACCATATGTAGATTGTAGGTCAAAGTTGCTCCCCAACTTTCCATTCACTTGGGTAGTACCGATGTGCAACTAGGCACCACTCTTTGCTTGTGATGTCATAAGTTGTTATGGACATTCACTGCCCACGTGATATGGGACCTATAGGGTCACACTTATAGGAACTCATCTATAAGTGGAGTTTGATCTTGAATGATAATTGAATTGATTAATAAAGTATTTAGGTATTTCATTTCATGCTACGAATCAACTGAATAGACTGCCAAACGACCAGTTCAAGTGTTGAGACATCTGTTTAGAGTGTTAGGTTGATTGTATTGTGCATTGGTTGGAATTCAACCTGAAATAGCCTGTGAGACTCCCGTTTGGCTTGTCTAGACAATCGTATCAGGTGGTGTGAGACGCATGTCTCACATTCACAAAATGGCCTTCTTAGGGGTGCAATTCGATTGCATCAATGATTGGTGCTGACGTCAAGTTGAGTACTAATTGGAATTGAATTTTCGACATGTGTGCAAAATTGGAAAGTGTGAAATGACCGTCTCACATCCTAGATGACCATCTCTCTGCGGAGACGACCATTTCGGCTGAAGGAGGTTATGGAACTTCCAGAATTGTTGCAAAAATTCAAGATCTTCTGATACTTTCTACTCCCGCTTTAGTCACGTATTGGTTGGGGACTGGGAACCCTAACCTTAACCCCTCCTATATATAGAGGGGTACTGGGGGCTTCCTAGAACACAACTACAACATAGAAAATTGAGAATCAATTGCTCTAATAATTGTTGTCCTATCTGGTTGTAGTAACTAAGAGAGCCTAGGCAAGTCCTACCCGACTAGGGAGGGATAGAAACAACTGATGATCATTGTTGTGGAAGAGTAGGTTGGTTACTAGTACATCAACGGGAGGGACAACTACTTCCTATCCAATCTAGAAGGATGACATGAGTTCTAGTTGGTGCATGTGGATTACTGTAGAGACAGGAGTTCTTTGGCTATTTCTAGGAGGGCAACATCAACTCACAGTCCGTGATGAGATTAGAGGAGCCATTACATGAGTTGTCTGAGTCTACTATCCATGGAGGAGTAGTCATAAGAGTATAAGTGCATCCACGAGCTGTACAACCACCGTACAAGATAGAGTACACACCTAGATCGACGAGGATTGTCGATGGACTTGCTCCAGGATCAGGTATATCTTCGTGAAACCATCCTTACCATTTTATAGTTATTGACACAATCTACTCATTAATGGGAAATAAGTTAGTAATCCCCCCCTACCAATTTGATGCCGTATTTCTCTATAGGTTGCAAGGTTTATACTTGGTCCTAGAGCAAGTCCAATGACTATCCCTTGCTGTCGCGTGCTCCTTTCTTCAAGTTGCACCTAGATGGCATCTGCAACGGCCTCCTAGTTGATCACCACAAACATCAGTTGACTCCGTCCTCCTAGCGGGTGGCAACAACGTCCTCGCCTTTGTATTAGTCCACACGGACCACCAGGAACTCCTTTCATTCTAGATGAACGGATAGGAAGGAGTTGTCTCTTGATGAATCTCTATTCATCATGATTTTTAGTCACCTTTTTGGGATTATTTCGATTCAATTCTCTCACTTTCAATCCTATTAATATTACAAAATGCATGACTTATCAATTGATCCAATTATTCAGAATATTTACTAGATTTATATTGATTTTGTGCAGGTCTTGATAAGGCTCAACCATTGTATGGAATTCACTCAAAGATCCTATCAACTTTGGTCTTGACCAATCAGTCTTGACCAAACGGTTTGCCCTAACAGTCTTCCCATGTGGTTTTGACCTCTCGATCTTAGACATTCACCTAAACGGTCTCAAGACTATTTGAGCCCATACAGTTTCAAGACCGCATAAGCCTAAACAATCTCAAGACCGTATGACACATAACGGTTTCAAGACCATTTGGACCAAGAACCGATTGGACGTTGAAGACCGTTTGGAGACCATCGGTCCCCAAGACCATTTGGACCCAAGACCGTTTGGACAACAAAGACCATTTGGATACAAGACCGATTGGACCCAAGACCATTTGGACAACGAAGACCATTTGGATACAAGACCGATTGGACCCAAGACCATTTGGATGATGAAGACCGGTTGAAGCCAAGACCGATCAAGAAACTGAAGACTGATCAGAAGCTCAAAACCATTTGGACTCCAGACCAGTTGGAGATCAAAACCACATGGATGCAATCACACGTTTGGTCATCAAATGGTCTCCAAGACCATATGGCCTCCGGACATACTCAAAGACCGTTTGGATGTCAAACGGTCTTCGAAACCGGTTGAAATAGAAACTGTTTGAAGTGAATACCAATTGCTCGGGACTGTGGAGCTTGAGACCATTTGGACTTGAGACCGTGAAGACAACCAAGATCGATCAAAGCAAAACCGGTTGGGTCCCGAAACCATTCAGAAACACAAGACCGTTTGGTCATATGCCATCCAAACAGTCTCCAAACCATTTGGTCATCCAAATGGTCTCCAAACCATTTAGACCAAACCGTTTCGAAGGAGTTCATAGGAAAAATGTGAGGACCGAATCCGAGCCTATAAATAGGAACCTAAGGGTCCTCATTTGGGCCTCGATTCCAAGATGCCGAGAGGCTGCTTGGGCAAGAATCAGTCTCCCTTCCACACCGCCACCACTCCACCATCTTCAGCCATTGCCACGCCACCCACACCTCCTCCTGGTGCAAGCAAGGAGGTCGAGAAGAGAAAGAAGGTGTGGAAGAAGATTCACCCAACCTACTTTGGCGGTTCTTCCTCCTCGTCTCAATTTGCCCCGACATGACATAGAAGACCGCATCATCTTCACTGAGCTGTGACTACCTTCTTCATCATGCTCATGGAGGAATCTTCCTTATCTCTTGTTCTTCTTATTTCTCGCACCATGAACAAGTAGTCACTTTTTGCTGGGGTGTGGGGACTAGCCTCATTGCCCATGCTTTCATGTCTTTTCATTTAACATTCCAAGGCAATGTATATAACTTTCCATTTTGTTGCTAATCGTTCATGCTTGTAGTTTGTTTACCTGCTTGCTTTCATCTTATTCTTCCCTATGTTGTGAGAACTTCTATATGTAGGGTAGAATGTCGTAGACTCCCAAACTAGAAATAGAATGGGATTCCTTGAGGTAGTAAGTGTATGATCTGTGAGGGGATGAGCCATCTAGCCTTCGGTGATGCTTCTATGTGCCTACCCACGAGGGGGGCCCACAACTTCAGTTGGATTTGGTATCTTCTTTGTTTATCGTCGATGTTTGCTTATAGACTAATCACCTACCTGCTTGTTGGTTAGCACAGTTGACTCTTTGACGAGACATATGATAGGGTTCCTTGAGGTCACAAGTGTGTGATCCGTGAGGGGACGGGCCATCTAGTCCACAGTGACACTTCTGTGTGCCTACCCGCAAGGGGGGCCCTCAGCCTTAGTTGGATGTTGAATCTTCATACCTATAAGTGTATGAACCGGTGGGTGACGAGTAATCGGCCGCCTAAGGTGACACTTACGTAAGCCTATCCTCGTGGAGGGTTCACAACAACTCCATTTGGATAGTTAGATTCTTGCCTGGATGTTATATGTTTGGATGTGTTTGCATGTGTAGTAGTGGTGAAACCCGAGACCATCCCAGTGATTCCATACCATTATTCTAGAACAAACTTTAATTCTACTCTTTACTTTCTTTCAATTAGTTTAATCAACCAAAAACCAATCAATCGTTCTAAATATTAGTCTTACTTGAGCTAGATTTGACTGACAAAGATTCTTAAAAACATTGTCTCTTGGGATTCGATCCTTAACTATACTGCGATAAGACCCGTTCGCTTGGGGGTGGTATTATTACACATTGTTTTGGTAAAAGCTTGGGGATCTCAACCCTGAGTGAGTTTGTTAGTGTGATAATATTCCACGTCAAATTCTGGCACCGTTGCCGGGGACAACCGAATCAGTTAGTCAAATCTAGTTCTTTTAAGGCTAATCTAGGATTTTACCTTTTCTTTTTGAAACCATTGATCATCTACTTGAATTTCACCCTACTCCATCCATCTTACTTCAAATCTTTTTATTTTAGGTACTTCAAGAAGGACTAGTGCATGCTCTGTTTGAACAGTCCCAGACTCACCGCCAGCTTTGATCCGGAGATTGACAGAACCTTTCATCATTAAAATAGAGAAAACCAAGAAAGAATGGCTCAAGAGGAGGAAATAGACCGAAGGGTAGTTCAAGCCCTTAATGCGCAGAGAGAAAGGCTCATGAAAGAAGCCAGAGCTGCGGTTCAAGAAGAAATCCAAGCAGCACAAGTAGTGGCGCAAGCATCAGAACTACAAAAGGATCTTAGAGAATTCTCCATTCCTAAAGCTGCTGATGTTCATCACCTAGTTCAACCTCCTCTCATCCATGCTCCCAAATTTGAGATAAGAGCGCATTGGATCACCCTACTTCAAAACAACTCATTCTATGGAAAATAAGGAGAAGATAGTCATGAAAATCTTTTAAGGTTTATCGATCTATGTGCTATGACAAAGCAAAATGGAGTCTCAGACGATGCCATTCGACTCCATCTCTTCAAGTATTCACTTGTTGATAGAGTAATAAGCTGGTACAATTCATTGCAAAGTGAACCCATCACCACTTGGGAACAACTTCAAAATGTATTTCTGGAAAAGTTCTACCCTCCCTCTCTCACCTATGAAATTAGGGGACAGATAACAAATTTCACTCAAGTCCCTGGAGAAACCCTTGCAGAAGCATGGGATAGATACGAAGAGATTCTACGCAAGTGTGCACACCATGGGATTCCTAAGAATCAACTCATCGAAATTTTCTATAGGAGTGTGGATGATGATATCAAAAGGTTTTTAGATTCCTCATCTGGAGGACATTTCATGCGTCAAAGTTATGACAACACATGGAGAGTCATCACCCTTGGAG
This sequence comes from Alisma plantago-aquatica, assembly GCA_963693085.1. Classification (NCBI taxonomy): domain Eukaryota; kingdom Viridiplantae; phylum Streptophyta; class Magnoliopsida; order Alismatales; family Alismataceae; genus Alisma; species Alisma plantago-aquatica. The sequence continues at coordinate 1,397,152,525 of OY856410.1, forward strand.
CTGAAAATCAAGCTAATTGGGGTAGGTCTATAGGTAAAGGAGTATTGAAGGTAGCTATGGCTGAAGTTCTTCCAGAATACAAGACTATCGTTGAAACCCTCAAGCTCTTAGTAGCCAAGCAAGACCATATCGAATCATCTCTTGCTGCATTTGGAAGAGGATGTTCACCACCTCAACAACAAGAACAGATCAAGTCAGCTTCATTGTTTTGTGAAGCATGTAAAGGTACTGATAATTCCACTTTAGCATGCAATGTTCTCTACGATGTTTCTCTAAGAAATGCATGTGGACAAGGAGATAATGGTCAAATGGAAAATCTTAATGCTGTCAACACCATCCCTGGTCAAGGATATTACAATCCGAGTCAGAATAGGAACCACCCTGATTTTCAATATGGAAATCCTTCAGGAGCGGAAAACTCGCGACAATTTGGTTCAACTAACCAACAAAGAGGCCCACCAAGATTTCAGTATAACCAACAACAAAACTTTGGAAATCAAGGGAACATTAGGGGAGACTTTCAGAATAGGAACTTCAACAATTATCAGAACAATTCTCAATTTCAAAACCCCACCAAGTCCCTTACCAGAACCAACAACAAGGGAAACAAGCTAGCCCCAACTCTCCTGATGACAAGCTATCGGCCATTGAAAAGATGTTACAATCGCAACAAACATTGATAGCTAGCCAACAAACTATGATAGCTAACCAGCAAGCCCATCAGAAAGCTATTGAATCTCAACTAGCACAACTGGCAGCTAGTATGAAACCACATGCTGGAGCCTTTGCTGGCCAACCATAAAACAATCCCAAGCATCCCGAACAATTGAAGGTTGTCACCACCAGGTCTGTAAAAGACTATTTTGGTCCTCTTGTTAAGACACTAGTGGTCATTAAAGACGAGGCTGAACCAATGATTGTTCAAGACTCTAAATCACCTGAGTCTCAACCAAAAGAAATGACAACTGCTGATAAGACAGACGAGCAAAGTTCTGAGAAACCAACTGATGCAGAACCAGAAACACTAAAGCCAGAAGTACGAGTATACAAGAATCGTGTACTTTCCCAGGTCGTTAGGAAAACCAAGCTTGACACTCGATTAAATAAGTTCAAAGAAGCTATGAAGAAACTTCATGTTGATATACCCTTTCTTGATGCGCTGGATGAAATACCAACATGAACAAAGTACTTAAAGTCTCTCCTCACAAGGAAGTATATAACCGAAGAATATGAGAAAGTGAAGTTAGCAACAACTACTTCTGATATCATCCTGAGCAAGATGCCTAAGAAGCAGAAAGATCCAGGATCTTTTAGGATCTCTTGCCACATCAGTGATTCATCTTGTAAGAAAGGATTGGCAGATCTTGGTGTTAGTATCTCCATCATGCCACTTAGCCTTTGCAAGAGGCTAGGGTTTGGTGAACTGCTTCCAACTGGCATGACCATACAACTTGCAGATAACATAGTGACCCTTCCTCTGGGTATCATCGAAGATGTCCCTGTCAAAGTAGGCAAGGACTCCTATGTTCCATGTGACTTTGTCATCATGGATATAAAAGAAGACACCAGATACCCTCTCATATTTGGTCGTCCTTTCCTCGCCACTGCAAGAGCTCTGATCGACGTTGAAGCAGGAACCTTGCTACTCAGACTAGGTAAAGAAACTCTCGAGTTCAAGGTTTTTGAAAGCATGCGAAGACCAAGCATGCAAGAGGAAGTCTACTTGATTGAGTGTGTAGAGAAGATGCCACTCCTCATATAAGAGGATTATGGACAAGAAGATCCTTTAGGGACAACCCTTACTAATCCGAATGCAGAAAGTTCAGATGACGAACAAGTGAAAAGTTGTGTTTTTCGCCTCGATGCTGCTACAGAAGATCCTAAAGCCAAGGTTGAGGAACTAAAAGCAGTGGATGTTACTGAAGAAGCATGTAAGAAGCCAAAAGCTCCTGAAATGAAGCCCCTACCAGAAGGATTGAAATACATGTTTCTAGATGAACTCAAGGTCTGCCCTGTCATCATAAATTTAGATCTAATGGCAGAACAAGAAGACAAACTATTGGAGGAATTGAAGGAAAGAAGAAAAGCAATTGGATATAAGATGAGCGACCTCACTGGGGTTAGTCAAGAATTGTACATTCACAAAATCCCCATGATGGAAGATCACAAGCCAATTATTGAACATCAATGCAAATTGAATCCAAATATGAAAGAAGTAGTCCGTTGTGAAGTCATTAAACTGCTCACTTCTGGGATAATCTATCCGATATCGGATTCACCATGGATGAGCCCCATGCATGTGGTCCTAAAGAAAGGTGGAACTACTATAATATAGAATGAAAATGATGAACTCATCCCCACTCGAACGGTTACAAGGTGGAGGATGTGCATTGATTATAGAAAGTTAAACAAGGCAACTCGAAAGGATCATTTCCCAATGCCTTTTCTTGATCAAGTATTAGAGCGGTTGGCTCATTAAGAATATTTCTGTTATCTTGATGGTTACTCTGGATTCTATCAAATACCCATACATCCATATGACCAAGAGAAAACTACTTTCACCTGCCCATTCAGAACATACACATTTAGGAGAATGCCGTTCGGCCTCTGTAATGCACCTGCAACCTTCCAGCGTTGCATGACTGCCATATTCGCTGGTCTCACTAAAACTATTATGGAAGTTTTTATGGATGATTTTTCGATGTACGAAGATTCATTCGACTCCTACCTAAAACACCTCTCCCTTGTCCTTAAATGGTGTGAAGAAGCACATCTTGTGTTAAACTGGGAGAAGTGTCACTTTATGGTAAAGGAAGGCATTGTCCTCGGCCATAGGGTCAGTAATCGAGGAATTGAAGTAGATAAGGCCAAGATCAAAGTAATATCCAAGCTCTCTATCCCTATTAATGTAAGGGAGGTTCACGCATTCTTGGGTCATGCAGGCTTTTACTAACAATTTATAAAGGATTTCTCAAAGATAACCAAGCCGATGACGAATTTGCTACTAAAGGATGGTGAGTTCAATTTTAACGAAGGATGTGTTAAAAGTTTCAACCATCTAAAGCGTGCTCTTACAACAACACCCATCATTAGATCCCCTGATTGGGATCACCCTTTTGAAATTATGTGTGATTCCAGTGATTATGCTGTGGGTGCTATCTTGGGCCAATGCATAGAAAAGAAACATCATGTGATCTACTATGCATCAAAAACCCTCGATGAAACTCAGAGGAATTATGCTACTACTGAGAAAGAATTTCTTGCGGTCGTGTATGCCTTTGACAAGTTTAGATCCTACCTCGTTGGTTCAAAAGTCATTGTCTACAAGGATCATGCCACTATCTGTTACCTCTTGGAAAAGAAGGATGCTAAACCTATATTAATTAGATGGATTCTCCTCTTGCAAGAATTTGATCTAGAGATAAGAGATAAAAAGGGTACATGGAATGTTGTAGCAGACCACCTCAGTCGCATCCACACTCTAGATACTGAGAAGATCTCGATTAATGAGTCCCTTCCAGATGACCACCTTATGAAAATCTCAGATGCTACACCTTGGTACTCAGATTATGTAAACTACCTGGCTGCCGGGGTTATCCATCCTGAATGCACCGGAAATGCACTGAAGAAATTATACATGATGTGAAATAGTACTACCGAGATGAGCCGTACCTTTTTAAACTCTGTACTGATGGTCTATATAGATGTTGTATCACTGAGGAAGAAACTCAACTTATTTTAGAACAATGTCACTCGGACCCAGTTGGAGGCCATATGAGCTCTAAGAAAACTGCCTTAAAAGTTCTGCAATGTGGATTCTTTTGGCCAACCATATCTAAAGATTCCTATGACTTTGTCCTATGATGTGACAAATGTCAAAGAACAGGTAACATCACAAAGAGAGATGAGATGCCACTGAACTTGTGGCAAGAATTCGAGATATTTGATGTGTAACGACAGTCGCAAAACCGATAGACAAATCGTTACTAATTAAGCAGAATTTAAACATAAACAACATATTAACAAAAATCACTAAAAATTAAAACCAATTAGCAAAGAGATCCATTTATAGGAAAACTCTTTAAGGCAAAACCAAAACTTTATATACATCATTGCTCACATTGTACATACACTTTACCATCTCTTCTCGAGGATAACATATAACAACTGCTTTACCAAACTATACATGAGCAACATAAAACCTCGAGGCGCGTAAACCAAAATCTCTTATTGATCATAAAACCAGTACGAACCAACTCCAAGGACCTGAGAGTATAGAGATGACACATAGGACTCATACCTATAAGACATGACAGACAGTACACTCAACCTGAGTTGTCACTGCTGCCTCAGCTGTTGTTCTTCCTCTGCAGAAAGGTCTTCACCTCCTCGTGCACGTCCACCTAAAAATTTGGGTCCCATGGGGGTGAGACAATTGAAAATTGCCCCAGCGAGAGATATAACTCTCCGCCGACCATATTATTATCACAGATTAAGCAATTATAAACTGAGCAGAGGTTCTTTTTATATTAATAAGTAGGATAATTCATTATATGAACAAAATGTGGTAATCTCCTTCCTTAAGGAGTACATTGCATCTACCCATGGTAGATTATAATTCATCTATCTGCTTGCAAGGAATGTAAAGAAACATGATTAACATCTATCCACTAAGGATGTATAAAAGAAATGTAACATCAACCAAATGATTTCCGTATTTAAGAAAACATGCTAGACAGATGATTACACTTTACAATCACACTTAAGCCCTGAGGAGATGAGGTATACCGCTCATACTCCAACCTACCATTGCGAAGTCAAAATCGGTAGCATACAAGGTCAATGGCAGAGCCGACTGCCAAGACCTCACCCGTCTCGACCAGTCCGAGACCACAGGAAAGACATCTCGTGTGACTTCTAAATATCTTTCCAGGGTATACTGGAACTTCTCTATGTAGAGCTACAACATCAACTGCACTCTCTTCGGGAGAGAAAGATCTCGTGTTTATCTAACATCCATCCCGACCTTCATCTTTGGGAGATTCGTGATACATCCATCCCGACCTTCATCTTTGGGAGATTCGTGATACATCCATCCCAACACATATAATGAAGGATTGAGAGATCTCGTGTTTATCTCACGTCAATCCAACATTAGGGCGTATGGATATTTTCACTCATCACCCCCGCATATTAAAAAATATGCGGTCTCCGGGTTATGCCGCGGAGCAACCTGTTTCACCATTCAGGGAGGGACCTAGCACTGAATGGATCTATGGTCAGGGCACTACATGATAAAATTCCACTTGATTAATTAAGTGCATTACCATATTCTTTTAGCATCAGTCAAGTTTTCACACAAGAATTATTATGACAAATGCTACAAAGAAAGGTATAATACATCTATCACGTACTTTTCAAATCTTTAAAACATATGATACTTGGGATCTCAGTCCCTTATCATATTACTGGGAATTCATCACATAACATTGTTACCTCTATAACTGGTAACCATTACCTCTAGGTCCTTAGACCAATGTATTCATTTCACTTGTTGTATAAGTATTCTCATGGATCACAAGGCCATTCACATCTTGTCATCTCTCACTAGGCAACAACTTATTCACATGGCTTACAAGTCCATTCACATCTTGTCACCTCTCACTAGGCAACAACTTATTCACATGGCTCACAAGGTCATTCACATTTTGTCACCTCTTACTAGGAAACAACTTATTCACATAATACTTGTTATGTAAGTATTTAACATGCCTTACAAGGCTTATGCAATAAGAGAAATACAACCTTCCTATCATTAGGGTTAGGGTTTTCCCTTTCTTATCGATTAGGGTTTCTCTTACATATCATTACCATTCATTAGGGTTAGGGTTTTCCATTATTAACCATTTAGGTTTTCAAGATCATATTATCAATGATCAAACCCTAATTCATTGCTCCACATATCTAGGAGCAAACATTGATATCATAAGTATTCAATCATACTTACTTATTCTCATCATTTATCATTAAATGAATCATCAACACAAGGTATGAGTTCGTCTCTCATCCTTACCAGGATATGACTACATCATACTTTATTAACTTGGCTTAATCCTTTATCAAGGTATGTTAGCCCAAAATTATCAAAGTGCATCAAACTCATTACATTTCAATGTAATAATTGACATAACACACTTCATGTGTTACTCATCCAAGTATATTGGATTTGAGGTGCATTAAGGTGTATCAACCTTGGAGTGTTGGATGTGATATCTATCATGCCTTGATGTATCACTTCCCTCATCACTTTTATCTTACTTAAGTTCATCACTTATCTTGTATTAGGGTATGTCCCATCCTAATACTTTACGCACTAGCTCATCACATTTATTATGTAATGTATTGGTCCTAAGTCACACATTTGAATTATTCAACCATCATCAATGATATGGACTCATCTCGGGTTAAGGCATTATTGATATAAGGTTGTCCATTATCAACCACTCTAGGTGCTTCTCCTATCAAGGTATTAGCCACATCATTACTTGGTGTTACACTCATCACTCCTAAGAGTGTCTTGCCCTCATCTTTACAAGGTGTATAAGGTTAAAGATGTGCATATGTTCACCATATCGAGTTGTAGGTGTACAAGCACCACCATATCAGGTTGGAGGTATATGACCATCATCCATATAGGGCTAGAGGTTTTTGTATGTGTTACCCATGTCGTGCATGAGGTACTAAGCCATCATCATTTTGGGCTAGAGGTGCATTCAATCACCATATCGGGCAGCTCACCATCTAGGGTTAGCCATGACGGTCTAGGGTTACCATATCGGACTCAACCCAATATACAAGTCAATTGGAGTGTAGGGCACCAAACCATATTGGGCTACATCATCAAACATTAGGTTGCAACACCCATGTCGGGTTAGGGTGGATTGTGTCAGGCACATGGCATATACATGTGTCGCCCATGATACTTTAGAGGTATCAACTTATCACCATATCAGACTATCATATTGTCTAGGGTTGTGTATCGTGCAACCCTATCGTTCAACCCTATCGTGCAACCCTGTCGTTCAACCCTATCGTGCAACCCTATTGTGCATCCATGTCATGCATCCATGTTGTGCATCCATGTCATGCAATAATACTTGTTACTCTTCTCTTATATCGGGTTACCCAAATTAGGGTTTCATGTCAACTTATAAGTATTCATTCAATCTTGTATTATGTATGGAGTCCATACTTGACTCCCTATCATGTGAGAGGTGTATACTACACCCCCATATCTTTCAAAAAGGTTTACAAACCTATTCATATCATTTTAGTGAAATAGGTGCATCATCATATCGGGTTAGAGGTGCTTGCTTATGTGCATGCACCTGATATCACTTTTATAAGGTGATATCACAATATTAAATCTCTAGACCTTTATTCTAACTATTATAGTTCAAGTAAAAAGATCTAAGAAACTACTAGAACTCATAATTTCATCAACTATTTCAGAAAATTTTGGAATTAAAAGTAGATCATTAAATACAACAATTTAGGTGATGAATAATAACATGGTTGAGTTCAAGTTATAAAACCCACCTTAAGAACCACTTCAAAGCTTCAAACTCCAAAGCTACATGTTCCTAAGGTTGAATATGACTTCACAACTCCTCTATATGCAAAGAATCACCATGGATAAGTAATTGGTGAAGAAGAAAAGAAAAGAAGATCAAAACCCTAAATTCATGCTTCAATCCAATGTTGAAGATGATCAATGCCTCACCTTAGGGTTAAGTTTTGAGTTCCTTAGCTCCCTGGCCGACACCCCACCACTCTTGGGCGATATGGAATTCCTCTTGGCCGACACAACCTTGCTTGTGGCCGATACCCCCCTCACTTGTGGCCAAAATCACTTCAATTGGCCGATATCAACTTGCTATGGACAATATCAACATGGCATGGCCGATACACTTGCTATGGCTGATACCCAAGGCCTATGAACTATAGCCTTGTGCCCTTGCACGATATTCCAACCCTCTTGCATGATATGGCACTCACTTGCACGATATGGCACTCACTTGCACGATATGGCACTCAACTCTTCACCCTATTGGCCGATATCACCACATATGGCCAATTTCACCTACTTGGCCGATATGCCTTTGTTAAGGGCGATATCCAAGGACCTATGCACGATATGCTTGCTTTCCTGCACGATACAAGAGCCCCATGCACGATACCACAAGGTAGGAGGGTGGTAAGGGTCACAAATTTGCACCAAGGGGTGAAACTAGGGGTATATATACTTGCTGATCATGAAGAAAGGCAAAAATGAGGTGTCAACATTTTGAGCTAGTAGGTGCCACGTGTCATGCATGGGTGACACGTGTACATGCATGAATCAACATTTATCGTGACTTGAAAAATGGTTGAGGATCATCTAGGGATGCAAATTCGTCCATTTCTTATCCATTTGGATAAGTCATCTAGGTTTAATCACTATTTTAAGTCAAGCCGATACACTTTTTCTAAGGAAACTTGTTGGCCGTCACACCTCACCTTTGTGAGGTGATTTGCACAATATGGACTTTTCCAAGAGTTTAAAAAACGATATGGAACACCTCCTTGGGATCCATGGCCGATAGACACTCATATATAAGCTTTTCAACTTGATACAGCTCAAGTTAAGCTTCCAAATTCAACCCTTTTCTTGGTCATTTCATCACCAAAAGTACCATCATTCATAATCGATTCAAACATGGTGTATCATTCATTCTATCTCCTCTAAATGATACATAGAGGAAGTAGTAACACTCTATAGGTGGTGATTTGCATATCAACCCTACATTTTGGGTAAATTACAATTTGTACCAAAATTGGCACACAATGCTCCAACATTGTTCAAACAAGTTCAAACTTGGAATTTAGGCTTTCCACAAGCCACCAACTTGCATCATTCTATCTATAATGATGCTTAAACACATGAGGCATGTTCAACATGTTACATTTTGCATTATAGCCCCTCAATTTGGGTAAATTGCACTTTGGTCCAAAATAAAGGAAAATTGCTCAAACAATATTCAAACGGGACCAAACTTGAAACATAAGTGTGTCACATGATAACGAAGCACCTTAGAGGATTATATTAAATTTCTAATCAAATTTATTAGCCAAAAAAATAGGGTTACCTCATAACCCAGGTCAGGGTTGTTACATGATGTGTGGGGTGTGGACTACATGGGTCCATTCCTATCTTCTCATGGATTTTCCTACATCCTAGTGGTAGTGAATTATGTCTCAAAATGGGTTGAAGCCATACCAATTGTCACTAGCGACTCCAAACCCATCATCAAGATGTTCAAATATATTATTTCCCCCATTTTGGAGTCCCATAAACTGTGATATCTGACGGAGGTTCTCATTTTCTTGAAAGAAGCTTTGAAGCATTACTAAGAAAATATGGTGTAACTCACAAAGTAGCCTCACCCTACCATCCACAAACAAGTGGACATGTAGAATTTTCTAATCTACAACTCAAGGCTATATTGGAAAAAACTGTAAGCCGCAATCGAAAGGATTGGTCAGTAAACATCAATGACGCCCTGTGGGCCTACTGAACTGCTTTTAAAACTCCCCTTGGGACTACACCTTTTCGACTAATATATGGAAAGTTGTTCCACCTACCGATAGAACTGGAACACAAAGCATGGTGGGCAATAAAACAACTGAATTTTGATATAAAAGAAGCAGGCCAAGCCAGGATTCTACAACTCCAGGAGCTAGAAGAACTCTGAATCTCAGCTTATGTGAATGCTAGAATCTATAAAGAACGCACCAAGTTGTGGCATGACAGTCATCTCAAGAGGAAAGAAATTCAAGTGAGAGACCAAGTCCTACTGAACAATTCAAAACTGAGGCTATTCCTAGGGAAACTCCGTTCCTATTAGATTGGACCATACATTGTTAAGAGCATCTACCCGCATGGTGCTTTCGTTCTATGGAGTGAAAAGTCAAGAGATATTGTGGCTAATAGCCAATGCTTGAAAATATATTTCACCTCAGATGATACATGCATCAATGCATCACTGGATCTCTCCAAACTAGATTACAATCCACCATAAAAGTCGAAGGAATACAGTCGAGCCATCGACGTAAAACAAAGGTGCTTGTCGGGAGGCAACCCGATAAATAAATTCATATTTAGTTTTAATTTTGAATTAGAAACTTTTCTTAATTTTGTTTCTAATTTTTAGATAACTTTGCAATGAATAAAAATTGCATCGCGAGATGCCATCTTTAGTTATGATGAATCTTTATTTTTGATATTTTTAGATGGAGGTTGCATGCTGATTGGAATGCAACCACATCTTGTGGTCCGACCAACATGAATTTTCCCCTCCATCTTGGATTTAGAGTTTGCTCAGAATGAGCACATTTCTAAGTTCGGGGTGGAGGGTGGGTGGTACGTATCTTACTTTCCACCTTCACCCATCTATTTCAGATTTAAGATTTCACTGCCACATTTTTGACCTAAATTTTTAATATTTTCAAAATTTTTAAAGTTTTTAAAAAAAATGAACAGATACTTGATGAAGTTTTGACACTTTTGAATCATTATACCCTCCTTATTTGAAGCAAATCCTCAAAAGAACCTTTTTCTAAAAACTAGCCTTTTGATTGAAATCAACTTGTGAAGCTTATGAATCCTAACATCATGATACTTATGCAAAAATGGATAGTGTCTGTCAAACTGATAGGGATCAAAGATATCGTGCTTCCTAACTGACTAGTGGAACAATAACATGGAATCCCCACCGGATCCTCATCAAGTCATTATTTGAATAGAGTATGATAAAGAGAACAACTCGGTGCATTGAATTGTAAATCAAGTTGCATTCTGATCTGAACTCTCTTCTACTCTTATTCTATCATCTTCATACCCCTCCATCCATCAAATAGAAACAACATAGCCAAAATAGTGCCAAACCCTAAGTTTGGGGTGGCACACCACCTCTTTCTATATCCGCTTCTTCCATACCCCTCGCTAATAAATAGGGGAGTACCACAAAGAAAACATGCCAAAGCGCACAAAAAAAATGCAATCTCGAGTCGAATAGAGGAGAGATTTGCACAAAAAATGCAATAAATGAAATTGCAAAGAATATAATAAAAATCTCAATTCAAATAGAGGAGAGATTTATTTCTTCCTTCCATACCACCCTTCACTCCCTTTTCTACTTAAAGGCATAATAAATGCCTCCACTACCCTGAAATACACTAGTGTCAGATCAGGTGCACACTTGCTGTTCTGTGGGTATCTCTGGACTCTTACAAATCTCTTAGAAACACTTGCTGTTGGAAAAGTGAGGAGGAAGTGATGTTGGAAAATGAACTCAGGAATGAAGATATGGTAAGATGTGTCCATTGGTCTCCGGAAGTTGAGATGCTTAGTCACACTGAGCAGAAAGAAAACAATCATGATGTGAAGAGGAGGCAATCACATGATCAGAAAGTATTCATTTGGCGACTATTTCAGATTTTGTGTTACTCGAGGACGAGCAACGTTTAAGTTCGGGGTATTATGATGAATCTCTATTCATAATGATTTTCAGTCGCCCTTTTGGGATTAATTCGATTCAATTCTCTCACTTTCAATCCTCTTAATATTACAAAATGCATGACTTCTCAATTGATCCAATTATTTAGAATATTTACTAGATTTATATTGATTTTGTGCAGGTCTTGATAAGGCTCAACCATTGTATGTAATTCACTCAAAGATCCTCTCAACTTTGGTCTTGACCAATCAATATTGACCAAACAATTTTCCCTAACGATCTTCCCATGCAGTTTTGACCTCTCGGTCTTAGACATTCACCTAAACGGTCTCAAGACCGTTTGATCCCATATGGTTTCAAGACCGCATGAGCCTAAAAGATCTCAAGACCGTATGACGCCTAACGGTTTCAAGCCCGTTTGGACCAAGAACCGATTGGATGCTGAAGACCGTTTGGAGACCATCGGTCCCCAAGGCCGTTTGGACCCAAGACCGTTTGGACAACGAAGACCATTTGGATCCAAGACCGATTGGACCCAAGACCGTTTGAACAAAGAAGACCGTTTGGATCCCAGACCGATTGGACCCAAGACCATTTGGATAATGAAGACCGATTGAAGGCAAGACCGATCAAGAAACCGAAGACCGATCAGAAGCTCAAAACTGTTTGGACAACAAAGACCGTTTGGATCCAGGACCGATTGGACCCAAGACCGTTTGGACGATGAAGACTGGTTCAAGCCAAGACCGATCAAGAAACTGACAAATGATCAGAAGCTCAAAACCATTTGGACTCTAGACCGGTTGGAGATCAAAACTGCATGGACGCAATCACGCAAGACCGTTTGGTCATCAAACGGTCTCCAAGACCGTCTGGCCTGCGGACATACTCAAAGACCGTTTGGATGTCAAACGGTATCCGAAACCGATTGAAATAGAAACCATTTGAAGTGAAGACCGATTGCTCGGGACCGTGGAGCTCGAGACCATTTGTACTCGAGACCGTGCAGACAACCAAGATCGATCAAAGAAAAACTGGTTGGGTCCCGAAACTGTTCAGAAACACAAGACCGTTTGGTCATCCAAACAGTCTCCAAACCGTTTGGTCAATCAAACGGTCTCCAAACCTTTCGGACCAAACCGTTTCGAAGAAGTTCACAGGAAAAATGTGAGGACCGAATCCAAGCCTATAAATAGTACCCTAATGCTCCTCATTTGGGCATCGATTCTAGGATGCAGAGAGGCTGCTTGGGTAAGGATCGATTTCCCTTCCACACCACCGCCACTCCACCATCTTCAGCCAGTGCCAAGCCGCCCACACCTCCTCCTGGTGCAAGCAAAGAGGTCGAGAAGAGAAAGAAGGTGGAGAAGAAGATCCACCCAACCTACCTTGGTGGTTCTTCCTCCTCGTCCCGATCTACCCCGACATGACGTAAAAGACCACATCATCTTCACCGAGCTACGACTACCTTCTTCATCATGCTCATGGCAAAATCTTCCTTCTCTCTTGTTCTTCTTGTTTCTCACACAATGAGTGAGTAGTCACTTTTTTCTAGGGTACGGGGACTAGCCCCACTGCCCATGCTTTCATTTCTTTTCATTTAACATTCCAAGGCAATGTATATAACTTTCCATTTCGTTGCTAATCATTCATGCTTGTAGTTTGATTACCTGCTTGCTTCCATCTTGTTCTTCCCTATGTTGTGAGAACTTCTATATGTAGGGTAGAATGTCGATTAATGAGGTAGACTCCCAAACTATAAATAGAATGGGATTCCTTGAGGTAGTAAGTGTATGATCCATGAGGGGATGAGCCATCTAGCCTTTGGTGATGCTTCTGTGTGCCTACCTACAAGGGGGGCTCGCAACTTCAGTTGGATTTTGTATCTTATTTGTTTATCATCGATGTTTTCTTGTAGACTAATCACCTACCTGCTTGTTAGTTAGCATGGTTGACTCCTTGATGATACATCTGATAGGGTTCCTTAAGGTCACAAGTGTGTGATCTATGACGGGACAAGCCATCTAGCCCACAGTGATGCTTGTGTGTGCCTACCCGCAAGGGGGGCCCTCAGCCTCAGTTGGATGTTGTATCTTCGGATCCGTAAGTGTATGAACTGGAGGGTGACGAGTAATTGACCACCTAAGGTGACACTCCTCATGGAGGGTTCACAACAGCTCCATTTGGATAGTTAGATTCTTTCCTGGATGTTATATGTTTGGACGTGTTTGCATGTGTAGTGGTGGTGAAACCCGAGACCATCCTAGCGATTCCATACCATTAATCTAGAACAAACTTTAATTCTTCTCTTTACTTTCTTACAATTAGTTTAATCAACCAAAACCAATCAATCGTTCTAAATATTAGTCTTTCTTGAGCTAGATTCGACTGACAAAGATTCTTAAAAATGTTGTCTCTTGGGATTCGATCCTTAACTATACTGCGATAAGACCCGTCCACTTGCAGGTGGTATTATTGCACATTGTTTTGGTAAAAGCTCGGGGATCTCAACCCCGAGTGAGTTTGTTAGTGTGATAATATTACACATCATATCTCTTGGTTGACGTGATAGAATCAACTTGCTGTAACACAACACGCCACAATAATGAGATTAAAACAAAACACTATCATCATATTACTAAAAATCACTAAAAATTAAAATCATTTGCAAAGAGAACCAACATAAAAAAACTTGTGACATAAAGATCCATAACCTGCCATATTTTTCATATATCTCATAAAACATCATGCTTACAACATGTTCCATAGACATACCTGCCACTCATGATTTCTATTTCACTTGCATATACATGTACATATACCAACTATATACAAAAAAGGGCACATAAGCTAAAAAATTATATCAATAACACAACCAAAAAACACACTGAACTATCCCCAAGACCCGAGTGTACAATGACAACTCTAAGACTTTAACACTAAAAGACCAACAAGCAACATACTCAACCTTATCAGCTACTGATCTTGCTGCCCCTCTTCCTTAGCTCCACGATCACCACCATGTCATGTACGACCACCTAAAAGATGTGGAGACTCACAAGGTGAGACCAAACGTCCCAGTGAGAGATATAACTCTCTGCTAATGCTATTAAATCACAAGTAACTATAGAATGGATGTAAAGCTACAACTATAACAAGCATATACAATTATTGATGTAAGCAAGGCAATCATCATCCTCTAAATAGATCAGGGAACTATAACAGAGTAGTAAATATTTTAGAAACTAAAGAGGAATATGAAGAACATGTATTTTTCCTACCAACCAAACTATACAAAAGCAAGCAAAGCCTCATTCAATATTTTTGTATTCGATCTTACAAAAGTACCATTACTAAGTCATTATTGGTATCAATCATGGTCAATGAAAGAGTCTAATTCCATGATCGTTCAATTTTCTATGGCTCTACTTGTGTCTCTTAGAGCTCAAAATAGCAGACAAGTGTTTCCTACTCCATCATAGAGGTTGGATAATGAGCCTTGGCTTCTACGGTCTTAGAGTGGGCATGTTTGTCATACTTATGAGAGATATCTTTGGTTGCCTTCCATCTCCAAGTCTGATGTACTAAGATAATAAAGTCCACTTTTACAGAGAATTAATCCTATTTTCCATGATATGACAAAGAATAATGAAATTGATTAGCACTTCATCAGGCAAAAACTACTCTAGAATAGAATATTACTCAATGTATACCCATTACAAGTCACTTGGTGGACGTTCTTATTAAATCTTTACCCAGATGCAATCACTTTCTGCTATCTAGAAAACTAGGACTTCAACTTTCTCTAGTTTTAGAGGGCTTATGAATGTAGCTAAGTTTCACAGAAATTGTTGTTATAACTATGTAACAACTCAAGAGGAGTTGGTATCAGTTTGTTGCAACAACCTGAGAGATATTGGGGTCTAGGATTGGACCATATTCATAAATATCATACACTATTCTAAATGACAAAGCATCAATGATTTAAAAATCAAAAGCTCATGTAAAACTCTCATTTCCCTGTAATCTTCTTTATCTATATCTCCGCTTCCCTCACCCCTTAATCTTCTCTCCTCTATATAAATTGATTAGATTGATTCTGATCACAACCATATTTGTGGGCCAATATAGTGTTTGCTGACACTCAGTTCTAGTTTGGATCTTTCTTAGAGGAATTCTTTTCTGTTGGGTGGAGGATTAAATAAGCCAATGGGAAGAAGAAGACTTGGTTCCCTATGACACAAGTTTGGGTGAGAACATGGCCTTAGGTCTTAAAACAGTCCTCAATGATTTTAGAGAAAACCCAAAAGTATTGTATCCTTGTATATCATATATATTTAATGGGTTACAAAACATAATTTTAATGAACTTAAATCTATTTAGAATAGGAAAAAGAGGACAAAAAAATCACAAACGCCAAGTAGTTTTCTTACCTTGATAGAACTTGAAAGTGAAACCAGAAGAACATGATGTTGCATGATGCCTATATGATTATGAGATGATAAAATCACAACTAGGTGCCTACCATGCATATGCCCGTCACAAGAGAATTAACCATGGATGTGAATTTCCGATGAGTAAAGAGAGCCTCTCCTAGATATAACCACATGATGAGAATAGAAAAGGATGACCTAGTTTAAGTTCTTGGTCCATGACCATAACTCATGATATGCATATTAAAGGTGATCTTCTTATGTAAGGGATAATACCAAGAATGAAAATGCTCCACTTTAATGTGAGGATGACCATAACTCATGATATGCATATTAAAGGTGATCCTCTTATGTAAGGGATAATACCAAGAATGCAAATGCTCCACTTTAATGTGAGGAGATTGTAGGAACTATGCCGGTTGATTTATTTCTGATTATAAAAGTTACTATTTTCTTCAGCCACATGGATAAAAACTAAAATTTAGCAGTAGTAAAATGTATAACCTAGCTGCCTGAATGTCTGTCCTTGTTTCAACTAAATGTTTTGTATATATTTTGGTTGTGATGATATTGATATACTAAATTATATACTTTTCTTCAGCCACATGGATAAAATATAATATAAAATTATATTTTTGTTAGCCACATGGATAAAAAATAGAATATAAAATTATATTTTATTTAGCCACATGGACAAAAACTAAGATTAAGTACCAATAAAATGTATAACCTAACTGCCTGAATGTATGTCCTTGTTTCAGCTAAATGTTTTGTATATATTTTGGTGGTGATGATATTTATATACTAAATTATATACTTTCTGATTATTGGTTTTCCCAAATTTTAATAATTGGTGTGTCATTTATTATCTTATACTTAATTATGCTACCTTGTTAGATCTACTTAGATGGTGAGATTCTTATCAATTTTTGCAAGACTAACTACCATAGTTAGATGTTGAGTTTAGTCAAACTTGAATAGCCACAGGGAGTGGTACTTCATATATAGTATATTAAAATCCACACCTCTCCAGAATTGTTTGTCATTGCTTATTGATCCATCCTATGGGAACACATTCTACTTTGACTTGTAAATTTTTTTTAGATACTCTGTAAAATGTTTTCATTAGAGATATCCCATGATAGAGTTTGACATGCATAAAAGGATCCCATTTCTCTACTACAAAACTGCTAAGACTTTCTTAGTCGTTAGCTTGTGGGACAATTTAATTTGTACTGTCAACAATTTCATTATCAATAAAAAGAGACATGTAAGACTACTTTATGAGATTGTCAAGATTTTCATGGAATTTGCAAATTCAAATGGTCTTTTATATTAGAAATGAGTTAATTATTGATCATGTTTTTGTGTTTATTAGCATATTATCGACATCTTTTAGCATCTTTGATTCCTTTTATACAGTATGTATCTCTCCTTTTTGTATATTTCTTGTGCTAACTAATACTAGTTTTTGATCTAATCTATCATCTTTCCCTAGCCTCTTACTCATGATAAATGTTAAATTTATTATGGTGCATTATTAACATGTGATTTCCTACTAGAGAAAGATAACATTATCCATTTGTATCTATCAATACTATTTCTTGTAGCTTTATCCAGTTTGGAAATTCCCCATGGAAGTATACTTGCTTTGGTCTTGCTTGATTGTCTTAGTGACTATTGTATATATCATTCTAATTTTACTTCCTTTAGTGGTTGTAACACTTATTTTTACTATTCCTGGAGGGTCGTCCTTCAATATCATGTGATACTAGTATACACAATATAACACAATAGATCTTTATTTTTAGTTGAATGTTTTTATTACATTCTCATAAGGCATGTAATTCTAGAACATTTAGACAAAGGTTTGGTTGAAGAAAGCTAAGGTTCCTAGGATATTCATCAAAGGGGAAACTTCGGTGTTTGTTGCAGTGAAGAGCAATTGAGGGTTAAAATAAGCATTAAGAGCTTTATGAATCTGGTTAGTATGTTTGTAATTGTTTCTATTTCCTTACATGTAACTAGAGTAACAAATGTTAAGATTATTTAATATTCAGCACTAAATTATCATCATAATTTGGGATGTACACATGGGATATCAATGACATTCGTTTCTATCAACTCTAAGATCTTCAAGTAGCTACTACATCATATAGATAATGCTTCTTTTGTCCAAGGAATTGAAAATTTATGTAATGGGGCTGTAGAGCCCTTATACTTATTCAGTTTTTATTTTTTCTTGTTTTTATTTATGCAATTGGTCTTTACCTTTTTAGTATAAAATCATAAGATTAAATACTACAATGTAATTAAGATACATAACATATTTTAGGAGATGATGATTTGAGCATTAGTGACTTGACTTGAAACAAAGAAAGTTCTTACATAATTATTAATGCTTACAAGTATAAATTTATATAAATATAACTATTTTCATTTCTCTAATATAACTTCTATTTTATGAAAACCCACCATCAAAAATATCATTTTTATATCAATTTTTTGTCCATTTTTTTCTTCTAAAGTAGAATATTTTATAGGAGGAAACTAAATTTCGTCTTGATTTATCACATCTTGCATATGCAAATCTCTGCCAATAATATTCTCATTGTAACCCTAAATCATGCATTGTCTCAAATACATGGTTGTTAAAAACTTCTTCATGGGGTATCTCAATATTTCATTTATCTTTGTTGCATGTAGAACCCAACAAGTTATCTCCTTTTGGAGACCAATGTCCTTATTGAATGAATCCATTTTGAATCTAGACACCTCTTTTAGATCATTAAATGCAACATTCTCATTATTCAAATTTGTTAACTCATGGTGCTTACTATGATGATACTTTTTAAGATTGTCCATGGATCGATGACTAGCACATTTGAAGCATGGGGCATACCTTTTGTATTATCATTAGTTTTATTGATCTCAACAACTTGGCCACTTGGTTGCAATGAAGTGGTTATTAATTTGGGATCAATGAAGTTAGTTACTAAGAAAGTTGAGAGAGAAATTGGTCTTTCATCAATATGATGCACATGAGAAACATCAACCAAGTCATCACTCACTACATGAGTCAAAGTCTTTACCTACATCAACAACATATTCATTATTATTCATTCCACTTTCACAATGTTCATTTATGTGTGGTTTGTAGCCTCTATAGTTATTATCTTTAAACTTAATTTTCTAATTTTTTTGATTCAATAAGCCAACCTTCAACAAGGTAAAATTGACTTATCATGTATTGCAATAGTTGGATCCTTATTTTTGTGTTAATGAGATCTTCAACATGTCATCATGTCATAGTTCAAAAATATTTCATGATACTACACAATAGTTAGTCTTAGTTAGTCTTGGTTACCTCATCAAATTTTTTAGCTTACTCTATAATGTCGTGCCATGCATTTCACCAAAAATTAATATGTTCTAAATTAAGATGATCTATATAAATGATTAGATATAATTCAATACTTTGATGAAATATTGTGTCCTCCAATATGATAGTGTGTCAGAGATGTTTATTGACTTCTAGGGCATGTCTTACCCTATTGCTTGAACTAAACTGGATTCCCCCTCTCATGCCTTTAAACAAGTTTTGTTTCAGTTCATCTTTTCTTCTATGTTGGTTCCTTGGTGATAGGATATATGTGACTTTCATCTCACTAGTATGCACTTGCAGTGGCAAAGCATGTAAAAGATACGGGAGCCTAGTTTCTATCTCCTGGATCAAGAGTCTGACTACTAAAGGTGTGAAATTAGTTTTCCTATTGAATTTATTAAGGAAAGGGACTTGACATTCTAGTGCCTGAAAAAGTATTTTCTGAATATTATATCTTCCCATTCTCTATCTTTGGTCTTTGTTTGATGAATAAGGTCTTCTTGTGCTTGGTTTGAAGTGTATGTCTTTCATCATACTATATTTTTCACAACCCACCGCCACATGAGTGAGGTAACTCAAAACAAAGTGTAGAATTACCAACTAACAACCACATTACCAAAAAACATTGTAATTTAAAACCGATTTCATATAACCACAAAAGCTAAAACATATTACATTTGAGCCCATAAACTATGCCACCTGTATCATATATCATGCCAAAAGATATTACAAATCATTGTTTAGTGGATAACTTGCCACAAACCTATTACATATGATAACATGTTCACATATACAAGCCATATCTATACAACCATGCCATACTACCAAAACCCCATATCGATATACAACATATACAAAACACCCCTAAGGACATGCAAATATAGGGACACAAGACTGGGACTCTACTACAAAACACTAGCAACATATCTAACCTTCAAACAACTACTGCTCTTCTTACTGATCATCCTCAACCGCACAAACTCTACCTCGTCATGTACGACCACCTAAAATATGGGGAAACCCACGGGGTGAGACCTACATTTCAGCAAGAGATATAACTCTCCACCAACAACTATTATTAACACAAGTAGATTATAGAGCAAAAAGTTAATACTATTAGCAGTTTAAGCTAAAATTGAGCAGTAGATCATCCTATACTTTTAGAAGTAGTATGAAGAACATGTATAACCATTATCAACTAAAAAATATAAGAAACAAAACAAGGGGTAATCCAATGTGAATCATATTTTGACCCTAATAAAATATACTACACAGCTGTATTATGTCTTTTATTTTGCCCTATGGAGATGAGGTATACCCGTCATGCTCCAACTGACCACTATAAGTCAAAATCAATGACATACAAGATCTAGGATAACTAAACTCATATGATCTCCCACACCCTCAGTTAGCCCAAGTCTATCGTAGTGACATATAGAGTCAAACTGCAAATTAACCTAGTCTTCCTTGGTATATAGGCATGACACTAGTGGGATACGACTACAACTGTTATCATTGAGATAAGGCCTCAAATGTTCTCCTGTTGGGGTATGACCATAGTCATCCTCCAAAATATGTGTTCGTGGATGCAAGGATATATTCTCAACTTGCACCCTCGCATATTCAACAATATGCACTCTGAATTTCTCGCACGAATTACTTATTTCACCATCCAACAAGTACTGACACTGAAGATGGATCTATGGCTCAGGCAACCTACATGATTAGGGTTTCACTTAATTAATTATTGCCAATTAGGTGTCTTTTAATGCATCGATCAAGTTACAACATACAAACCCAAAACAAACTCTATAAAGATAAGAGTAGGTTGCAACGTCAGAAGATATAAAATGAAAGAGGTATAAACTTGTCACATCATCACATGATACCACTACCATACAAGGCCATCATCATTATCACATCATCATGGGATAATCATCCCTCACTAAATCACTAGAGGATATCACCTCACGTTAGGTACTGTGCCTCTTCCAGGTCATAAGACCCAATCATATTGTTCCTGCATGACACCATTATCTCACCATGCCTCATCAATGCTCATAATCACCACCCTATGTCATATAAGAATTGCCTTATCAATCACTAGCTATGATACTTATTCCACCTACAAGGTTAGGGTTACACAAGTAGGATAAAAAAACATCATCACATGATAATCACTTGAAGCAAGCTCAACAAGCACATCATAAAACAAAATTAGGATCAGGGTTTCTCATGATTAGTCAATTTGGGCTCCTA
This sequence comes from Alisma plantago-aquatica, assembly GCA_963693085.1. Classification (NCBI taxonomy): domain Eukaryota; kingdom Viridiplantae; phylum Streptophyta; class Magnoliopsida; order Alismatales; family Alismataceae; genus Alisma; species Alisma plantago-aquatica. The sequence continues at coordinate 1,397,174,160 of OY856410.1, forward strand.
TTACAACACTTAACATCAAATACTAGGTGCATTACTTCCCACATCCTAGGAGTACATTAGGGTTAAGCATTATTACCATGAACAACCTCACACGTAGTGACCATGCTAAGTATGCAGTGACCAACACCCATGCAAGTGTAGCGACCACCATGGGTGACACCATCTGGCGAACACATGACTCACATGTGTAGTGACCACCCACATAACACTTGTAGATACCACTCAGAAAATAAGGTATAGCGAGCTTCAAACTGATCCAAGTGTAGCAACCAACACTTGCAGTGACCACCCTAATTAGGGTTAGGGTTAGCCTTATGACTGCAACAATTCTATACATGTAGCAACCTCAAGAAGAACCATAATAAACATAGCGACCAAGGAGTGAACAACTTAGGGTATCGACCATCAAACAAGGTCAAGGTAGATACCAAAACATAGCGACCATCAACCTGGTCATAGCGACCTCAATGAATCATGGACACATGTCGACCAAATAAGCAACATAACATCAAGAAGTTCAAACATCACCAGGAGAAAATGCCATAAAAGATGAATATCAAAACCCTAAAACAAGTGTCTGAAGGGAAAACATGGAAAACCATGATGAGAGAGGGAAAACATGCATCCTACTCATGCAAACAAAGATCAAAACATCAAACATCATGTGATTTCAAACCAAAATATGGTATCAAAACCAACTATATATCACGATGCATGCAAGAGACAACAACTGTACCATCACCAATATTTTGGGTACAAGATATTAGGATTAAGATAAAGAGCAATCTATACAAAAACACTTAATAATATTAAACCCTAAATCAAGATAGCATTATCCATCAACTTATGATCACGTTTTAGATATAGAATAGTAGCATTCAAGCAATAGAGGTGCAATAATAGTAGTAGGGAAAGTTATATAACCCGCCTTAAGATGAAGATCAAGATCCAAAGGCACGAGCTCCACAAGGAGAAGGAAGCTCCAACTAGGACAAATCCATGCTCAAACATGTCACCTCAAGAGAAGAACACACCAAGGTCAAAGGATCTCAAAAGAGAAAGGGTAGAAACCGTAGGATGGAAAAGAAAGGGGAAAGAGGAGAGCTTCATCTCACTCAGGCACTACCATGGTCAAACCATAGTCTCGACCTTTGTGGAGAGAAGTTCCTCAAGATAGACACCATTGTGACCCATAGTCTCTCAACCAAGAGAAGAGAGAAAGAGATATGGTTCATATGAAATGAGATTAAGGGTAGGAAGTGACTTACGAAGAAGGAAAATCACCAAGAACCACCACAATGAAGATGATCAAGCCCTAGGTCACCACATGCAAAGGTGATCGGCCACCAAATCTCCAAGATCAGCACCTTCTCTTGCTCCACCAGCTCAAGGATGAACACAAGGAAGTAGAGTGAAAGAAGAGAGCTAAAGAGGATACTTTCATGTGAAAGAAGGAGCATATATACTCAAGGGTAGGAGGGAAGTAAAGACCATGAGGTGTCAAGATATACGAGCACCAAAAGCACACATGTCCCACAAAGCCACGACCATGCAAGAACTCACAACAAGCATGCAAGAAAGGGTGATAAGAACAAATATTGGTAGCGACCACTAGGTCCACTACCTACCTTCATTCGAAACAAAACCAAGGCCCGACATGGTAGAGAGCGCTACTCATGTCTACCCAAGACAAAGGTCGAAATGCCAAAACTCCAAACCCAACCCTTGTGACCAAAACCAAGGACAAGCACATAGGTCAAAACAAACCAACCAAGGCAAGGTGATTTAGTAGAATCACTCCAAGAAGACACAACACCAAGGTATCTACACTCAAGAAACCCAACATGGTCGACACCACTACCCATGCAAAACCATGCAAACCCTAGATCGATACACATGATGCCACCTCATCATCCAAGGTCCAATTAGGTGTCCCTAAGCATTATTCTCCCACTCAAGATGCTAAGGAACAAAAGGCACATCTAACATGTGACAAATTGCAAGATAAACCCTCAACATGGGTAAATTGCAACTTGGTCCAAAACAAGCATACATATAACATAAGTAGCTCAAACATCAACCAAACTGGACCAAACTGAAAACATAAGCATGTGACATGTTATTAAGGTGAATCACATGATCAGATTAAGATTTAAGCATCTCATTAAGAAAAGCAAACAAGATCAATGACTAAGGTAGGTTAGGGGTCTTACAACCATAAACCCCTAAGACATGCATAGGAAGTATCCGTCTCTTTTTGCTTAGGATTTAACCCCCAAAATCCTATGCAAAAAGAGATGGATACTTCCTACAAATATCTTCCTCAAACTCCCATGTGGATTCCTCCACACCATGGTGTTTCCACAAAACCTTAACCAACACAACATCCTTCTTCTTCAACTTCTTCACCCTTCTATCAAGGATCAACACATGACCTTCCACATACGTCAATACCTCATCCAACTCAACCTCCATTGGCTGCAACACCAACTCTGTCTTAGGGTGACACTTCCTCAACATAGAAACTTGGAACACCAGATGCTACCTGTGCAACTCAGGTGGCAACTCCAACTTATGAGCCACCTTCCCAACACGTGCCACCACAAGGTAAGGTCCCATATACCTGGGAGACAACTTACCCATCTTCCCAAACCTCAACACATCTTTCCAAGGAGAGAGCTTAAGTTATACCTTATCTCCCACTTGGAACTCCAACGACCTTCAATGATTATCAACATAAGATTTATGCCTGATCTGGGCTGCCTTCAGATGTTGTTGTCTACTATACAAGGTGAGGACCTAAAAGTTGATATTCACTGGTCTTGTACCAACACAACAGAGATCTGCAATGTCTCCCATACAAAGCCTCATACTGTGCCATGTCGATGCTCTTCTGATGACTGTTATTGTAGGCAAACTCCATCAAATTGAGATGTACATTCCAACTTCCCAAGAACTGCAAGACACAAGCTCTCAACATGTCTTCTAAAGTCTATATAGTCCTCTAAGATTTTCCATATGTTTGTGGGTGGAACATTGTACTGAACCTCAACTACGTACCCATCGATGTGTGTAGAGACTCCCAAAAGCGACGGGTAAATTGAGAACCTCTTTCAAACATGATGGTAGATGGGATAGCATGCAAATGGACTATCTCATCAACACACACTTGTGCCAACTTCTCAGTTGTATACGTTGCCTTCATAGAGAGGAAGTGCAATGAATTGGTCAAACTATCCACTCTTACCCATATGGAATCATGACCCTTGGATGTCCTAAGAAGTTCAACCACAAAGTCTATCATGACATGATCCCATTTCCACTAAAGTATAGGTAATGGTTGCAAAGTCCTTGTAGGTTTCTAATGCTCTACCTTAACCCACTGGCAAACTACACACTTAGCCACAAACTCAACTACGTCACGCTCCAAGCCAGACCACCAATACAATTCTTTTAGGTTGTGGTACATCTTGGTGCTACTTCGATGCATAGCGTGCATCGAAGAGTGAGCCTATTCCAAAACCAAGTTCCTCATATTATCAACATCAGGAACCACTTCTCTACTGTGGTAATACAATATCAGGTCCTCTAACTTGTAGAAGCCATCACATTTCTCATTGCCAAACTCTACTCAGATCTATTGCATCACAATATCATCACAATGTGCATCTCTGGTCTACTGCCTCAACATAGGTTCCACCGATAACTGGGCCAACAATCTTGTCAACAAGGGACCTCTATATTAACATTCATCTAGCGAAGAGACACCAACATGTCCCTCTTATGGCACACCAAGGAACTCAATTTCTACTTATCAGAAGATGATGATGAAAAAGACTTCCTATTCAAAGCATCTGCCACCATGTTTTCCTTCCCTGGATGGTAGTCTATGGTGCAGTCATACTCATTGATCAATTTCATCTAGTGTCTTTGATGTACATTCAACTCCTACTTTGAGAACATGCACTATAGGTTCTTGTGGTTGGTGAAGATATGACTCTTCTTGCCATAAAGGTAATGTCTCCATATCTTCAAAGCACGGACCACAACAGCAAGCTCTGCATCATGCATTGGGTATCTCTCCTTGTGTTTCTTAAGCTGTCATAAAGCAAAAGAAATCACATTCTTGTCTTGCATTAACACACAACAAAAATCATTCTTTGACATGCCACAAGAAATGATGTATCCTTTCCCTTGTTCTAGTAGAACCAACACGGGTGCACTAGTCAGTTTCTCCTTCAAAAACTAAAAAGAATGTTGTCACTTGTCATCCCAGACAAGAGGCACACCCTTCCTTGTCAACTTTGTTAGGGGTAACGCCATTGTGTTGAAGTTCTTGATAAACCTCCTCTAACAGTCTACCAAGCCAAGGAAACTACAAACCTCGATCGATGTCTTTGGCTGCTCTTATTGCAATGCATACTGAACCTTTTTGGGATCCACATGAACACCCTCATCAGATATGATGTGTCCAAGGAAAGACACCTCCTTCAGTGAAAACTCACACTTGCTGAACTTAGTGTACAACATGTGCTATCTCAAAAAGGTCAACACCTCTAGTAGATGTTGCTCATGTTTTTGGATGTCTCGAGAGTAGATCATGATGCTTTCGATGAACACAAACACAAACCGATCAAGATAAGGCCTAAACACCTTGTTCATCAGGTCCATGAACACTACCGGTGCATTGGTTAGCCCAAACGACATAACTACAAACTCATTGTGACCATACCTAGTTCTGAAAGATGAATTGGGTATGCCATCTACCTTGATCCACAGTTGATGATATCCTGAACTTAGATTTATCTTTGAGAACACTGCAACACCCCTCAACTAATTAAACAGATTGTCTATTCACATAAAAGGATACTTGTTCTTGACCGTCACCTTGTTCAGTTGTCGGTTTTGTTGCATAACCTCAGGGAACCATCTTTCTTCTTCAAAAATAACACAGGAGCACCCCAAGGGGAAGTGCTCAATCTGATAAAGCCTTTGTTAAGAAACTCATGCAACTGGATCTTAAGCTCTTGCATCTTAACTGGTGCCATCATGTATTGTGTTTGTGCGATTGGATGTGTACCAAGAACCAGATTGATCTCAAAGTCAGTCTCTCAGTGTGGGGGAACACTGGGAAACTCATCAGGAAACACATCCTTGAGCTCACAAACAACTAAAGCTTCCTGGATAGTAGGACTCCTCACCTTGGTATCTACCACATGTGCTAAAAATGCCTCAAATCTTGCCTCATCAGCCTCTCTCCTGTCATTACAAACACCAAGCACATCGGATGGATCTTCCTATCTCCTTGGAAGACCCAAAAAACATCACCATTAACAAATGTAACCACCTTGGAACTACAGTCCAAGACCACCCAATACTTCTCTAAAGTATCCATTCTAAGGGTCACATCAAACTTGTGCATATCAAGTGGTATAAGTCCACTTGAACGTTGCATCCTGAGAAAGAAAGAACATAGGATGGACACACTTCCTATAGCTCGACGGAAGCAACCATAGGGGTTTCTAAGAGAAGACTATCAGCTCTATGACTAACAGGAAAAGAACAACTAGCTATCACTTATCTAGTGATAAAAGAGGATGCCACACCCAGGTCAACCAAAATATATATAAAGCAGGAAGAAGACAAATCAGAATTAAATAACTCCATCTGACATGTCACGACTCAAGGTATGACTACTACTTCTAACTGACGCATAGCATATAATCAAGCCATTTCTAGTTGTCGTCCCCATCCTCTACTAGACTGTCCCGACGAACCAACATGTGATTCCTAACCATGTCCTCGACCTCCACCACTATTGAACCGTAACTGCTGTGACCCTATTGACTGAACTCAGTTGTTGCGTCACCTCTTCATCCTTTTATGGGCAAAACAATCTCAGATGTCCCTGCTATCCACTCCTATAATATGTCCTTGTGTTAAACTGTGGCCTAGACGGCCCTGCAAGTGATACTGACACCATATTGTGAGCTCCATCTAGAGGACAACTACGACCTCTGCCATTTCTTGGTGACCATTGAGACTGAACAATTGACCTCTACTGTGACTAAGGTGTTGAAAATCTAGGCCTTTTAAAGCCTCTAGAAGACTATCCCTGATACTATGCCTCACACTTCTCTACATCTGACCGTTCTACCACCTCACAGACTCCACAAACATGGAAAATCTCTCTCTATTCTCTACTGACACCATCTTTGTCAACTATAAACTCAAACCTTTCTCAAAACATCAGATCCTCTCCTTATCTGTCGTAGCCATATGCAGAAAAACCACTGAAGTTCCATGAACTTTGCCTCATACTCATTGATCATCATAGATCCCAACTAGATCTTCTCAAACTATGAGATCTTCTCATCTAGATAAGTCTCCATGATGTATTGACTCACAAAATCCTACCAGAAGTCTTCCTAAATGATCACCACACTGCCTCTTCTCATCCTCAATGGCCCACCAATGGCCAACACTTCCCTTCAACATGTACATCGCGTGCTTCACCTTATCCTCCTCCAGGATGATAAGGATCTTAAAAACCTTCTCCAACTTGGTCAACCACATGTTTGCGTCTGCCAGGTCCACCATACCCACAAACTCCAACTCTCCAACACGTTGAAGCCTCTCAAAGGTCTTCCTAAAACCCTATGATTCCACATTGGGAATAGCCGCCCTTACTTGGCGTATGGGCATCCTATCCACCTCGATCTACTCTTTCCTACCTCCTCGCACCACCTCCTGGTGAAACAACACTTCTCTCTGCATGTTCTTCATGTTCACCAGACATATCTTTTCCCTTCTTTTTCTTCTTCTTCTTCTTCATCTACATAAGCAAAAGTTTCCATCAGATATGTTGGATGGAACTAGAATAGACACAAACCCTAGTCTTATGTCCTTATAGACTCAATGAACCTAAAGCTCTGATACCAACCTTTTCATGTGACAACCCACCGCGAAATGAGCATTATAACTCAAAACAAAGCACAAAATTACCAACTAGCAACCACATTACCAAAAAAATGGTAAATTAAAACTAATTTCATATAACCACAAAAGTTGAAACATATTAAATCAAAGCCCACAAATTGTGCTACCTGTATTATATATCATGCCAAAAGATATTATACATCACTATTTAGTGGCTAACTTGCCACAAACCTATTACATATGATAACCTATTCACATTTACAAGAAATATCTGTACAACCATGGCATACTGCCAAAAATCTATGTACAACGTCTACAAAACACCCCCAAGGAACTGAGAGTATAGGGACAACATATAGGACTCTACTACAAAACACTACCAACATATCCAACCTTCAAACAACTAATGCTCAGCCTCAACCGCACAATCTCTACCTCATCGTGCATGACCACCTAAGAGATGTGGAAGCCCACAGGGTGAGACCTACGTCCGAGAGAGAGATATAACTCTGTGCCAACAACTATTATTAACACATGTATATCATAGGGCAGAAACATAATACTATTAGCAGATGAGCATATTCAGCTAAAAGATTTCCTTAAAACTGATAACACATATTAAACAACTTAGACATCTACAATTGAGCAGTAGAACATCTTATACTTTTATAAGGAATATGAAGAACATGTATAATCGTTATCAATTAAACAATATAAGAAACAAAGAAATTATATCATATGAGATACGACCTCAACCATTCTCCTACAGGGGTATGACCACAGTCATCCTCCAAAATCTATGTTTGTGGATGCAAGGTTATATCCTCAATTTTCACCCCCTCATATTCAACAATATGTGCTTTGAGTTTCCCACAGGAATTACTCGTTGTAGCATCCATCAAGTACTGACACTGAAGATGGATCTATGGCTTAGGGCAACCTACATGATTAGGGTATCACTTGATTAATTATTTCCAATTGGTTGTATTTTAATGCATCAATCAAGTTACAATGTACAAACCCAACGAAAACTCTACAAAGATAAGAGTAGGTTGCAACGTCATAAGATATAAAATGAAACATGTATAAACTTGTCACATCATCACATGATACCAATGTCATACAAGGTCATCATGATTATCACATCATCCTAGGATAATCATCCCTCATCACATCACTAGAGAATATCACTTCGTGTTAGGCATTGAGCCTTTGCAGGTCATAAGACCCAATCTTGTAGTTCCTACATAACAACATTATCTCACCATGCCTCATCAAGGCTCATGATCATCACCATGTGTCATATAAGAATTAGCATAGCAATATCTAGCTATGATACTATTCCACCTGCAAGGTTAAGGTAACATAAGTAGGAGGGAGAAATGTCATCACATTCTAATCACTTCATGCAAGCTCAACAAGTACATCATATAATATAATTAGGGTCAAGGTTTCTCATGATTAGACAAATTGTGTTCCCATTACAACACTTAACATCAAACCCTAGGTGCATTACTTCTCACATCCTAGGAGTACATTAGGGTTAAGCATTACTACCATGAACAACCTCATACATAGTGACCATGATAGGTATGCAACTACCAACAACCATGCATGTGTAGAGACCATCGTAGGTGACACCAGTTAGCGACCACATGACTCACATGTGTAGCAACCACCCACATAGCTAGGGGTGTAAACGGTGCGGGTACGGTGCAGGTCTGGCCATACCCATTCCCATACCCATCTAATTTAGTAGGTCCGATTTCGGTTCTAGACCCACATAATACAAAACCTGGACCCGCACCATACCCGTACCCGCAATTATAGCGGGTATGTGGGTAAGCGGTTCTATAAAAAATCATATTCTTTATGTAAGAGAAATTCTTATGTTCTATATATTTTAATGTAACAAAATATTGTTATTATATAGTATATTAACATGCAATAGTTATATTAGATAATGCTATGTTTTATACATTAACATTAATTGAGTTAATTATTTACATATTTGTAGTCATCATCTTAACATTTAACCTATGTAGAAAGTAATGTAAATTAGTAGACATTTTGATTTTAAGTTCACATATGATGTTCATTATTGTAACTAGAATAGTTAATTATTAATTGTATGACTAGTCTCAACCTTATTGTGGTTAGAGTAGGATATAACCTCAATAATTATATTAGTTAGACTACTAAATTATAATATATAAACATATTATTTAAGTAGTTACTTATGTATAGCGGTTAAACAGGTCTAGCGGGTCTGGGTCCAAGCATACCCATTATTGGACCCGCTTATATGCGGGTCCAAGGGTATGCGGGTATAAAAAATTAGACCCATGATGGGTTTTTGAAGGGTCCGGATTTGTGGGTATGTGGGTCTACCCGTACCCATTTACAACCCTACACATAGCACTTGTAGAGACCACTCACAAAACAAGGAGTAGTAACCTCCAAATTGATCCAAGTGTAGTGACCAACACTTGTAGAGACCACCCTGATTAGGGTTAGGGTTAGCCTTTCAACCACAACAATTCTGTACATGTAGCGACCTCAAGAAGAACCATCATAAATGTAGCAACCATGGAGTGAGAAACTCAAGGTATCGACCATCAAACAAGGTCAAGGTAACGACCAAAACATAGCGACCATCAACCTGGTCACAACTACCTCAAAGAATCATTGACACATGTTGACCAAATCAGCAACATAACATCAAGAAGTTCAAACATCACCACGGAAAAAACACCACAAAAGGTGAATATTAAAACCCTAAAACAAGCGTATGAAGGGTAAACATGGAAAACCAAGATGAGAGAGGGAAAACCATGAATCCTACTCATGCAAACAAAGATCAAAACGTCCAACATCAGTGATTTCAAACCAAAACATGCTATCAAAACCAACTATCATGATGCATGCAAGAGACAACAACTGCACCATCACCAATATTTCAGGTACAAGATATTAGGGTTAAGAGAAAGAGCAATCTATACAAGAACACTTCATAATCTTAAAACCTAAATTAAGATAGCATTATCCATCAACTAATGATCATGTTTTACATATAGAACAGTAGCATGCAAGAAATATTAAGGTGCAATAATAGTAGAGGGGAAAGTTATATAACCCTCCTTAAGATGAAGATCAAGCTCCAAAGTTACGAGCTCTAAGAGAGAGAAGGAAGCTCCAACTAGGATCAAATCCATGGCCAACCAGTTCACCTCAAGAGAAGAAGAACACACCAAGGTCTAAGGATCTCAAAAGAGAAAGGGTAGAAATGCTAGGCCGGAAAAGAAAGGGGAAAGAGGAGAGCTTCATCTCACTCAAGCACTACCATGGTCAAACCATAGTCTCGACCTCTGTGGAGAGAAGTTCCTCAAGATAGCCACCATGGTAATCCATAGTCTCATGGACAAGAGAAGAGAGAAAGAGATAGGGTTCAAAGGAAATGAGATCAAGGGTAGGAAACTACTTACCAAGAAGGAAGATCACCAAGAACAACCACAAGGAAGATGATCAAGCCCACATGCAAAGGTGATTGGCCACCAAATCTCCAAGATCAACACCTTCTCTTGATCCACCAAGCTCAAGGCCAAAGATAGGGAAGAAGTGATAAATAAGAGAGCTAAAGGGGATACTTTCATTTGAAAGAAGAACCATATATACTCAAGGGTAGGAGGGAGGTAAAGATCATGAGGTGTCAAGATACAAGAATACCAAAAGGACACATGTCCCATGAAGCCATGACCATGCAATCACTCACAACAAGCATGCAAGAAAAGTTGATAAGAACAAAGCTTGGTAGTGACCACTAGGTCCACAACCTACCTTTAGTCAAAGAAAACCAAGGCATGACATGGTAGTGACCACTACTCATGTCCACCCAAGGCAAAGGTCAAAACACCAAATCTTGCAAACCCAACCCTAACGACCAAAAATAGGGTCAAACACATAGGTCAAAACAAACCAACCAAGGCAAGGTGATTCGGTCGAAGCACTTCAAGAAGACACAACACCAAGGTCTCTACACTCATGAAACTCAACATGGTCGACACCACCACCCATGCAAACCATGCAAACCCTAGATCGATACACATGATGCCACCTCAGCATCCAAGGTCCAACAAGGTACCCCTAAGAATCATTCTCTCACTCATAATACTAAGACACAAAGGGCACATCCAACATGTGACAAATTTCAAGATAAACCCTCAACATGGGTAAATTGCAACTTGGTCCAAAACAAGCATACATATAACATAACTAGCTCAAGCATCAACCAAACTGGACCAAATTGAAAACATAAGCTTATAACATGTTATTAAGGTGCATCACATGACCAAATTAAGGTTTAAGCATCTCATTAAGTAAAGAAAGCAAGATCAAGCACTAATCTAGGTTGGGGGTCTTATAATATTAATCTATTACATCCAAAAATAACCTTGGTATTTGTCACCATCATGACACATGATCATCTCTACTTTTTACATAGAAGACATGATATGTAAGAATGACACCTCACTAATTTTGAGACCGCATAGGCATTATGTTTGTGCCAAAGACCTTTCTAGCCTACAACTCACCTAACGAGTTCTTATGGACGAAGTCACACTTGTCCCTTTCAAGTTCTCATGATATCCCTCTCCACTACTATAAAAGGAATCCAAATCCCTCCCATTTCTACATGTTTATGTAGTAATTCTCCAATATACATACTTTTACATGAAACCCCAATGTTATTTCTTTCCTCCATTCCCTTTGCATTCACTTGTAAGAAAACTTTTGCTTGTGAAGGTGAAAATACTTTCTCTCTCATCCATTATTCGAAGGATGCACTATCTTGATAAGGAGAGAGTGTTTTAGGTTAGTTCTTAGGTGGTGAAATCAACTATCTACTAATTTGGTAAGTGGAAATTAGGGTTCATATCCAAATTGTTATGGTCAAACTTTACTCCTTTTGAGTCCTAATAAGATCACTTTCTCATTATAAAATATTAGTGTTGTCTTGGACCAATATTACACTATAAGCCATAATATTGCTATACATTCTCGGGAAACAAGCTCTCTCTCTATCTATTTCTCTATGTGCATATATATATACATACATATACATATAAATATCATCATCAAACATCAGTAAATGTATGGGTTTGTGATTTTTAGCAATTGTTTGATATTTTCATGTTACACACTTCGAAGTCATGTAAATATATAAAATGATAAACTTGTAACTACAAAATGAGTACATTTTTTCATATTTACTTACTTTACATGAAGACTTTTTAAGTAATCATATATTTTGTCTATTGAAACTCTTGGCTTGATATTCTTACTGAACTTTATTCATTTCTTTGTAAAATAAAAGTATACTTCCTATTGATCCAATCCCTTTTAATTCCCCCCCAATCAATTGAATCATATAATTATGTTGGAAGTTGGAATCCAATCACCCACTTCAAAGTTCACTAGGAACATGTACCACTGGAAAAAAGTATCCCTTAAAGAGAAATTTTTGATAAATTAGTTATCTGCTTGCATGGGGGACCCCCTAACATGTTGAACACCTAGTAAAGATCTATGTAGCTAAAACATGATCTTTCAATATACATTATAGGTATCACAAGGAACCATTTATTGTAAATATAATATGTTATCATTAAATTTTAACACAGACACACACATACACACATATATACATATATATACATATATGTATGTATGTATATATACACATATAGGGAAACAAAACCTTTTCTTTGTGACACCATGCTCTGGTTGGTGAAACGAAGCCACTTCCACCTCTTATGTGGCATCTTGAGAATTGTCCCTACATCATTCTCTTCTGAGACTATGCCTACCCTCATCATCACCTCCTTCTACCCTCTCATCTACTTTGCATTACTATCACATTCTACCTCCACATATACCTCTCTACAATCACATTACTGAACTCTACACCATAGCCCTAACATCTCTCATGCCTATGTTTGACTCCCCATCGTATGGTATGCCAATGCCACCCTTTCCTAGTGCTTGGAAATTTACAGCCCCATCTCCTTCTTCTACATGCTCATCATGTATAGCACCTCCAGGTAGGCTACAATTTCGGTGGTGAAAACATATGAGATGCTCATGGTTGGGGGTGGTTGTGTATGCCAAACATATTTCTCAGGATGGATGCTGAAGGAAGTTTGACCTCACTAAACATAGCTACTAGCTGTTCCATGTTTTACTTGTGGCAGGAGCATACTTGCATTTCTTTTTTGTGAATTTTGGGTTTTGTCTGTTGAAGCATAGAGAAAGAAAGGTAGGATAAAAAAGAAATAGAGGAAAAGGAAAACTGGTGTCAGGGACGTGAGAGTCCGCACATCTATGCAATATGCAATAGATCCACTATCCTATATATATGTATATGCACGTGTGTGTAACCCTACTCTCTTATTTATACAAATGTCCATTTATGAAGAATTCTTTCCAGGGGATATGTGTTGGTTGTAGAGCTTGAACTATATTGTCTAGGGTTTTGTAGAGTTGGTATCCATGTCCAAGTCTTTTAGAGTCAAAGATGAACAGTAAAATGGCTCTACCATATTTGGGCCCATAGTTGGGTTTCTTATATTGATTTAGACATGACTAGTATTGGGGAATAATATCCTATAATAATTAAGTTGACCAATTGAAGAAACCCCAAGTGGCAAATTAGGCAAGGATATCATTCTCTTGGTATCATGTTTCATTTACATGTGGTAATTTGAATCATATTTTGACTATGCAATATGTATGATCATTTTGGATGGGCCACATCAATTCTAGCATTGGAAATATTTATGCACCCTTTAAGTAAAATGTAGCCTTGTAACTTAATGATAAAACTAAATCCAACCACATAGAAGAATAACTTGGGAAACGACCCTAGTAGGAGACCTCCCGATCATCAAAATAGTTCTCTTCAAAAGTTCACTGGAAGCAAAGTTACACGTTATTGGTATATCGTTAGAACTAAAAGTGAAGGACCTCCCAATCTCAATAATATACCCCACTATCATGCCTTGAGGTCTTGTTGCATTTCTAGTTTTTGAGTGATGAAATGGGGATTCATGAGTAAAATTCAAGGATAACCTGATGATAACAAAGCTCTTGAGCAATCTCCATCATTATGAGATCCACATGTGCATGAGAAACCTCAACTAATAATCAAAATGGAAGATTCTTTGATAAGTTCTAGTGATCTTACCTCTTTAGTCTTTGATGATAATACCCAAGCCCATAAATTAGTGAGGTCACTATGACACTTGTGTTGAGTTTCATTTATCCATATGACATTGGTAGACATTGCATTTGGCATGTTATCGTAGTTTTTGGTGCATTTCCCTCTTTGCTGCAGTTAAGGATTTGATAGTCAGTGATCAAATTCATGAACTTCATCTTTAGAGATAATAGGTCTTGGTACTCCAATCGTAGATGTTATTGTTTTTAACTCTTTGGATCACCCAATTGGTTGATAGAAGCTCATTTAAATTCATGTCATTGCATGCACCTTTAATCTTCATCTAATCGTTATCTTATATAATTATTAGTCTGTTAAACCCATATATAAGAAGAACCATATGTGAGACATACGTACATAATATCATTAAAGAATTTTTGTCTTCTTAATTAAGAATCTACCACACAAAAGTATATCTTATGTGCATAGTTTCTATTGGAATTGGCATAATTAATTAAGTTATTAATTTTTCTCAATTGAATCATACTAGATATATTTTCCAAATTTTCTTTTCAACCATTTGGGTTATGGTAAAACTTTTCCCTCTGTATAACTAACTCATTATCTTGGAGTAGATGGATGAGAGATTGATACTGAACTAAGCTAGTTTTCCATGTTCAGAAGGTTGACTGCTCCAAGACATGGTTCAATATGGTAAGCATGTGGAAGAGGTTCAAGATGAATACATGTATGATAAGAACTTCTACTCCTTTTGTAATGAGAAGGCCTATCTTGGATAAATATCCTACCAACACCTTAGGTGATTTGGAGTATGCTCCACACCCTCAAGTACATTTATGCTCATAGAAGTGCATTATGGGAAAACCCTTGTGATAGGATGAGAAGACGGATCTTGATGTAAATCCTAATTTCCTCTTATATAAAGAGGAGTCATAGATCCATGAACACCTCTTCATTAAGTGCATGTATAGATATGACCTATGGTAAAGAAATAGCCAAAAACTCGGATGAGGTGGGAATCACATCTAACCATTAATGGATGCATTAGTTGGATACATTTGAAAACTAGAGGAAAAACTAGTCTACAACCACGTTTTGAAACTTCTACCCTATTTTACCACATTTGGTAAGAGAGAAATTGAGGGTTCCATCGAAGAACTTTTAGCGACACTTTGGAAACCTTCAACAATATCGTAAATTGCCTAAAATGTGTATTTAACTAGAAACCCAAGTTAAGATTCAATGTGGAGTGTCTGATCCTTAGATATTAGGATTTTTGGTCTAGCCCACTTGTATAGTGTACATTTGTTTGTCCTTCCTATAAAGACCCGATTCTTACAATCAAATATTTACAAAATTGCATCAGAAAATATAAACAAATATATTTACAATCATGCTTTACATTAGAGTCGCAAAAGCTTACAAATATGATTATGAATTTACAATAAGTATTTGATTCCTATCTATTATTCAACATGGGACAACTCCTGCACATCTCTTCTAGGTCTTCTCTTGTCACTTGCCGATGAGTTCCCAGGGGGAGCATAAACCACACATGGGCTCCAATAATGGAAATTGGGGTTAGCAATTCTGGTACAAATCAGTATTTTGGAAAGTAAAACAATATGCACATATATACAAGGATTTTAATGATAAAATGTAAGGATTAAATAATTTAGGCAAGTATCAAAATGTAGCAATCGCTTTTCAATTTCAGTAAGATTCAATATCTGATTTTTGAAGGTAGTCATTCAATTTTTCAATAGATAACACATGTCAATATCCAATTTTTGGGGAAGCCTTGTGTTCTATCCTAAAGAGAATGACAACACACCAACTAAAATCCTTAGTATACTGAGGGACCCTATGCCCTTTAGCTCTACATAGAGGCGTGGAAGCATAGTTCCACTAAACTAGGGACACCAACATGTCTTTCATTGATATTTTAACATTGTGCTTCTATTTTCTAAGAATAAGTGTTGGTGGCCTTTCAAGGAGGTAGGCAAAGGCACATAATCAATTTTCGGACAACCAAGCTAGTCATGCATGTAATCAATGAGGGAAATAACTTTCCAAATAGGAATGATTTTGTACCTTTGTATCAAAAGTATCCAAAATTGTGAATCCCATATATTCAACTCCAAGAACTTAGTCAAAATAGAGAGATCTACGAGTATAGAATATTTGTCACAATATGACTTGGAATCAAGGTTTGTTTATTTTAGTTAGGGTTTAGGTTATTAATGTTACACACTTGAGTATATCATGTTTTTCCCAATTTAGTTTCTCAATTATTATACTCCCGCTAGAGTGATACAATTCCATTTAGTAACTACAGTTCAAGATATATAACTTATGAGACACTATTTATCAAGATTCTCTTAATAGAAAATATTTAGGATTTATATTCAAAATTCCTCAATACATACAAGTCTAGATTTTTAGATATGCTTATAAGCATATCAATAGATTGGTTACTTGTTTAGATTATTGTGAGGAAGTAGATTCATTTATAGATTGAAACATCCTTCTTATAGTTTCTCTCTCCATAACTCTCTCTATATTCTCTTTCTCTAGATTAGATCACATATATGTAGATATGTGCATCTAGGGTTCAAGTTCCATATACCCCTTATGCGAAAGCGCAACTACTACTTATTGTAAAACTAGGTGCTTAAGTCAATATGACCAAGATTAGGCATTATGCACATATTTTCTTTCATATTTCAAATTTTCCCATGATCCACTTGTTGGGTTGCTATCATGTGACCATGGGAATATCTATATTTTCTACTTGTCCATTTGGATGATTTTTTTTTTCATTTGGTACTAAGTTATTGAATCATATTTGGTTATTGTCTAGGCATCTTATGCATTATATGGGTGCAATCTCATAGTGACGTGCATACATTTCTAGCTAAGGATATGTACCATGATCTTTGCTAGGTATTCAATGTGTAATATGTCAACCTATATATGTATACATAGAATGATACGCCAAGTTGTAATCAATTGTCTAAAATATTTATATGGTTAATTATGTTTCATGTTCCAATATCATTTTTAAACTTGCATATATTATTAATTGGTTGCTAATGAACTGAACAACAGGGAGGTAAGGGTTACCTTATAAGTTCTTTGTTCTATATTGGTTTTAGATGATCTTTTTTGTTGTTCACGTGTCCACTATAGTCTAAGAGGAGAAGATCACGTATCCATCGATGATTAAGGAGTCCTTGGAGTCATCTCTCTACAACTGATGAATGTCACACAACTCAGTTAAGGAGCTTCCTTCTCCCTGATCCATGGAGTTGCGTATGAAGTGCTAGCCATGGTAGGCGGCATGGTTGGCCACAACTGCACCAGTTGCCAATGGACTCAGAGGTTGTCATCGTGAGTTCGTCACTGGGATGACATCCCTACTAGGGTAGACTGTCATGTACTACAAGAACGGAGGCGCATAGTCTGTCAACAGCTGTCCTGGATGCCTTAGATTGATGATGGGGGTTTATGCGGAGGTGGTAGTAAGGTTTGGGGAGTTTGTGAGGTGGCAGCATGATTTTTTTGAAAAGCAAGACCTGACTACGATAGATCAATCTTTAGATCCAAGGGTTGCAATTGTGCGTTGAGTTGCTCTTCCAGGGTACGTAGAAGGAAGGAGAGAAGGTGGAAGGAGGGTCAAGAGAAACAGGGGCGATAATTGTGCAAACTGAATCTGGGCTGCGACATACTACAATCTGAGGTGCAATAGAGAAGAGGAGATCAAGTCTGGGCCGTCGAGTTGCAACTTTGTGCCTACTTTGCCATTGTAGGGTCTGCTGTAGATGGCACATGTGGTAGAGGAGGAGACGAGACTCATCAATGTTGACTCATTTGTCCTCTAGGTTTTGACAGACCGCCAAAGGCGTTCTCTGTCACAATTGGCGTCATAGTGAAGAGGTGTAGCTACAGGTCGTCGACAATTGCAGGTCTAGGCCAATCACCCTATTGTAGGGTCTGGGTTGGAGGACTAATTGAATGCCTTGACATTCACAGGTATCTATTGTTAACATTTATTATTGTCGTTCATGCAACAACGATAGGTGCAATGTAATTAACAATTCAGGCAGATCCAAAATAAGAAACGAAAAACAAACCAAGCAGGAGAACAGAAATAAAGGAGTTAGATTTGCAAACCAGATCGTTCGTTGAGAAACGAACGTAATACTTAAAGAAATCAGTGCCCGGCAATCCTCGCGGATAGGCACTGTTCTCCCAGTCACGATCCGGCACGAACCTGGAACAGACACGTCGCTCGCAGTCGACATCATCTTGTTGCACCACCACTGGCGCAACACAACAACCGCATGAACCACCACCTGATAGTTGTGTCTCAGTGAAGAGAAGGAGAAGTCACGCTTCGCACAGGAGAACGACTCCACGAAGCGACTCCGGGACGATAGCTCAAGCCCGAGCCCGAGCCCGGCCAGGCGAGGCGAGGCGTGGCGTGGCGCGCGTGCGCGTGCATGCGTGCGTTGTGATGTGGTAACCCCACCCACCAAGGAGGTGAGCATACCTCCCTCCTAGGACTCATTTGGATACTAGTGCCCCATGTGATCCTACATATGAGGACCACAAAAATTCTAGGAGTGAGCAATATGGGATAAAACTTCTTTGCCATTTGCACTAGAAACAACACAACATTCTCACATGTACTTGCTGCACTACATTGGACTTAACCCATGCTAAATAAGTGATTACTACAGTAAACACACTACAGTAACTAGCTGCTACAGTAATTAGCGGCTACAATAATCATATATCTAACAATCCCCCACAAAGTCCAATGTGTAGTGTGCTCTACCATTCTGTCCTCCATACTGTGCTTTGAGTAGATACCTTTCGGTTTGAATCTACCTGAGTTATCCAACTGTGACCCCCATAGGAACTTGGTGAACAAAAGTCTTGAACCTGAACCTTGGGTATAAGAGTATAGGTTGGTAACAACACAATAAAGACATGGTAGTAAAGAAAACAATGCATTAAGGTCATGCATATACAATTTTATATCATGATTGATAACAGAGAACAACCCAATTCTCCTGTTGCGACCTACACAACATCAATCACTTAGCTGGAGTCTCCAAGGATGTACTGCTTACATCCTGTCCTAAGACTTGACACCATTAAGAGACTATTCTCTTACTAACTTGCAGTCATGACACTAACAAGTTTCCAGGAGATAGACACACAGATGCTAGAAACATCAAATAAGAATACATAGTGTCATCCGATTTACCTGACAACTTGTTATTACCACATTGAACCCAATTTGTGGGATCTCCACTCTTTTGGGTTGGGTTGCTACTGCCTGCAAATCTATAGGGGTTTCAGTCCCATCCCCAACCTAGATTTTTCCACTACAGCCAAGGTAAGACCTTTAGTGAAAGGATCAGCTGTATTATCTTTAGTACCGACGTAGTCCACAACCACGACCCCATTAGACACTAGCTCCCTTACAAATTTCAATCTGACTTGGATGTGTCTACGCTGTTTTTGATTGTACTTGGAACTCTTTATCTTAGCAATGGTTGTAGTGCTATCACAGTGAACTGAAATTGCAGGAAGCGGCTTCATTACCATAGGTAAACTAGACATAACTCCATGTAGCCATTCAACTTCCAATCCAGTTTCATCTAAAGCACACAACTCTGCTTCAAAAGTGGACCGAGACAATATGGTCTATTTCTTAGACCTCCAGGAAATAACTCCTCCTCCCAATAGGAATACATATCCTGAGACACCATTACTCCCAGAATTCACGACAATCCAGCTTGCATCACTATATCCTTCGACTACGGAAGATATTTACCATAATGTAGCCCAAGGGAACGTGTTCCCTTGATATACCTCAAAACTCTGTCAAGAGCTTCCCAATGGGTCTTGTCGGGACAACTGGTGTATGTACTTAACTTGTTCACGACAAACACAATGTCTAGAGGTGTACAGTTCATAAGATACATCAAACGTCCGATAATATGAGAGTATCGTAATTGAGACATTGGAACCCCAGTCTCATTCTTGAACAAGGGTTTGGATGAATCATATGGAGCCTTAACAGGTTTACGTGATGTGTACTCAAACCTCTTCAGGATCTTCTCAACATAGTGAGACTGAGAAAGAGTTATACCATCAATAAACCTTATGATTTTAAGCCCTAAAATCACATCAGCGACACCCATATCCTTCATCTCAAACTTGCTACACAAGAATGACTTTGTCTCATTTACTACTTTCATATCGGAACCAAAAAGCAGGATATCATCGACGTGTAAGCATAATAAAATGAATCCATTATTAACAATCTTGCAGTAGAGACACTTATCAAATTCATTAGAAATAAAGCCAAACGATGATATCACAGAATCAAACTTCTCATGCCATTGCTTAGGGGATTGTTTCAAGCCATATAATGACTTAACAAGTTTACACACTTTGGACTCATTCCCACAACCCACAAATCCCTTAGGTTGTTCCATATATATCTCTTCTTGAAGATCACCATGTAATAATGCGGTCTTCACATCCATCTGATGGGTATAGAGATTATAAATGGAAGCCAATGCTATAAGCACTCAGATTGTGGTCATACGGGAAATAGGTGAATAGGTATCAAAATAATCTATTCCTTCCCTTTGTGTGTAACCCTTAGCAACTAACCTAGCCTTATACTTATTGATTGTCCCGTCTGCATTAATTTTCTTCTTAAAAATCCATTTGCAACCAACTGCAGAACAACCATGAGGAAAATCCACCAATTCCCAAGTTTCATTCGAGAGAATTGATTGGATTTCATCATTAACAGCTTCTTTCCAAAACTTAGCTTTTGGAGATTCCATAGCTTGTTTGAAAGTAACATGATCATCCTCAACATTGTAAGTAAGAAACTCACTTCCAAAGTCTTTGGATGTCCTAGGTCGTTTACTTCTCCTTGGTTCAACTATTTCTTCAGAATCATCCGATTCAGAAATAGCTTGTTCTGAGTCGCCCCCCACATTTGTCATCCTTTCCACATGCTCGAGAATGGAACCTGTGGTGAATGAATCTTCTTGAGAAACTTCATTGGGCACACCAATTTTCATAGGAAATACATCCTCAAAGAATGTTGCATCATGTAATTCCACAATTGTATTGACCTCAATGCCTGAGATATCTGATTTTACAATCAGGAATCTGTAAGCATAGCTTGTCTCTACATAACCCAAAAATATGGCATCAACTGTTTTCGGTCCCAATTTCTTCCTTTTGTGTTCAGGGATAAGTACCTTTGCAAGGCACCCCCACACTGAAAGATATTTAAGACTCAATTTCCTTCCTCTCCACAACTCAAACGGACTACTCTCTGAATGTTTATGGGGAAATCTATTCAGAATATGGAAAGCTGTATTCAAAGCTTCCCCCCACATAAAGTTGGGTAATCCAGATGTTTGGAGTAAGGTATTTACCATATCTATTAAGGTTCAGTTTTTACATTCAACTATTCCATTTGATTGTGGTGAATAAGGAGAAGTGACCTCATGAACTATACCATGTAATTGGCAAAATTCCAAAAACAAGTTTGAGGTATATTCTCCTCCCCTATAAGACCTTAATCTCTTAAGTACTTTACCGGTTTGAGTTTCAGCTTCTTTCTTATAAATTTGAAATTTATCCAATGCCTCATCTTTACTTCTAAGTAAAAAGACATAACAGTATCTACTTGCATTGTCAATAAAAGTTATAAAATAACTCTTTTGATCTCTCGTAGCAACACCATTAAATTCACAGATATCTGTATGAACTAAATCCAAAATTTCTGAATTCCTATTCACAGAATGAAAAGGCTTCCTAGGCAATTTAGCTTGTACACAGATTTCACATTTATTGTTGCTAATTTCAGATTTAGGGATCAAATATAGATTCATCATACGCTTCATTGAGGCAACATTAACATGTCCCAAACGTAAATGCCATACATCGAATGAAACAAGATTCATGCAAACAGAACTATAATCATTCAAATTTAAAACGGAATTTGAAACAGGTTCAACATGAATCTTAAACAAGTTCTCCACATCACATAAGTACCCCTTGCCAAAAAACAAAGAATCACGAAGGCGTGTAATAATAGCCTTATTACATTTATAGTCTACTCTATAACCTTCTCTAACTAATATGACACCACTAAGGATATTGCGTCGAATGGTTGGAACAAGTCTGACCCTGTTAAGAGTCAAAACCTTCCCCGAAGGGAACTTCAAGTCCACCCGTCCTTCGCCTTTGACTTCTGTAGAGATGGAATCGCCCAAAGTCACGGACCGACCTCGAGAGGCCTAGTAAGACACAAATATGGATTTATCAGCACACACGTATACATTAGCCCCAATGTCAATTATCCAATAAAGTGGTTCAAAAATAGAAAGGATTTCAGGTTTAATAGACACGTACCCATCATTGAGGTTCAAAGATGTAGTCATCATGTTGACCACAGCCTCCTCAATTGCAGATGCGGTAGCTTTATTTTCCTTCTTAGTAGGACAATCCTTGTTCTAGTGGCCAACCTGTCCACAAGTCCAATAAGGTTTGTTCTTCGGTTTCTTTTGGACCTTTGCCTTGAGTTTATGTGCATTCTTAGATTTCTTATCTTTGGTGTTTTTCGTAGAAGTAAGATTAACAGTTGGATTTGCATCAGTAGGCACCTTGACCCCTTTCTCCTTTAAGTATTCTTCTTGTATATTAATATCCATCATTAGTTCATCCATGGTGTGTGTCCCTTTGTGATGCTTCAGAGACATACCAAACGACTCCCAAGACTTAGAGAATTTTTCTATGATAGACATAACAACAAACTTCTCAGGTAACACCAACTTGGCATCTGAGAGTTCATGAACTAGGAGTTGTAGATCATGTGTTTGATCAGAAACTGACTTACCATCAACCATCTGAAACTTAAGAAATTTAGACACGCAGTATTTTTCAACACCTTGATTTTCAGTGCTAAAATTCTTAATTAACAATTCCCATAAAACCTTGGATGTAGTGACTGGAAGCTTTGAGTAAGAATCATACAGTTTGTTATTTAAACCAAACAGAATCAAACCGCGGCACGTTTTATCACCCTTCTTCCAATTAGCAATTATATTTGCATTATCAGAAATTGTTTCATCAGATACAGGTTTAGTTTCAACTAAGTACTGATCATAACCCGCAATATTCAGCTAAATTTCCATACGACTCTGCCAACGGGCAAAGTTCGTACCAGTGAACTTTTCAGGCATACTGCTTGTGTCAATTTTATTTCTCGAACCACCCTGACCGGCCATTGTTAATTAACGACAAAAATATGATTTCTTTAAGACTATTGTTAATATTTATTATTGTCATTCATGCAACAGTGACAGGTGCAATGTAATTAACAATTCAGGCAGATCCAAAATAAGAAATGAAAAACAAACCAAGCAGGAGAATAAAAATAAAGGAGTTAGATTCGCAAACCAGATCGTTTGTTGAGAAATGAACGTAATACTTAAAGAAATCAGTGCCCGGCAATCCTCGCGGATAGGCATTGTTCTCCCAGTCACGATCCGGTACAAACCTGGAATAGACACGTCGCTCGCAGTTGGCGTCGTCTCGTTGCACCTCCACCGACACAACACATCAACCGCAGGAACCACCGCCTGACAGTTGCGTCTCGGTGAAGAGAAGGAGAAGTCACGCTTCGCACAGGAGAACGATTCCACGAAGCGACTCCGAGACAACAGCTCTCGCACTCTGGATTAGGGCTCTCAAAACACACGGCGGCAGAAGACTGTTTGTTGTGTGTTTCACCCTAATGACCGGAGGCATATATATAGCCACGCGCGTCCCTAATCCAGTTAGGATTAAAAAATCTGAATAGGAAAGAAACAATTAATTACACGAGTCATTAATTACTTAGTTGTATCCTAGTGCAAAAAGAAGACGAAAGACGTTCTCCACAATCCACAATCCACAAGCCCGAGCCCGAGCCCGGCCCGGCCAGGCCAGGCTAGGCCAGGCGAGGTGAGGCGTGGCGTGGTGCGCGCACGTGCGTACGTGTGTGCGTTGTGATGTGATAACCCCACCCAACAAGGATGTGAGCATACCTCCCTCCTAGGACTCCTTTGGACACTAGTACCCCATGTGATCCTACATATGAGGACCACAAAAGTTCTAGGAGTGAGCAATATGTGATAAAACTTCTTTGTCATTTGTACTAGAAACAACACAACACTCTCACATGTACTTGCTGCACTACATTGGGCTTAACCCATGCTAAATAAGTGATTACTACAGTAAACACACTATAGTAACTAACTGCTACAGTAATTTGCGGCTACAGTAATCATATATCTAACAGTATCATGGTGCAGCGCCATGGTTGGATCCAGTCTTGCCGAAGGCAGTGCACCAGGGTGTTGGTCACGTCTTCTGTGATCCGACTAGGCTGGAGATTACCATAGCCACTTTGGTTGTTGGTCGACAGAACGCAAGGCTAGAGTGGTGGCAGGGATCAGTGGGTGGTGGCTACCGTCCAACGCAAGCCAGAGGCGCAGCAGTTTGTGAAAATGGGGAAGATGGAGGGAACTGGTGAGGGTAGAGGGGTTAGGGCTCTCTGTGGCAGAGGATTCGAGAGTTCTTATGACTAATATACCACGAAAAACTTACTATAGTACCGGTTCTATAATAACTTGGTAGGATCCAATAGAATTTAATTATATGGCATAGTGTATATTTTTCTCTCCTTATTTTTTTTAAGAGGAAAGAGGAGGAGATGCTGCATTGTGATTGGTAGTCCTATAAAAAAACTATAGGACCAATCCTATAATAACTTTTTTTGGTGTAGAGGGGTCAGGTGCTCAGAATTTGCTGGACCCGAGGTCGGGAGAGGGAGATCATGCTCCATGTAACGCAAGCGTTACAAAGATGGGGTCATCATCTCATATATTTTTCCGAAACAAGTGGCAAATTACTAGGGCTGTACATCGATCCAAATCCGGACCAGACCGGCTTGGACCGAGACCCGATTAACAAAAAATTCATGGACCGAGGACCAGACCAAGTAAGAACTGGTTCGGTCCGAGACCAGACCGGAAAAATGAAGGACCAAACCGGAACCAGACCAAGATCGAACCTGATAACCAATATTCATAGACTCTTGATTATAAAATATAAATAATTATATTATAATGATTAAATAATTAATAATCCATTTGAGTTTGTTAACACAAACTAAGTTACATGATTAAATTATTACAACTTGAGAGAGTAAACTGTCATAAGAATATTAGGAACATTACTAATACAACTATAGTCATTAATAATGTACAATAAATCCCATAATCCTTCATAAATATTGGATTTCATTAATATGTATAAGACATTTTTTTATGTTATTCGGTCCAACCGGTCCAGACCGGTTTCTACCGGTTTTGGACCAGACTGGACCGAGGACCGGATCTAGGATAAATAGCGGACTAGGGAACAGACTGAAACTCAAGTCGGTCCAAGACCGGACTAGACCGAATAGCCGGTCCGATCCAGTCCACCGGTCTGGACCGAGAAATGTACAACCCTACAAATTACTCTTCTCTTTCTAATTACTCTAATATTTAATAACTTTTAAAATAATAACCCCATACGTTTTGAGATTTGATCATGAATTTAGGTTCTATTTACTAATTTTTAAACCTTACTTAAGTGAGGATAATAAGTACATTTTGACAAAAGGGAACTCAACTGAGAACTCATATATATCAAATACCATGATAATTCAATCAGAGTAACTGAGAAGGATTTGGTGCAAAGGACAATATTTTAAATGAGCTCAAGTTAGGGGAGAATATGGGTTATAGTTCAAAATAGATTTGGCACTTAAAAGCTAGTATGTTACACTTCCCTTGTACCTTTTTACCCTTGTAGCACCTTTTTGATGGAGTATCATTTTTCCTAGGATCAAAATAGAATCAAGCTAGAATTCTTAGTTGTCAAAAGGGGACATTCTTTATCACACTACCAAAAGATAAAACACTGAAGTCTTAAGCTCATCCACATCATCGATGTCTGACCCAATTCTCACTCCCCGTGTTCCAACTTATCTAAAAAATACTTTATTTCATATGTTAAATTTGTTTCTTGTATTAAAGTTATATCTTGTGGAAAATCATGAAACATTCCTAGACGAATTATCAAGACCATACATACTTTTTTATTTGTATTAGACCCACTTAGATAAATCAATACTGACATTTTTAAACATAGATGAATATCCCATCGAGTAGTTTTCACCAAAGCCAATAAGTATTAAAAAAGGAAAATAATTATAGTTGTGGTTATCTCTTATGTATCCGATAGATATGTAGAAGCTAAGCTACATAAATATAGAGGCTGTCAAGAATATCATTTACTAATATCATATCTATCAATAACCATAATGTATTAAAGAATAAGGTATAACACATGGGATTAAGAGAGAAAGATTTCTCCTCCCTATCCCATGCTCATGGCAGAGTTCGAACGCTCGGGAAGGTGGTAAATCAAGGTGACAATTGAAATTCGAACCTTGGTCCCTTTGTTAGGGGACACCATGCTTGACCACTTGAGTCACTCCTTGTCGACAATTAACTATAACACATATGCTCATACATAAAAGGGAAAATATTAGATATGTTATAATGTCTAACTATAAATCAAGTCCATTAAAGGAAAACATTATGTATAAAGAGAGTAAAAACAATAGAGATCCATAGAGTGACATGCATAATCAACATCATGATCTAATTTTGATTCACCAAAATCCACTATATGTAGAAAACTTAACCAAAACTATTTTGATATGCATTATATGACAAATCAAGAAATTTTGACAAATTTAAAAATATACTTGCTTATAATATTAACAAAACCTATACATCTTTAAATATGAATTACATGAACTGAGAAACTGATAAGACATCTTTTATAGTATTTTTTCAGACAAATATCATAATTTCTAGCATGTAAATGACCTATAGATGATGGGGAACTTGACCTCAAGAACACATGGTAAAAAGGGGAATGTTTCTAATTCTAATCCTAAATATGTGGGTCTGCACCCTTTCCTAAATGATAGGTCCATGTCATCTATATTTAATTCTCTGATCATACTATATGATTATTATTCCAAAGAACAGAAGGAACCATGTATATATCCAATAACTTCATGTCTAATATATATATATACATATATATATATATATATATACATATATATATACATATATATATATATATATATATATATATATATATATATAAAATAAAATGGAGATAGAGTGCCTCTAAAATGTGGGTTTCTTTATTTGTAAGAAGTTTACATTAAGATCATATATAATTTGACATAGATCTATATTTGAGTTTAGGTTCATAGTGTAGGTCTGATATTCAATGTGTTGATGTATTCTCATAGTTACAAAAGTGTCTAGAGTTTCTCTAAATTATGGGTGATTATGCTTCTTTTCACATACTAGTATAAAATTTATGATTGTTGTCACTTAAACACACATGAATCTCTGATATGATATTTTTATAATGTTCAACAATAATTAATATGGATACATAAAATATTTTAATTTTTTAGAGATAATTAATATATGTAACTAAGAAAGAAAATCCACAGAAAAAATTACCTTGAAATGAATACCCAAACATGAGTTGGAAATTTTCCCAATTGATTTTATTAGTGCATACAATAATATTTGCTTATGGAATGGGTATATTATATATGTTTATGTGTCTGTGTGCATTCTTTTCCACCTAATGTGTACAAATATACTATGTTTTACCTTTTTTTTTAAATAGGATAAAAACCAACCTCAAACCAAATATGGGGATCATATGACCTGATTCATTATAAAATACTAGATTTTAAACCCTGGCATAGCTATTGAAGTGGATTTTCTTACATGTCCTTGAAGGATCCTACCACTATCAAAGGATCCATGATGAGTCTTGCACACAGATGGATTGGTTCCTCACAGGAATAGAGGATGGGTCCACCCTTTGGGAGCTTCTTCGGAGTTAGGGTGACACTAGCTCATAGCTCAACTCCCACTGATTTATTCCAATGATGTGCTTAGTGAGAAGCTTGTCATAAGAGAAGGTCGAAGGAAGCATGTGGGTCCACCTTTAGGAGCTTCCTTTATGTTAGGGTGACACTTGTTCATAGCTCAACTCCCACTGGTTTAGTCCAATGATGTGCTAAGTGAGAATCTTGTCAAAAGGGACGGTTGAAGGATCTAGTTATATAAATGTTTCATGGAATTGTTAGGAAGATTCTCCATAGCATTCAGTCATACATAAACATGATTTTTAAATTGTATTGTGGGTATCCAATATCGATACATGGTCTAGAGGGGATATAGAAGATTAAAGGGTCATCAGGTTCCATGAATGTCTATCAATTGAGGAGGACGATTAAAGGTGGTACTACAATGTTGATCATCCCTTAATATAGTGGTAGAATATGCTCTGTGTGAAACCAAAAAATGGCTCCATGACCTACTATAGTCATGCATACACTCTAGTTGGTTATAGATTCTCAAGTCAGTGTTCATGGTAACTTTCACTATCATCTAGGGTGGGTATTTTACATTTGAGTGGTGAGGAATGAAAGGAGGAGGGGGGAACTTGTATAGAGACTTTTATAGTTGGTTTTGGTTAGTAGTAGTAGACAATATATGAGTTCTATAATCTTCATATGATGGTCAACATTGATGATATGCATATCCTTATACAGAAGTGTGTGTTTGAAAAACAACTTCACAACCAAAATATCCAACCTAGGTCTGACTTTAGTCCCTTTTTAGATAAATGTAGATCTTTAACAAGAGCCTTATTTATATTTTTAATCTTCTATAAACTACATGGGGTTATATTATCATCCAAACTTGATGAAAATTCAAACATATCTTCATAATATTACACCCTAGGATAAGCAATGTTTTAGGTTGAAATCTTGTACATTTTAGAATATCTTTTTCTCTTAAACTGTGTTAATGCATTTCATTTTGTTACCGAATCCAAAATCAAAAGATTTATCAATTATATATCTATGGTTCAAAATCAAACATTGTGTATGAAATTATATTTTGTTTGGTATTTATACCCAAAAAAAGTCATGAATGTATAGCCTCAAGTCATAATATTGATTATCAAATTCTGTAAAATTGATAAAAATATATTCATTCACATCCTCCTCAGTTTATTTGGAGTTTCTTCCTATAATTTGACTAAAATTATTTTTAATGGTTAGAAAAGTTCATGTTTTTAACTACTAATATTGGGAGGAGTAACTTCATTCAAACCTTTTTCATCTATACTATATTAGATTGTTTGCTCATGCATTTTTTTGCTATAGGCATTATCTTTATTAGTCACTTACAAATGGAGACAATTATATATTGCATTTTTGATATAATTATATTTTAATCCTCCGTTGAGTAATGTCATTA
>OY856410.1:1397206362-1397558862 GCA_963693085.1 Alisma plantago-aquatica
GACAACAAGAGAAAAACAAAAATGAATGGTAAGAAACAAAGATATGGGAGGAAACTCGGATTGAGTTTCACCTACTAAGGTCTCTCACCAACATGCAAAACTCACTCCCCTTCGTATACTCCTATCAAGATTACAAGAAGTCATGAAAATGTCTATTCCCTCCTCTCTCGAGAAAAGGATAGATCTAGGATCTAAGGTGGTCTCCCTCTCGAGATAACAACATTACAACCACAAAATAGACCATCTGGCTATAAGATTTAGCAATCCAACATTCTCATGCATTCATACTACTCCACAACACTAGATAAAGAAGATACTACTCTTTCAAGGTAACAATGATCAAACATCACAATATGGTAGCTAAGCATACAAGTGAAGCATTAATAACTAGCGTATGGAGATTATCTTGATATGAGCATATATATATATATTCAAAGGGAAGCAAGAATATACATGTTGGGAGGGCCTTAGTTTCTACTCCCAACCCGAGTTAAGTGTTTAGCCACACATGTTAACATGTAGCATAACGTCGTTACAAAATGATAGATACATCACAAACACAAAGAGGGAAGGGGGTACAATGTAACGAAGATGATAGATCTAGATGAGAGAGAAGATTGCAATACACCAATATACTCCTTCGAATCTAGATCCAGAATGGATGATGCGAAGGCTTGTCCTTCTTTTGAGGAAGAGGGGTCGTCAATATTCTCTCTCCTCAGCTTCCTCCTCTGGAGATCCAAGACTGATCATATGGATGAGAGTGTCTATGGAATTTGGTAGCACTTCGTGGTCCTTGATGAGCTGATGATGTGACAAGTCGAGGTGGGTGGCCTATTTATAGGTGCTGCCCACCGACTTAACCATCCATGCTACGATCAAGGCTTGATCTCAGTTGAGGGTTGATCGTGGTCGATCAAGGCATCTCCTCAGTCGAGGCTACCACTATGGTTGGTTAAATCAGCATCTCATTCGAGACTGGGATGAAACACCATGGTCAAGATACCAACCTCAGTCGAGGTCCAATTGAGGTCAAGATGCATGGGTTGTAGGCTGTGACCAAAAAGTGTGCGAGGCGCCATGGTCGTGAAGCATCAGTCTGATCATGATGACTTCGGCTGTGGTGGGAGGGTCCCTAGTGGTCGATGAGCCACGGTCGAGGTGCTAACCACAATCATGGCTTGATGTGACCCTGCAAAGGTGGAAGAGGTGTGCGAATAAATATTTTGGCACAAAGTACTAAAATAAGTAGAAAAGGTCTATAAAGGTATGTTAGGAGAGGTATAAAATATATGCAAAAAGTGTATAAAATGAGATGTTATCAATGAGTAAAATAATCCTAATTGGATTATAATATGAGATAGAAAAGAAGCTGACTAAGACAATTTTCTTTGTACCCTAAAATGAATTAAGGTGTTGAAACTAGAGGAAGTCAACAAGGGAATCAAGAAACCCAATGGTATGATGCATATCATTGGATACATTATTGAGATGTGTAGAATGTGTAGTATGATCTTATGAATCTATGTGATATTAATAATGACATGTTTAAGAATTTAGTAAAGAGTTGTGAACTCTTATGATTTTGTTTTAAGATATGATGCTATGTTTTTGACATCTTTATTATATAGATGAAGAAATGTTACTTCATAAGGTTCAAGCCCATGATAATTCACTAAGTATAACGATAATTAGGGTTACACATGTAATAAGTTTCCCATGTTTTATTATTCATATGTAAATATGTAAAGTGGAAAGCATGGGTCACTATGACGTATGACTAGGTTGATATTCTGAAAACATGTTTTAGAACCCAAGATAAGATTGGGAGACATGCAAGAGATACAAGCATAAATTGGAAATATTTTCTCATGCCTAGAAGTACCACTCTTACTGACAATATGAGGATTCAACTCAGAAAGAAGTGAACAAGACAAGTCTCAAGAAAAGTTATGAAATATAAAAGAAACAAACTATGAGTTATCTACAAAGTTCAAACCCAATCAAACTTGTACCACTTTTATTGGGACATGAAAATAATTTCATTGCAATCCCACTTGGATTAGGATTCACTACAAATTGGAATTGAGGTTTGCAATCTTAGTCAGAGTTAAATCTAAGAGAAGAGGAGTGGCTATTTTTGTGAAACATGGATTATTGTTTGGAGTTGAACTAGGATTTTTTTAGTATGATCCATAATTGCAACCACACAAATGGATGCCTATATTTGAAATACATGAGGGATGTATCATTCTTCTAGTTGAGTGTTGTTGCACCGCTTGTTTGGTGTTAGTGCTCTTTTGTGATAGAAGAGGCAGATAACAAGAGGAATTGGTGGAGCTCTCTCATAAATTAGATATGGCCAATGAATTTTCCATAAGAGGAAGTAGTAGTTTGTAGCTAAAGGCATATTTTTGGTGCATTAGTAATTACAATGCTAAGACTAATCAATTAATGACACACATATTCTCTCTAAGGCGGAGAACATTTCTAATTGATAGTAAAATGTTTGTAATTTTAATTGAAGGAGTCAACTCAAACAAGTACCACAATCAGCTACAAGGTAGACCACCTCGTCATGGGTAGAGTTGGGGTAGCTAGTAGTTGCAGTGACAAAAAGTAAAGACACATGCACATGTATGCTCCTCATCAAAGAAAATGGTAACCTTAGAAGAAATTTTTAAGAAGGTTTTGTATTAGTTGCATGTAATTCTTTTATCTTTATGTTTATTCCAGAGTGGGGGGATATCTAGATTCATGGGAAACTAAACTTGTGAGAGCTTTCCATATTATATATTGCATGCTCAGCTTTACATATCATCATCTATATCTGACATCAATTCTAAGAAAGTTATTTATACTTTCTTGCAATTTTTTTTACATTAATTTTGTTGATTTGAAATGTTCTAAATGGGACCTTAAGGCATACCTAAACCATATATTGAACAGATTGACTGACTTAATATTCCACTTCAAAATTGGCAATGGTAATATTGTGATAACACTTAAGGCATGTGATTTTCTCGTATATTATCATATGAATATATGAATCGAGGTTTAATCCAATGCATGGTGGACCATGGCATACATTGATGTTTCCGATTAAGTGTTAGTTACCAAGAAGAGACGTACAAAATCATTAAGGAGAATTATAGTCTAACCAAATCTGATAGGTCTCATGTTTGGCACGTCAAATACAATGTATGTTGGTCGATCGCCCGAGATGATGAGGCAAGGACACGATGAGTGAGCAAAAATTCCATCATTTCTAGTCATGAAATGATCAAGATGCACCGAACAACCTACCCACATTGACAATAATCAATAAGCATCATAGGATCCCTACCGAGTCTTACACAAAGATGGAGTGGTTCCTCAAAGGAATAGAGGGTGGTTATACCTTTAGGAGCTTCCTCTAAGTTAGGATGCCACTATTTCATAGCTCAACATCCACTAGATTAGTCCAATGACGAGCTAAGTGAGAAGCCTGTCATAAGGGAAGGTTGACTGGAGCGGGTGGGTCCTCCTTTAGGAGCTTTCTCTAAGTTAGGGTGACAATAGTACATATCTCAACTCCCACTAGTTTAGTAAAACGGCGTGCTAAGTGGGAATCTTGTCAAAAGGAAAGGTTGACAGATCTAGGAATCTGAAGTTTTCATGAAATTGTTAAGATGCTTCTCTATTGAACTCTAAATGGGTGGTTGCATATAAACATGCACTAAATTGTGGGTATCCAATATTGATGTATGATCAATAAGGGATATAGAAGGGAAGGTGTCATTGGGTTCCGTGATCGGCTATTAATTGAGGAGGAAGATTAGATGTGGTACTCTAGTGCTGAACATCCCTTTATAAAGTGGTAGAATATGCTCTATGCAAAATAAGAAAATGGCTTCATAACCTCCTACAAGGGAGACCATGGGTTGATTCAAGCCTCCACTCTAGTTGGTTATTAACTCTGAAGTCAATGTTCATGATAACTTCAACTATCATCTAGGGGGTTTGTGTAGTTTAAATTTTTAGTGGTGAGGAATGAGAGGAGGAGGAAGTTGTATAAAGTCTATTCTGGTCAGCTTTGACCAAAGGTAGTAGACAATCTATGCGTTGTATGATCTTCCTTTAGGGTCAACATTAAGGATATGCATATCTGTAAACAAAAGTGTGTGTTTGAAAACTAATTCCATAACCTAAAGATCCAACCAAGGTCTAACTTTGGTCACTTTTTAGATCAATGTAAATCTCTAAGTAAAAGCCTTTTTTCTATGTTTAAATTTCTATAAACTACATTGGGTTATAGTATAATCCAAACTTTATGAAAATTTAAACATATCTTCATAGTATCATGACCTAGGCTTTAGCGATGTTTTAGGTTCCAAATACAATATATTTTAGAGTATCATTTTCTCTTGAATTATGTTAACAAAATTGATTTTGTTACTTAATCCAAAGTCATAAGATTTTTCAATCATATATTTACCAGTTCAATATTAAATATTGTGTATGAGGTTACATTTTTGTTTAGTATTTATATCCAACAAAGACAAGATGGTCGAGTTACAAATCACCATATTGATTAGGAAACTGGATAAATGGGCAAAAATATATTCACTCACATCCTCCTCATGTTATTTGTAGCTTCTTCCTAAAATTTGACTGAACTTATTTATAAGTGTTATTTTAGTTCATGTTTCCAACTATTAAAATTGGTAAGAGTATCTTCAAGCAATCCCTTTTCATCTATACCATATTAGAGTGTTGGCTCATGCATATTTTGGTGTAGGCATTATCTTTAATATGCACTTACAAGTGAACACAATAATTTATTGTATTTTTGATATGCTTATATTTGTAATAATCCGATGAGTATCATCATTAGAATAATTTTCGAGTTTTTTGTTTCTTTACTCATAAATTATTCTATCTAGCTACAATCTTTACATGGTTGGCTAAGACATCATCTAAATTTTTTCTCAAGTGATTACCTAACTTGATTTGCAAAATATATATTCATTGGGCGACCTAATCTGACAACTAGTTATTATATTAAGAATATCTAGTCCTTTAGTGTTAAAAAATTAAGTTAAGGTATAATTTCCACCTCAGGTTCTCTACATCTTACACTTTTCTATCATCTTAAGTAACCATAAAATTTCTTCCTTGGAACAACCCACCAAACCTGAGATTTTTTTTGGGGGACACTTCTCTCTATCTCTATATATAATATATAGAGAGGATGATGATCCAGTGAGAAACATATCTTGGTGAGAGCATGAGAGGCACTTGATTACTTTTACATAATGAACATTTTTCATAATACAACTATATGGATTTAAAACATACCTCCTTATTTGCCTTCCTACAAAATTTCATCATCATAGGACTAGTACTGCATGCACAACAGGTGAATACTTTTCAACGCCTGATATTGAATTTCAGGCTGATTGTTGGATGTAGAATGTGTATATTGTACATATGGACATGTAAAAAATATTCGATTGCAATGATTTTCTTTGCGAAGGTTAATGAAATGATGTTCTTCCCATCCATAAAGTTTGATGTTGAAAATAAGATCACTTTATAGTTATTCAAATTCCTCACGTGCTATCACAATAGGATGTTTCTCACTCGATAACGGATGACACACATCTTCTCTCTAAAGAGGGGAGGGTTTCTGATTGAGGGTAAGAAGTCATAATTTTAACAAGAGGAGTCAACTTGAACATGTACCACATACATTTACAAGGTACAAAACTTCATCATGAGTAGATCCAGACTAGGTAGTAGTTGTAGTGATAACTAGGACTTAAGTGTGTATGCTCCCCAAAAAAGAAAATGATATCATTAGAAGAATTTTTTTAACAAGGTTTTGTATTGTACGCATGTAATTGTCTCTTCTTTGTCTTTATTATGAAGTGGGGGCATCAAGATTCATGGGAAATTAAATTTAGGGGAGTTTTCCACATGAATCTTGTATGCTCAACTTTGTAAAGTATCATCCATGTCCCACATCCAATTCTAAGAAATTTGTTTCTACTTTTCCACACAAATAAATTTGTTAATTAATCATGTTGGTTTGACATGTCTCAAACATGAACTTAAGGAATCCCTAAATGAAATATTGAACAAATTGACATACCATGATCATGCACTTCAGAATTGGTTATGGTAATATGTGCAGTAGCACTTTAGGCATGTGGGTTTCTTGTAGAATCTCATACAAATATTTATATCAAGGTTCTAGAAAAAGCATAATGATGTTAGAAACACATACTCCAATTGGTGGAGGTATCCATCTTATCAATGTTCTTCTCAATATTGCCAAAGAAAATAGAACAATCGGGCAAGAACAATGCCGACGTCTGCGATAACAAAAGTGGCAATAGAAGCAGCGGTGGAAGTAATGATATCACAGAGATGAGAATAAGGGAAGGGCACAAGCTAGATGACTCTCGAAGTAGTAGACAAAGTCTGGAAGTGGACAAAGAAAAATACATTTCCTATCGGGCATTCTTTTTTCTCTTTTCTGATGGGACTCTGAAGGAATGGAATCAATTACAATTAGTATCCCATGGAGAGAGGACCAATCCTAATATATATGATTATTTTAATGTCTCTCTAACCATCATGAAGAGGCATGGTGGTTATGGGAATCCTCCAATACCTCAATGGATGCATCCTTCCAGAAAAATTATTAATATATATGATGTTTATTTTGCGCCATTTAGTAAAGGGATATTTAACATTTTCTCACTTAGACTAAAATGCCATAGCAATAATACTTAAAATTTTCCATCGATGCTCATCACATTTTTTTTCATATATGAGAATCAGATATGAGTCATAGCGGTTGATATCAAATACATTTGTACTTCCTTTTGTGTATTACAATTATGTGTCTTATATGTAGAGACATATACTTTATGAATAGATTGACCTCACACCTATTCTTTAGTCCAACTTTATATCAAAACTGTAATTTTATTAGAACTAGTATTGAAACAGAATTAGTGAGTCAAATATATGATCACATAATAACTATTACATTGTTAAATTTTATTCATCATTATAATTCAAATGATCTTCTCAGACCCATACTTTTTACATGAGATGTATACAATCGTGGAGCTAGCCCTTTTGTAAAAGGATCTAATATTGTATATTGTTTACCAATGTGATCAATCATTATCGTATTGTTTTCAACTCACTCATTGACAACATACAACTTTATTTCTAGATGTCTCCATGCAATGGTGCTCTTATCATTATTAGAAAAAATGATTGCAACTGTTAAGTCATGTGTGATGAAATTAGTCTAAGATTGCCTGTCTATAGAGATGTGTGCCTAAATATAATACATTGGGCTACTCCTCCCATTGCTAATTCATTTTGGGATGGAACCTCGATTGAATTTTCTATTGGGTCAAACCTTCCTTCATCAGTTTCTCCCCATCAAGTGGTATTAGAGTGGGGTTCATGCGATACGATCAGAAAGCATGAGATGCACAACAAAAGCTACGACTGCCCACATTGACAAAGCCAATAACCACCATATAAATAACTAGACAGAGAACATGATTGGCGAAGAAGACCGCAAAATTTTATCAAGAAACCTAAGAATATTATGAGGATTGTTGCTCCCTCATAATCCCGTACCCACAATAGAATCCCATAAACCACTCTTTCTTTCTGCCCTCTCTGACTATCTTTTGTGATTTCCCATCTTTGGTGCACAATGTTGTCACACATTGACGCACCCAAAGTTACCACATGTTGGAACCACACATGTCAGTGTACCATATTCCAACGATGTATGCCCCTATTTATATAGATAGGGATTCCCAATTTGATAGTATGAGAGGATGATACTATTCTATGGGGATTAGAAAACAACAATGCAAAAGTATAAGGAAATAATATCTTGGACTCCAAGTCTAACATTAATTTCCACTTTCCTAATATTGTTTGATATTATTTCTTATCCAATTAGGAAAAAGAGAAAAATTCCTAACAATCTCCACCTTGTATGTTATCTGTTGAAGTTGCTCCTCCAAGAAGTCTGCTTCAGTTCTTCTTCTATGCTTCCACCCTTGGAAACTGCTCCTATTTCCAGAAGCATATCACCATGCACACCTACAAGGAGTGTGTATCCTGGAATGGTTTCCTGAACCCTTCACGTGAGAGCTCCTTGTGTTGTATAGTTTGACAAACTATACAACCTCCATTTGTGGTTGTAAAAATTCCATCCTTCGCACCTTTCCCCCATGGCATAAAGTTGTGCCTTATTTAAGCTGATCCTAATCAAAGACACTATGTATCAGTTCAACCACGACTTCCTCTTTGCAATAGTTGACAACTTTTCCTATGCACCTGTTGAAACTAGAATAACCCTGAGAGTTGAATACATGTAGCACTCTTCGGATTCATGATGTCTGCCACCCATGCTACTACTTCATCTAAGACTCCCATATTGGTAGACCTCCCATCAGTCACTCCTCTTTTGGTTAGAAACAATCCAACTAGTCCATAGAACCAGCTAGTCCCGATGGGCACTTTCCCCTTGCAAGTAAATAGTACAACTCCACCTTGTGTTGATATTTCACAACTAGTGGATTCATGCCCTCCTAATTCCATGATAATATTTCCTTCAAGATTTTCTACTGGATGGCCTCCAAAGGTAGTTATCGATGTCATCATGCTATTATGTGCCTCCCATAGTTTCTGATCATCTTGCATGAATCACTTTGATATCACTTGAACAGATATGTGGAACATTCAAGCCAAAGAAAAATGCCACACAAGATACAACTTAAGAATACACAACAAAAGCTATGATAGCCCATGTTGACAAAGCTAATAACCACCAAATAAATAACTAAGCAGAGAACATGATTGGAAAAGAACACTGTAAAATTCTATTAAGCAACCTCAAGAAGATTACAAGGATTGTGGCTCCCTCACAATCCCATGCCTAAAATATAATCCCATAACCCACTCTCATTCTCTGCCCTCTCTGGCTATCTTTTGTGGCTTCCTATCTTTGTTGCACAATGTTGTCCCACGTTGTCATACCCAAAGTTATCACATGTTGGAACCCCACACATCGACACACCATATTTCAACAGTGTCTACCCCTATTTATATAGATAGGCACTCCCCGTTAGTCAGTATGAGAGAATATGACTATTCTATAGGAATTATCAAATGACAATACAAAAGGATAAGGAAATAGTTTCTTGGACTCCAAGTCTAACATTAATTTGCACTTTCCTAATATTGTTAGATATCATTTCTTATCCAATTAGGATAAGAGACAATATCCTAACAGCAACTTCATTATCATGGTATATCTGTATTGACTTATGAATTAAATCCACAACTTTAAGATCTTGTATTATATTCTTAAGCCATATTGCCTATTATGATGTTTCATGGTAAGCTATAAGCTCAGCTTCCATGGTCGATGAAGCTGTAGTCTTTTACTTGATACTCCTCAATGATACTATACCACCGGCTAGTAGTAAGAGATAACATGATGTAGACTTCATATTATCTAGACACCTAGAAAAATCTGCATCTGAATATCCCTTAACCTCAAGATGGCTTGTCCTTCTATATGTAAGCATGTAATCTTTTGTTCCTTGTAGGTAGCACATCATATTCACAACTCTCCAATGGCCAATGCCTGGATTACTTTCATAATGTCCAGGCATTCTAGTAGAAAAAGCAATGTCTGATTGGGTGTAGACCTAGAGATATTGTAGGCTCCCAACTATAGATGCGAACAATATTTTTCTCATTTCATTCCTTTTAGTATCATTGCTAGGACAATGTTTGGAGTTAAATTTATCTCCTTTAACTATAGGTGCAGGTTTAGGTGAACAATTTTTCATTCTATATTTCTCTAAGACTTGAGATATATAAGCCTTTTGGAATATTCTAAGTATGCCCTTAGCTCAGTCTCGATGAATCTCCATACCAAGTACATAGGTGGATTTGCCCATATCTTTCATCTCAAAGTTAGAAGAAAGAAATTCTTTAGTTTCATGTAATATGGCAAAGTCATTAGTTGCTAGTAGAATATCATCTACATAAAAAAATCAATATTATAAACTTATGCCCACTGACCTTTAGGTATGTACACCGATCAACAATGTCAGGGTTAAACTCAAAAGTTGATATAATGGTGTTAAATTTTGTATACCATTTTTGGGATGCTTGTTTAAGTCAATAAATTGATTACTTCAATTTGCAAACCATGTCACTTCTATTATCATCAATGAAACCTTCTAGTTGTTCCATTTAAACTTTGTTAGATAAACCCCCATTCAAAAATAAAATTTTCACATCCATTTGGTGTATCTCAAGATCAAAATGATATACTGAGGCCATGATCACTCTAATTGGGTCCTTCGACGACACTGGAACAAAGGTTTCTTTGTAATCAATGCCTTCCCTTTATGTGAAATCCATAGCAAGTAGTCTTGCCTTGTAGCACTCAATTTCACCATTTGAGTTTCTTTTGATCTTCAAGACCCATTTGAAACCAATAGGTTTAGTACTCTTTGGTAAAGGTACAAGGTCCAAGACTTGATTTTTATCCATAGAAATTAATCCTTCTTTCATAGCATCAAACCACTTAGAAGAATTTTTACAATCCATTACTTGTGAAAACGATAAGTGAATAATATCTTCAAAGTCTATATTTGTCTCTTGATGGCATACAACATAGTGTGATATGATGGAAGGCCTCCTTGATCTTGTAGATCTTCTTAATTCAACATTGGGTTCTTGTTACAACCCCAAATTTTGGGTTCATTTGTTGAGAAATTTAATTTCTCATAATAAAGATAAATGAACAAATAATGGATGAATGCATGGATTTCATTTACAATAGCCTTGTTGTTTGATTTGTGGGCTTTATTGGCTATTGGGCCCAATAACAAGGATATTCAATTAATTAATGAATAACTGAGATTTTGAGATAAGAAAGGTGTGGAAACCTCTAGAAGGCAAATCCAAAGAAGATTTCGTGCCTCTTAGTTTCCTTGGGTTCCAAGGAGTCCAAAGTTGCAAAAAGAAAGCAATAAGAAAAGAAAATATCAATTAAGTATTTCCTTGTTAATAACGAAATTGAAAACATTGATGAAATGTGGAAAATATGTGAAAAGAGGTATAATTGGGTAATCCTTAGTGGAATTTCGTATCCCAAGGATTCCTAATGATAAAAGGAGTACTAAAGAGGAAAATAAAAGAGAAATGAAGAGAAATCCTCAAAGAGAGATATTTTAATAAGAAATGAACAAGATAATGTAAAATAATGCATATTGATGCATTTAAGGATAATGAGTTTTCCAATATAAAGAATTTCGAATTCTTGGAATTCCTTGGGATCCAAGGAGTCCCAAATAAGAAAGAGGAAAGAGAAAATACAAAAATTTCAAAATAAAGGGATAATAGAATTACATAATTAATGAATTATGTGATCTTGCTAAAAAGAAAGTATTCTCAACTTAAGGAATTGTATTTTCGAGGCCAAGGAATTAAAAGGCAAGAATAAGAAAAATAAGGAGAGGAATTTTCGAATTCCTAAATATCCATGCAACAAGAAATATTAAGGAAATAAAAGTTAATGAAGAGAGAGAAATATAGTTGCTTTACAACCAAGGAAAGTGTGTTTCCTTTCGGGTTGGGACTTGAGTCCTCATGAGGCACGCCTTAGGGCTTAATACCCACCCCTATAAGAAGGATAGAACCCCAGCTTCGAGATCCGTAGGGATTCCACGTAATGCTACCTCTTCTTCCTCTTCTTTCCGTCTAAACCCTAGTCGAGGGTGGAGTTCTATCCATGGGTCGTTTGAGGGATATCGTTTGATCTGGTTGGAGGCTAGGTGCACCCTCATAGGTCGCTTCTTCTCTCCATCCTTATGCAATTCGGAAAGTAATGGAAGATATCAACTTTAATGTATTAATGTTTAAAGAACCCTATTTTGATATGATTAAAGCCAATAGTAGGGTTTAATAGATGATTAAAGTTGATCTTAACCTGTTAATGATGAAAAGGCACATTAGGAATAAAAAGGATGAGCTTTGCACGTAATTCGCTTATTTTAAAGTTAATGTGCATAAATAGGCTTTAATGGGCCTTGAAACCCTAATGTTGGTAATTAGGACTATTAATGGCTTTAATTATTTGATTTCATGTATAGAACTGAGTTTTCATGATTAAAAACTATTTCGAGCATTAAAGTTCCTAATTTGTGGATAAATACCCTAAATGTGGTAATTAGGGTTTTCTCGTGAATAAAAGGTGGAATTAATTGCAAATCGAGTTCATATGTGATTTGGATCATAATGAACTATGAATTGATGATAAATGCGTATAATGATCTTGTCATGGGTTAAAGGGATAAAAATAGTAGCTTTAATGAAAAAGAAGCTTAATTGATGATTAATGTGCCTGTAATATGAAAATAGGGTTATATGTTGTTAAGATAACCTTAATGTTGAAGTATAGACGAGATAATTAGGGTTTATGAGTAATGGCATAAAATTAGGGTTTAATATGATAAAAGATGAAGGGAAACCCTAATTGTAAAATGAAACCCTAAAATGGATATAGAAACCCTAGAAAGTGAATCCAAGTTAATAAAGTAGGTTCTTGATAAAGTGTGTAATAAATAGAGTACATATTCTTTTCAGGGTTTATGTGATTTTTGAATTACTTGGATTGCATGCTTGGTTGGATTTTCTTAATGCTTCTGAAATCATCAAATCTGCATGTACAGGTATGTGGTTACGCTTATGACTACTCAAATTAGTTTTCCGGGATTTTATCGATGTTTCCATCGTGGCTTGAATTAAACTGTTGGATGTATTTAATTCATGCAAAGTATAATGTGAATATGACTATCACATAAGAAATATGCCTACTAGCTCAGATCCTAGTCCCCTCTGTAGCTTTATAGATTGACCTAGTAAATGGCTACCAATGAGGGTAGGTCCATCAGGTCATTGAATGACTTAGTAAATGGCTACCAATGGGGTAGGTCCATCAAGTCATCATGAGTCAGGGATTGGTCTACCTTTGGGTAGGACCATGCGACTCCATAACCCTAGGTATTGGCTACCTGTGTGGTAGGGCCATGGGGGTAAGGATCTACCATATGAGAGAGGTGGTATCCATGTCCACTGCAGGGATGTTACAGAGAAAGGGGATATGCAAGGATTGAGTAGTATTGCTTAAAATGTAATCTTGGTTGTTAAATGATATTTGGTTGATTACATTGTTAACATAATTGCACAATTATTGTTTCCCCCACATACCGGCTTCGGCTGACCGACGTTTTTCTTGTCGGTGTTTTAGGTACAAATGAAAAGAACAAACAGTAAAGTGGCATATGTGGAATTAAATGAGAAGTAACGTGCGTAGGAGGATTAGTTAGATTTGTA
The DNA here is from genome assembly GCA_963693085.1 of Alisma plantago-aquatica. NCBI lineage: Eukaryota > Viridiplantae > Streptophyta > Magnoliopsida > Alismatales > Alismataceae > Alisma > Alisma plantago-aquatica. Next base: position 1,397,219,812 of record OY856410.1, read on the forward strand.
TCTTCATGGATAGAAGATTAGAAATCCCAGATTTTAAAAGGTAAACAAAGTTTTATTTTGTACCTGTTTTCAGTTTAGTTGGTAAAGTTTATTAATTATTACTGATTATTTGTCGAACCTTTGATCCTGTTAATCGAATAACGGCTCTGACCTTCGGGTCTCCCTTAATTGGGGGTTACCGGGAGGCGGGGTCGTTACAATTGGTATCAGAGCATCGGTTCCTCATCTAATCTTTAATAATTATTAAATTTTACAAATTCTGTAGAACCCAAGGGAGTTATTAGAGGATTTTCCGAAAGACTGAGGTGTCTAGAAAAGGATCACATCTGGGGGCTGGCAAAATTTTCCTCCGCACCGCTAGTCGGAATACGAGGACTCCCGGATCATGTGACTGCCTGGCCGATGTCTTAGGTTAAGACTCGAAGTAAGATACCTTTAGGACTCTCTCATCTTATTCATCCCTTCTCAACTCAAATTCTATTAAGGACCTTAAGGATTAGGGTTTTCTCTCTTTCCCTCACCCTCTTGAGGTATGGGTAAGGTTGATAAGGATTAAGGGATCCTCCATCAAACTAATAAAAAGAATGTAAATAAGATGTCATGGACATAAGCTTAATAGAGTAAGCGTAAAGGAATAGATACATGCTTAGGTTGTATGACATGAGTTGTCATTAACCTCATGATAGATCTAAGGATAGACCTCCTTGGTAGGAGGATAAGTAGATAGAGAGTTAAGCTTGGAGGTAGAGACCTCCATTAAAAGTAGAAACCAAGCACATCCTTTGAGGATGATGTTAACCCTAACCCTAAGTGAAGGCTAGAAAGAATGATGACATGATGAGTTAGATATCATGGTTGACCGAGTGTTTAGTTGGACATACCTTTGGGATGCCATAAGAGGTTAAATGATCAGGTACCTATGGTAACCCAACCTTGGAAAGGGTCATGCATGTTAGAGTAAAGGATAGCTCCTTCATCGATGAGGTTAGAGGAGAACCTATAGTTACCCTATGGGCTTAGGCAAGTAGGGTATAGCCTGACGAAACCCTAGTCAAGGGATCATGAGGGATGGCTTATGAAATAAGCATAAGGGGTTATGGATAACCTTGAGTAAACATAAGTTCGAGTATAGACTTCACTTAGGTAGGGGCATGCTTAGGAGATTGATCCTTCATAAAGACAGGACCTCTTATAGAGAGGTTGGTTGTAGGATTAGCTCTAGAGAGAGGGAGCAGACCTCAGCTAAGAAATTTGGAAGCCTAAAACCCCGAAACTTGAGAAATAGTGGGAGTCGATAATGATGCGACCTAAGTGGATGATAATGGTTGCCTCATGCATGATTCCTAGAGGTTGATGATGTCTTGGTTAGCTTGAGAGTAACCAAACCCTAGAGAGAGGATGATACTTCTGGTACCTATGGTATAAGTGATTACCTACTAGATGAATAGAGAGTGCTTTAGACCCTGAGGAGGTTAAGGCACCAATTGTTAGGCTTTATACCTAATAGTTGTCTGGCAAGAGGAATCAACTCTGAAGTGTTGCTTGAGTGGAAAGATCATGGAAGTACATGACATACCTTGAACATGCAGTTGGATACTCAACGGTGAACCTAGGGTTCCTAGGCCTAAGAGGGGAAGCAGTGTACCCAATGTTCATGATGAGTTTTGAGTCTCCATAGTTTCGAGCATGGTACTCCTCATATGAAGAGGTAAAGGGAAACCCCTTAAGGTAAGGGTATGTTTGATGAACCCCTCATGAATAAGTTGATTTGATGTTGAGTATGAGGGCAGGTGTGACCTAGCTTGGCTTTGTAGGTATCTGGTTGTGCCTTAGTATCTTTCCAGGGCTAAGAAAGCTCATGTAGATGCAGACCCTAAACATAAGGATGCTTGTGACCTTTGTTATCCAGGTGTAGTTTCCTCCCATCCTGGGAGAAGGATCCGTTGGTAGGGTGTATACCAGTTTTGTTGGTTTTGAGGTAACCTAAAGAGGGTTCATGGGATCTTAAGAAGCTAAGTGAAAAGTACATGGTACAAGAACGAACTAGTAAACCCATAGATAACCATCTCTAGGTGCATATGGATGTGTTACCATGAAGGTAACCAGTGACCAAGGTAGGCAGGTCGCCATAATCCCTGAGAAAGGACGAAAGTCAGTCATGAATGCAGAGAGAGATGATGAAGGATTGGGTAAGGTTCTAAGTTGAACATGTACTATGTTAGAATCCTAAGTCTATCCAAGGGTCAGGTAGGGATAAGACCGATGGAAGACGGAGTTGCCTAATTCCCTAGTTGCACATGACCATAGGGTCGGGAGGTAACAGCTATCATTGTCTGAGGGCCATGGGCTAGGAGATTGATCACCTTCATGAACTCATGGGACCCAAAGAGCAGATGAGTAGGGCACTCTCTGGATGCATAAGGGAAGAGGGATGACCCCAAAAGTACCGGCACCCTATAGACCTAGAGGAGATGACCTAGGATTATGCTTGGGCCAAGTAAGTCTGAGACCAGTCTTCCCTGGAAGTAGTGTGGATATCATGATGTTTGTGATATAGAGACATAAGTTGCACGTTTGAACTTGGATTTGAAAGTGTACATGTAAGGTGGGCTGTACCATCTCTACTCTTGGAACAGGAAGAACTCTGTATTTGGACTGCAGCCATATGCTTATTTCTTCTTGTTATGGGAGTGAGAGATTGGACAGTACGCATGCCTTACACCAAGGATAAAGATGATGTAAGTTGGAACGTTGCTACAAGGTATGAGAATAGAGATGATAACATACCTTCGTGGAGAGAATAATACATGGATGGTTTACAAACACTACATGTATTAAGAAGATCATCTTGCGAGGATGTTTTATCTTGAACTAAGTGAATTTTTGCAAGTGTTACAAAGAATCACAAGGTTGAGTTTGACCACCATGAGGATGAGCTCAGAGTTTCTTGATGAAGACAAACTTACAGTATGAGAAGAGATGATAAGTATAATGCATGGCGGTGTGTGTCTTCGACATTAATTAACACCTAAGGATAAGGAGTGGTAATGAATACTCTGGATGAGATATGTTGAACAAGTTAATGGTTGTTTGGGTAGTCAGTTTAATCCTTGATGTAGTAAAAGTATGGTGATAGAACCTCAGGTACACTTCTTTGGATAGGAAGATAATAAAACCCTTTTGAGAGTGGTTTAGGGTTTCCGAGGTATCAAGCTTGAGGAATCATAACAATACAAGAGGACATGATGTACCTTGGTACTACAAAGATAGTACGTGATGGTAGCATTCTGGATGCTTAGAATAAGTTGCATGTAGCATGTGGGCATGCAAGCCAGGAGGTGAAAGACAAACACCAGTAACCCAGTACATGGATATATAGTATAAAGAGTTCTCGAGGGGGAATGGGAGTTCATCACTATGGATGTTGTGAGTCTCCCATAAACCAAAGAAGGTCAAGATGCAATATGGGTTATTGTAGATCGCCTTACCTAGATGACATGAGAAAGAAGGAGTACTGTCAAGAGACAAGTTTTGTTGAACTACATAAGAGGAAAGAGACGGTTCAACTACACCATAATGTGAACTCAAAAAGTTCTTGATGCGACCTAAAGGATCACTTCCATGAGGTGGAAGTAGATACATGAAGAGCTCAGTGTTTTTACAGTTTATCACCCCATACTAATGGACAATATGATCCGGACTAGAGGGTCTGATGAGAGCATGTGTGCTCATTTAGGGTGATATCTAGAGACAGTTCTTAAGATGTGATGTTAACCACCATAGCCTTTATTGGGATGTAAGAAGGAGGTTGTGTCGGTCACCACTTCATTAAGATGATGTTGGTGAAGGAGGCCTCGTGAAGGTCATAAAAGAACCATAGTGTGTGCAGATGAAGTCGCTTGATCGTGCAATGGCTGAAAGAGAGAGCCCAAGGGTGACATGAGTCACAAGCTGATGCAAAGCAGACTGACATGCAGTTCACTGTGGGACAATATGTGATGTGAAAATCCGACCCCTCTAAGCTACAACTAATAAAGCTGAGTCCCCGATAAATGGGTCCATTTGAGATGGATGGGTGGATATTTTTGTGTTTAGCTTTGCCCCACAAAATAAAATGATGTGTAATGTGTTCCATGAGTCCGATCTAGAGCACTATGTGAGGTACCCAAGCCATGTGTTGAGCCATGAACCTATTCAACTTTTGAGAGGCTGAATTATCCTGAGTCACCTATGAGGGTACGATATACCAAGGTAAGAAAGAACTCAGATGGAAGAACATGAGATAATGAAGGTTCTTGGAAAACACCATGGGAAGGGTGAATCTACATGGGAGTCTTGATGGACTTATGAGGGGCTTATCCTGTTTGTTTGCTCGCTTGATGGAATTTTGAGGGCAAAATTCTCATAAGAGGGGAAGGATGTTACAACCCCAAATTTTGGGTTCATTTGTTGAGAAATTTAATTTCTCATAATAAAGATAAATGAACAAATAATGGATGAATGCATGGATTTCATTTACAATAGCCTTGTTGTTTGATTTGTGGGCTTTATTGGCTATTGGGCCCAATAACAAGGATATTCAATTAATTAATGAATAACTGAGATTTTGAGATAAGAAAGGTGTGGAAACCTCTAGAAGGCAAATCCAAAGAATATTTCGTGCCTCTTAGATTCCTTGGGTTCTAAGGAGTCCAAAGTTGCAAAAAGAAAGCAATAAGAAAAGGAAATATCAATTAAGTATTTCCTTGTTAATAAAGAAATTGAAAACATTGATGAAATGTGGAAAATATGTGAAAAGAGGTATAATTGGGTAATCCTTAGTGGAATTTCATATCCCAAGGATTCCTAATGATAAAAGGAATACTAACGAGGAAAATAAAAGAGAAATGAAGAGAAATCCTCAAAGAGAGATATTTTAATAAGAAATGAAAAAGATAATGTAAAATAATGCATATTGATGCATTTAAGGATAATGAGTTTTCCAATATAAAGAATTTCGAATTCTTGGAATTCCTTGGGATCCAAGGAGTCCCAAATAAGAAAGAGGAAAGAGAAAATACAAAAATTTCAAAATAAAGGGATAATAGAATTACATAATTAATGAATTATGTGATCTTGCTAAAAAGAAAGTATTCTCAACTTAAGGAAATGTATTTTCGAGGCCAAGGAATTAAAAGACAAGAATAAGCAAAATAAGGAGAGGAATTTTCGAATTCCTAAATATCCATGCAACAAGGAATATTAAGGAAATAAAAGTTAATGAAGAGAGAGAAATATAGTTGCTTCACAACCAAGGAAAGTGTGTTTCCTTTCGGGTTGGGACTTGAGTCCTCATGAGGCACGCCTTAGGGCTTCATACCCACCCCTATAAGAAGGATAGAACCCCAGCTTCGAGATCCGTAGGGATTCCACGTAATGCTACCTCTTCTTCCTCTTCTTTCCGTCTAAACCCTAGTCGAGGGTGGAGTTCTATCCATGGGTCGTTTGAGGGATATCGTTTGATCTGGTTGGAGGCTAGGTTCATCCTCGAAGCTAGAGGGGAGTTTGTAGGTCGCTTCTTCTCTCCATCCTTGACGCAGCAGCTTCTGGACGGCTGCAACAGGAGCCACACTAAGCAGACCTTGCACACGCATGAAAGGCTGCGTAGGCTGCGTGTGAGGGATGTTTCAGGCGCACACAGTAATGGCGGAGCAAGGGAGAAGGTCGATGACGAGTTTCGGGGTCTAAGGAGGGGAGGGCAGCCCCGCAAAGGGCTGCAAACAGCGGCCATCGCGCCTGTTCTGAGGTAGAAGATGACCAAAGTTCGTTGGACTGTTCTGCCCTTCCAGCTATTGAAAGAGCAACCCACTTATCAAGGGCTAAATCGTCATTTCGAAATGTTTCTATGTGAAGCGCCTTGCATGGAATAGGGTGACGTGGCATCTCCTAATTGGTCAAGTAAGTGGTTTCTTGCAAAAATCATAACTCTCTAATAGTAGCTCGGATGACAAAAGTTTATACATGAATTTTTCTCAAGAGAACGTGAGGAATCCAATAAAAATATGATTGAATCCTGATTCCTTATGCAATTAGGAAAGTAATGGAAGATATCAACTTTAATGTATTAATGTTTAAAGAACCCTATTTTGATATGATTAAAGCCAATAGTAGGGTTTAATAGATGATTAAAGTTGATCTTAACCTGTTAATGATGAAAAGGCACATTAGGAATAAAAAGGATGAGCTTTGCATGTAATTTGCTTATTTTAAAGTTAATGTGCATAAATAGGCTTTAATGGGCCTTGAAACCCTAATGTTGGTAATTAGGACTATTAATGGCTTTAATTATTTGATTTCATGTATAGAACTGAGTTTTCATGATTAAAAACTATTTCGAGCATTAAAGTTCCTAATTTGTGGATAAATACCCTAAATGTGGTAATTAGGGTTTTCTCATGAATAAAAGGTGGAATTAATTGCAAATCGAGTTCATATGTGATTTGGATCATAATGAACTATGAATTGATGATAAATGCGTATAATGATCTTGTCATGGGTTAAAGGGATAAAAATAGTAGCTTTAATGAAAAAGAAGCTTAATTGATGATTAATGTGCCTGTAATATGAAAATAGGGTTATATGTTGTTAAGATAACCTTAATGTTGAAGAATAGATGAGATAATTAGGGTTTATGAGTAATGGCATAAAATTAGGGTTTAATATGATAAAAGATGAAGGGAAACCCTAATTGTAAAATGAAACCCTAAAATGGATATAGAAACCCTAGAAAGTGAATCCAAGTTAATAAAGTAGGTTCTTGATAAAGTGTGTAATAAATAGAGTACATATTCTTTTCAGGGTTTATGTGATTGTTGAATTACTTGGATTGCATGCTTGGTTGGATTTTCTTAATGCTTCTGAAATCATCAAATCTGCATGTACATGTATGTGGTTACGCTTATGACTACTTGAATTAGTTTTTCGGGATTTTATCGATGTTTCCATCGTGGCTTGAATTAAACTGTTGGATGTATTTAATTCATGCAAAGTATAATGTGAATATGACTATCACATAAGAAATATGCCTACTAGCTCAGATCCTAGTCCCCTCTGTAGCTTTATAGATTGACCTAGTAAATGGCTACCAATGAGGGTAGGTCCATCAGGTCATTGAATGACTTAGTAAATGGCTACCAATGGGGTAGGTCCATCAAGTCATCATGAGTCAGGGATTGGTCTACCTTTGGGTAGGACCATGCGACTCCATAACCCTAGGTATTGGCTACCTGTGTGGTAGGGCCATGGGGGTAAGGATCTACCATATGAGAGAGGTGGTATCCATGTCCACTGCAGGGACGTTACAGAGAAAGGGGATATGCAAGGATTGAGTAGTATTGCTTAAAATATAATCTTGGTTGTTAAATGATATTTGGTTGATTACATTGTTAACATAATTGCACAATTATTGTTTCCCCCACATACCAGCTTCGGCTGACTGACATTTTGCTTGTCGGCATTTTAGGTACAAATGAAAAGAACAAACAGTAAAGTGGCATATGTGGAATTAAATGAGAAGTAACGTGCGCAGGAGGATTAGTTAGATTAGTATCTTCATGGATAGAAGATTAGAAATCCCAAATTTTAAAAGGTAAACAAAGTTTTATTTTGTACCTATTTTCAGTTTAGTTGGTAAAGTTTACAACCTAACTAGTAGCATGACCAACTTCTACTGGCTCATCCACTTGACAATTGTTCATGGGAATAATAATTGGATAGCCATTATGACTTTGACTAGATGCAGCTGTAGGAGAACTATCATGCATTTCATCAAAGGAAATATTCTGAAGCAGATCATTCCCGATGATTTGATGAACCTCCAAAAATCTAACCTTACATGTCTTGACTATCTTCAGTGGGTGAGAGGGACAATAAAATCTATATCCCTTTGATATTTTTGGGTAACCTATGAAGTAACCACTAGTAGTTCTTAGATCAAATGCCTTCTCATGTGGACAATAAAATCTATATCCCCACTTGTGCATACAATTTATGGGTGATTTCCTTCCTCACTACATCAAAAGTGCTCATTAGTGGCATTTATTCTAGTGGCTTTTCTAAAAAAAATCCACTATCTATCTAATGTACAAACATTTTTAATTAAAATGCCTCTAAACCACCTATTATAGAGTTTCTAAAAAGGACTTAACATTAAAGACATTTTAATATTTTATTAGTGGCAATCTTAAATTGCCAAAGGAAATAAGGAAGTAGCTAATTAATTGGTATTTTTCACTTCCCGCTTTCTATTTGCGCTCCCACAATGTAATCACAAATTCCCGCTAATGTCTCCTTGATTCCTCGCTTTTGCGAGACCAACATGTCAGAGTGCCACTGGATCGTCGCCCTAACTGGTGTCTCGGAGAATCGCTTCGACTGGAAGACTGGTGGCAGCACGTGGAGTGCTACATTGCCACGGCGGAGTGCCACTTTGCTGGTGGTTGGAGAGCAATTCGACTTCTTGCGGAGGAGTCCCACATTGCTGGCGGTTGGAGGAGCCCCAAGTACGGTGCCGAGGACTGCATTGCCGCCAGGTGAGTTGATGCGATGATTTTGAATCACATTTATAGACTTGTTTTATGTGTGTTTTATGCATTTATTGGTCATTTTGGTGGTTAATATTGCATAATTCATTTACTTTGGTCTGTGAGCCTTCTCAACATCAATTCTCCCTTATTTTAGTGTTTTGAGCATAAATGATTATGATAATATGTTTTATTTTGGCTTATGTAGTTTTGTGTTGCAATTTTAGGAAAAACGAATATCTGCATGTGTCGATAATATCGACAACTGTCGATACCATCGACACGACCACAGGTTGTCAACCACAAGGAGCCGCACAGAGTCGATACCATCGACACGGAAATCGATGGTAGTTACTTACCATCAGGTTGCTGGCGAGAAGAGATTTGATACTATCGACTCCAAAGTCGATACTATCAACCCCAGAAGATTCAGTGACAGAAAAGGACAAAAAGTGACACCTAAGAGTGTCGATACCATCGACCCGCGTCGACGGTATCGAGTCAGCATCAGGCGCAATGAAGAAAAGGAAAGAAGATTTGTCGATATCACGCAGAGTCGATACCATCAACTCACGTCGATGGTATTGACACCGTCAGATACAAGTTTGTTTCAGATCGATCTAAATCCGACGGCTGTGATATTTTTGGAACCTAACTCGGTGATAATACCTAATGACGGCGGCCAGGAGCAATCTATCACGTCATTTGCCGCTGCACATGTCCCAAGAAGGTGTGGAGAGAAGAACAGAGCCCAGAAGCACGCCCCAGCCGTTCCGAAAGCCGAAGAAGACATTTTCTACTGCCGAAAGGCTGTAGAGCGCGCATTCCACGCCGAGGAACTCTTGGATCTTCTCTGTTTAGGGGTTTCTTTACTTATTCACGTTTTTCTCCATGTTTCCCTTTGTTCTACCATGTTTTTCTCTGAGATGAACATGCGGGGCTAATCCCCTTTGTCTTTAGGACCGGGAGTAGCCCGGGGACGCATTGTATGATATTTTTATCATAGTAATTCATCATTTATCTCTTAAACCCGTAGTATGATTTCATTTTCTCAATTATATTGTTATGCTTGATCACCATAATGATAATCTAATGCCCTTAATTACTTTGAAAGAAGAATTAACGGTTGAAAAGAGATGAAATTCACATTAATTAACAAATCCCTTGAATAAGGCGATGTACGGTTAATGGTGGAAACCCATAGGTCGATTTTTATGCACCTAGTTTAGAGTAAAGGTTACTACGACGGTGGAACCGACCTAGACATAGGTAGTGAATTGTACCACGACAGTGGGCAATTCTGACTACAGGCCACTACCCGAATTGAGAGATGAACTGGTTTAACTATATAAAAATTCATAAAATGAAAACCCGTGGTGAAACCGCAATACTAAAGATATACATTTGAATTGATTAAATTACACATTTAATCGATTAGTTTGTTTTATTTCATTTTCTTTTTAATTTTACAACAACTCTCAACTCTTTTAATAGGTTTAGCTGATCGCGAACAGTTAGTAGTAGTCTACTGATAGTTCAGTGTCCCTGAGTTCGACTCGGGCCTCACAAGGGCCTATACTACATTGACGCGTACACTTGCGTTTTACGCACGGTAAAAGCGTGTCAAATTTTTGGCGCCGTTGCCGGGGACACGACAACTGTCGGCACTATGAGTGCTGCAAGCGGCCATTCTAGGCCACTTTTTTATTTTATTTTTTATTATGCAATAATCATTTTTGAAATTTATAGTTTACCATTCATATTTAGAAATCGTCTATTACGGTACTGAACTGAGGTTACCATTTTTGCGGGTATTGTGCATGGTGCAGACGCGTAGCACCGACTACACGCAACGAGCACCAGAGGTTCCACTGTCGGGACCTGACGACGAGGAGGAGTACAATCAAAACCAACTGGAAGATATAGATTCCGACTCAGAACAAGAAGCCATGGTCAAAGAGCAGATGATATGGGAGAAGATCAAAGCTTAATCCGCATCCGCTTCAAAGGGGCCAATCAAGAAGCTGGCGATCAACATTCTGACTTATAAGATTGATCCTGCATTGATCAACTTGGTCAAGTTAAATGCATTTCGTGGGCTAAAGAACGAAGACCTGGTGACTCACATTAGCCAATTCGTGGAGAACTGCGACAGATAAAAATAGACAGGTTTCCACAGGAGACACTATACCTAAAGCTGTTCCCGAGTTCTTTGGCAGGAAATGCACGAGAGTGGTTGCACAATCTTGACGATGAATATGTGGAATCATGGAACCATATGGTAGAAGTGTTCTTTGAAAGGTTCTTTGTGTCTGAGAAGACAAATGATATGATCAGAAAAATCCATAATTTCAGCCAAAAGGCAGGAGAGATTTACTCTGAGACCTGAGAGCGGTTTTAGATCATGCTTAGGAGGTGCCCACATCATGGGCTTGACAAGCAGACACAGGTCAAAATCTTCTATTTTTCTCTCTCCGAGCATGATAGAAGTAACCTGGATTCCGCAGGTTCAGGGTTCTTTTTGAACAACACAGACACGAGATGCTGGGAAATTCTGAAAAACATGGCCAAGAAGCAATCTAGGGGCGACAGAGACGCCGTAGAGCACGTTCGCGCTGTGGGGGAGTCGAAGGCCATCAAAGAGCTGAATGAGAAGATGGACCTTCTAGCAAAGAAACTGCTTGTAAAAGAAGATACCGAAACAGATGATGAAGCTCACATCAAATTCATGCGCCAACAGCAGGGGTACAGAAAAAATGATTACTCATGGAGGAAGGACAAGAAATTTTCCTGGAAAGATCTGAATAACTTCTTACAGGACCCCGATGCAAAACCTCAACCGACGGCGGAGGATAAGAGCACGGAGTTGCTCAACCAAGTGATAAAGCAGAACCAAGAACTGATGAACACCTTTGGCCAACAGATCAAGCAACATGGGGAATTCATGAATCAATTTGGGCAGACATTGCAGAGCCATGGGGCTCAGATGAGGATGATTGAGACGTCTATGGCACAAATGGCAGCTGAGATTGCCAATCTGAAGAAGCCAGTGCAACAAGGCTTTTCGGGTAACACAAACATTCCAGGTGGAAACCAATAGGCGAAGGCAATCTTGCTACGGAGTGGCAAGAAGATTTTAAACCCCAGAGCCGATGAACCAAGCACACACCAGTCATAAACTGAAGGTGAGGCCATAGAGGAGGTGCCAATTCCAGTCACAGAACCGTTTGAGGATATAGTAGAGGAAGTCATAGCTAAACCTGCTACTACTGAAGAGGAGGAGACAAAGAAGAGGACACCATATCTGTCACCACATCAAAGGGCACAGGCTGTCCCGGTCCCATATCCGAATAGTGTGAAAGCAAAGAAAGTGGACGCCCAATTCAAGAAGTTCCTGGACGGTTTTAGAAAGCTCTATGTCAACATTCCATTATTAGAAGCAATCGAGCAGATACCCTCCTACGGGAGGTTCTTGAAAGACATCATCAGAAAGAAAAGGAAAATACCTGATATGGAGGTTGTGGTTCTCCAGGAGCAGGTGAGTGCCTTCATCATGGGCACATTACCACCAAAAAGGCAGGATCCGGGCTGCTTCAATATTTCATGTTACATTGGTAAGGTGAAATTCGGCAAAGCACTGTGTGATTCCGGGGCAAGTATAAACCTGATGCCTCTCTCTACATTTAAGAAATTGGGATTAAAAGAATCAAGGCCGAGCAATATGACAATACAGTTGGCGGATAATTCAGTGGTGAAGCCCTACGACATATGTGAGGACGTGTTGGTGAAAGTGGATCGGTTTGTTTTTCCAGCAGATTTTGTTGTAATGGAAATGCAGGATGAATAGGGTAATGAGTTACTCCTGGGACGACCTTTCCAAGCCACTGCTGACATGATACAGGAGATGGGGAGAGGTCTCTTGACCTTGGGTATCGCCGATGATAGGTTCGAGATGGTCATGCCTTCCAACACCACACAATCTAAATCTAAGGAGCAATGCCACATGGCGAAGCACTTTGATTAGAACATCTCTTTATGTCTAGGGAAGCCATTTTTAGACATGGCTCATGTAATGACAAAAGTGGAGAAGGGGACACTGGCTGTAGACATCATGGAGCAGACGAAGTTTGTGTCTCTGAAAAAGGCTGTGGGTTTTCCCAATGATGAAGAGGAGGACATCCCTCCCTCTAGTGAAGATGAGGCCATAGCAAGCTCTATTTTCGATGCATATCCAGAATTACCACTTGAAGCCTGCCTGGTTAATATAACACATGATTGGATGAGAAGCACGCCACTACAAGAGTGTGCTAAGATGCTTCAAGTGCTTCCATGCTTTTACGCTAGGTACTATGAGGACCTTGGAGAACTTCCACCACCGCTTCAGTCATCCTTGATCAGCCCGCCAGATTTAGAATTGAAGCCATTGCCACCGCACTTAAAATATGCATTCCTAGCGAAGGGTGACAAGATGCATGTGATCATTTCGGCATATCTGAGTGCTGAGGAGGAAGATCAATTGCTGATTGTGTTGAAGAACCACCGAGGTGCATTCGGGTGGTCGGTAGCGGACATCAAGGGGATTTCCCCTACATTGTGCCAGCACAAGATCTGGCTCGAGGAAGGAGCCAAACCGGTGATTCAGCCACAGCGTCGACTAAATCTGAGCATGATGGAGGTCATAAAGAAGGAGGTGATCAAGCTCCTTTCTACAAGTATCATCTATGCTATATCCGACTCGACATGGGTGAGTCCGACACAGGTAGTCCCTAAAAAGGGGGGAATTACTGTTACACATAATTTATTAAATGAACCTGTCACTACCCGCTTGGTAACCGGGTGGCGTGTATGTATAGACTACCGTAGATTGAATGCTTCTATGCTTAAGGATCATTTCCCTCTTCCATTCATTGATCGGATTTTAGAGCGATTAGAGGGTCGATCTCATTTTTGTTTTCTCGATGGTTATTTGGGGTACAATCAGATTTCAATTGATCCTAAGGACCAAGAGAAGTCCACCTTCACTTGTCCTTACGGAACTTTTGCATACCGCCATATGCCATTTGGTCTGTGTAATGCACCGACAACCTTTCAACATTGCATGCTTGCCATTTTCTCTGATATGGTTGAACGCTGTTTGGAGGTTTTTATGGACGATTTCTCCATCTATGGTGCGTCCTTTGACGAATGTTTATACAATTTGGACAAGGTTTTGCAACGCTGTGAGGACACGCATTTGGTCCTCAATTGGAAGAAATGCCACATGATGGTCAGCGAAGGGATCGTGCTTGGACATAAAGTGTCTAGCAAGGGGTTGGAGGTAGACCCGGTGAAGATCGAAGTGATTTCCAAATTGCCCCCACCGAATTCGGTTAAAGGGGTACGGAGTTTTCTAGGTCACGCCGGTTTTTATCGCAGCTTTATAAAAGATTTCTCTAAAATTGCCAAACCATTATCTGAGTTGTTGGAAAAGGATGCTGTGTTTGATTTTAATGATAAGTGTTTACATGCGTTTAACGTGCTTAAAGAAAAATTGATTTCGGCACCGATTGTGCAAACACCGGACTGGACCAAGCCGTTTGAATTGATGTGTGATGCATTGAATTTCGTAGTGGGGGCTGTGTTGGGACAGCGTGTGGACAATAAACCTGCTGCGATTTTCTCTGTGTCTAAAACTTTAAATGACGCATAATTAAACTACACGACAACTGAAAAAGAACTTCTCGCCATTGTTTTTGCTTTTGAAAAATTTTGGCAATATCTTGTACGATCTAAAGTTGTGGTATGGACGAACCATGCCGCCATTAAGTACTTGATGGAGAAAAAGGATGCCAAACCTAGACAGATTAGGTGGATCCTATTGTTGCAAGAATTTGATATTGAAATCAAAGATAAGGTAGGAATAGAAAATGTGGTTGTGGACCATCTTTCTAGGTTGGAAAGGGTAGATGAGAAGGATGTGCATATACCCATTACTGAGACATTTCTTGATGAGCAACTTTTATCTGTGAAATCTAAAGATCCATGGTTTTCTTATATAGTTAATTATCTTGCTTGCAAAATTATCCCAGATGATTGGAAATACCAAGAGAAAAAGAATTTTTTCCATTCTTTGCGGTATTATTTTTCGGATGACCCTATTCTCTTGAAGCAATGCAGGGATGGTGTGTTGCACAGGTGTGTACCGGAAGTGGAATATGAAAGTGTCTTACGTCATTTCCATACTCTACCGAAGGGTGGTCACCATGCAAGCTCTAGAACTGTAGCCAATGTACTTGAGAGCGGTCTCTACTAGCCTACTTTGTTCAGGGATGCCTATCACTATGTGCGGCAATACGATTCCTGCCAAAGGGTAGGTAACATTTCAAAAAGACAGGAGATGCCCCTCAATGTATTTCAAGAGGTCGAGGTGTTTGATCTGTGGGGTATTGATTTTATGGGACCCTTTGTGTCCTCAAATTCTAACGTGTACATTCTATTAGCTGTTGATTATGTGTCGAAGTGGGTAGAGGCAATACCCACTAGGACTAATGATGTTACTGTAGTGTGTAGGTTTGTCAAAGATTACATTTTCTGTAGGTTTGGTGTACCAAGAATGATCATTAGTGATGGAGGTATGCATTTCTGGAATCAGAAGTTCGCGACACTGTTGAGAAAGTACGGGGTAAAGCACAACATTGGTACCCCGTACCACCCGCAGACACAGGGGCAAGTGGAGGTCTCCAATCGAGAGATTAAGAAGATCTTGGAGCGCACTGTGGCTTCAATAAGGAAAAATTGGAGTATCTTGCTACTGGATGCTTTGTGGGCGTACAGGACGACGTTTAAGACACCTATAGGCACTATGCCTTTTAGGTTGGCTTACGGTCGAACCTGTCATTTGCCAATGGAATTGGAGCATAAACTGCATTGGGCGCTGAGGAAGCTGAATTTGAACTATGATGAAGCGGGAAAGAAGAGGTTACTTGAGTTGAATGAACTTGACGAGCTGAGGATGAATGCATATGAAAGCTCGTGAATCTGCAAGGAGCGAACAAAGATGATTCACGATCGCCATATTCAGATGTGCATTTTCAAGAAAGGAGACCGTGTACTCTTGTTCAACTCCAGGTTGAAGATACATCCCGGGAAATTGAAATCCTGATGGAGTGGACCATTTACCGTAGAGGAAGTCAGGCCACATGGCGCAATCATGGTGCGTGATGGCGAGACAACATTTTTGGTTAATGGACAACGATTGAAGTTGTACTTCGGTGAAGATTACACGAGGAAAGTGCATGAGGTCAAACTCGTTGCACTTACGGATACATGAGGAGCTTGATTCTGTCTAACCTAAGACGTTAAACAAGGGCGCTTGTTGGGAGGAAACCCAGCCATAGGTAGTTTCGTTTAGTTTCTTTCACATTTGTAGGTTAGTTTGTTTTGATTTTTTTATAGTGTAAACAAGGTACCTTGATCGTTTGTTCAATGTGCAGGACTGAGGCAGGGTCGATGCTATCGACCCTTGTGTCGATAGTATCGACATGGGTACAAGTTGGCGGCTATAGAAATCTCACTGCGTCGATACTATCGATGGCCTCGTCGATAGTATTGACACACCAATAGGCTGATCGCAAAAATGAGGTCGATAGTATCGACATGCATGTCGATACTATCGAGATCTCTGGAGATATTCAGACAAAAATTGTCTCAGTGAAGTCGATGGTATCAACCCAACTACAGGTAGAAGGCGGCGGCCGGGCCTCGCGAGGGTGTTTGCCTTAAGAAGAGTCGATACTATCGACTTGCGTCGATGGTATCGACGCAACATGTCACCGATCCGCGAGAGGAAATCAACGGTGATCACTGCATCAAGAGAGTCGATCCGTGGGATGGGTCGATACTATTGACACCCGTCGATGGTATCGACACGTCATCGATCCGGGCCCCCAAATCAGGCTATTGACAACCGTCGATACTAGGAAGACGGATTGTACTATAGGAGTCGATACCATCGACTCGCGTCGATGGTATCGACGGGCACACAGCAGCGCCGACCACGGTTATAAAAGGGATGGTTTGTCGTCATATGATGTCACACCTTCAGAGCTTTCTTCCCCCACTTGTGTCGTGCATCTTGTTGAGCGACTGGAGCCCGGATACGAGCGTCAAAGGAGTGTGTTCTTCCCCGAGCCTTCACCGAGCGGAGATTGTCTTCTCTGATCTTCACCGAGCTCCTTCTTCTACTCCTCCGTTCTTTGCAAAGATGGTGCATACCGCCGGCGCATCCTCTTCACGCGCGACACCAATGGAGATCCCTGAGTTCATCCCTCCACTGATTGCATCTATTCCTCGCCCGAGGATTGTCCATCCTTCCGCAGAGGTCAAGAAGGTTTATGAGGAAGTGATGAAGAGAAAGATAGAGCCGACCCGTTATGTCGACCGAGACATGATTCACAATCTTGGGTTCGAGGCCAACCTTGCCTACGTTCTCAAGGGGCAAGCGAGACACACGGGTAGGAGGCCCGATGAGATGGAATTCCATACTGACGGCCAACCATTCTTTGGTGAATGGCTGACATACAAGGAGCTCGTGGCAGAGTTTATGGCGTCGCTGGATATATGCGTCGTGCCAAACGACGTTATCACAACTGATCGGGAATGGATCAAGGGCCGTGTTTCTTTCCAGCTGTACAACAATGATTACACTCTCACCCTGAGGCAGTTCAATTCCATCTACAACTAGAATCATGGGCGAGAGTAGTACCGGCGGCCAGACAACATGACAGACTATGATGCTATCTTTGCTGAGTTAGTGACTGCGCCGCCCGATAAATCTGTGAGCTACTACAATGCAGCGGTGGAGGATTTCGAGCATCCATTCGTGCGGATTCTTCACCGCATGCTCTGTACTACCTTGTTTGCTCGTGGCGATCTATCTCTCAGCAAGTTTCAAGAGACAGACTTGTTTTTCTTACACAAGTTGCTGAAGTGAGAAGAATGTAATTGGGGCGCGTTTTTCTTGACGCGCGTGTTGGCTGTAAGGAGGAGTACGCAGAAGGCTCCAATCCACTTTGGAGGGCTCATCACACCGCTAGCCTCCTATCTTGGGTTGAATTTCTCCCAGCTTACTCCCCTCTCCAACCGGAGCAAAGTCAACTTGCAGCATCTGCATCGCTCCAGCCTCATCCTGCTGTGCGATGGACTGGCATATGCACATTGCCATGTTAATCACGCCTATTAAGAGTGTTCACTTCCGGACCCTGTCTTCCACATCGAGGGTGCTCAGCATTTTCGATGGCCTGTCATTGCCATCAAGAGCTCGGATGAAGACGGCGGCAACGACGACAACGATAATGACGACAACGAGCATGAAGAGGAAGAGGAGGCTTTCACCCCTCTTCGCGCACGAGTGGCACCCCAGAAGCGTCCCCGTATGCATCTGGGTGCATCTTCATCTTCGCAGCCTCTGCCACCTCAGCCCTCTCCTCACGGAGAGGATGTCTACTCCATGCAAGGGATGTATGCCATGCTACAGGATATTCATCAGATGCAGCGGCAACATACATCGTCATATGTCAGTATTCAGGATATGACGAACCGGCTATTAGATAATCAGAGGGCAATTTTTGAAAATGAGCGCCTCCTCCTCGACAACCAACAACACGTCCACGACAGGTTGCATAGGATGGAAATGTAGCAGTAGCCCTTCTACGATCATTACTGGAGCCAGAATTACTTTGGGGGGTATCCACAACCTCCACCAATGCCCCAGTATGATCCGAGCTTTCAGGGGCAGTACCTGTCTTGGGATCCCACGGCCCAGCAGTACCCACCTCCTCCAGAAGAATGATCGGTATCACTGTTCCACCTTTTAAGTTTGTTTTCGACTATGATGCCATAGTCAATTTCAAGCTTAGGGGGGGAGTTGGAACAACTCTATCCTTTAGTTTTTAGTTTTTATTGTTTTGTCTTTTGTCTTTTAGTTCTTGCATTTTTTTTAGTTTGTATGATCCACACCCTATCTAGTGTAATTGTGGATGTCTTAAGTCATGTGTCATCTTGTTGCTTGTACATGGGAATCAGGGGCAAAATTAAAATTTTTTTAGTGTTTCACAAACTTGTGTTGTTCAACTTTAAGCACATAACTTAAGGAAATGATTGGGTTTGTCAACTCTAGAACAGGATATCACAACTGTACATTCTTAGGATTCATGAAAAGTGGACGGAACTGGTTGTTTGAGCCTAAACTGATCAAATGATAATGAGACTCTAATTTGAAGTAAGAGAGAGAAACCTCTAAATTACCACACAGGTCAATAAGGAGGGACACATAATAAATTACAAAGGTTCATTCAATTAGTCTTGTGATCTATCCACTCCATTGTTTTCATACTCCACCTTAGGAACTGGAAGTACATTACGGTTTTAATATCTTTGATTGCATCTCATGTAGATAGGACTTGCATTGCAACTATTTTCACATATTTTGCATGAAAAAAAAATAGATGAGTTATACATGCACATCATCCTTAGGTGCATGTCATTTAGTTGCATGAGTATCATTTTGTAGCTTCATTCACATTTTTGTGCATACAGTACATCATGTATCTTATTTCTTCTGAAAAAGGGTGATGAACTTGTTCCATACCTTTTGAATGATTTATAAGTCATGCAGTAATAAGTGAGCCCGACAAACAATTCGTTGTCAGCTATGAAAATAAGGGCTTGAATGAAAAAAAAATAAGAAAATTTAAATTAGAAAAAAAAACAAAGAAAAAAAAGAGAGAGAATTGAGAAGTAAGTAGTAATGAGAGGGAGAAAGGAACAGAGTATCACCTGCATATTAAGAAGGATAAGTACATGATGTAGTTTTCTTAGATATTCCATCTCACCTGGAGACGGAATGATAGTGCATGCATCATTCCACCCAAATGTAGGCATTAGGGCATTTTCATTTGCATATGCATCATTTAGGTCATTTTGGCTTTGTGCATGTTAGAATCATATAATGCTTCCATTTCTTCCATGAGCCACCCATTCCATCCACCCGCTGCTCGAATTGGTAGGCCACCATGATTTTCTCCTCATTTGTGAATATTAGGAGAGTTGCTTCCATGTAGATGGTAGTTAGGGCGAGCAACGTAGAATAGGAGATCACAAGATGCACCGAGTTTGAACCGACGAATTTTATTATGTTAACTGCCTTATATGATAGTGTTCATTGATTTTGTGGTAGATATCTTTTATGGATGATTACTGTCGCCTTTAGGGTAATTATCATTCCGTGATTAGTAAGGACCGGTTTGTGAATGTCTGGTGGGAATCATATAGTGATGTTTGTTGTGATGATTTGTTCTTTAGTTGACCCTCGCAATTCTATTCTAAAGTTTAGTTGCTCAAGGGAGAGCAATATTCAAGCTTAGGGGAGTTTGATGCGATGATTTTGAGTCGCATTTATAGACTTGTTTTACATGTGTTTTATGCATTTATTGGTCATTTTGGTGGTTAATATTGCTTAATTCATTTACTTTTGTCTGTGAGCCTTCTCAACATCAATTCTCCCTTATTTTAGTGTTTTGAGAATAAATGATGACGATAATATGTTTTATTTTGGCTTATGTGGTTTTGTGTTGCAATTTTAGGAAAAACGAATATCTGCATGTGTCGATACTATTGAGAGCTGCCGATACCATCGACACGACCAAAGGTTGTCAGCCGCAAGGAGCCTCACAGAGTCGATACCATCGACACGGAAGTCGATGGTAGTGACTTACCATCAGGTTGCTGGCGAGAAGAGAGTCGATACTATCGACTCCAAAGTCGATACTATCGACCCCAGAAGATTCAGTGACAGAAAAGGACAAAAAGCGACGCCTAAGAGTGTCGATACCATTGATCCGCGTCGACGATATCGAGTCAGCATCAGGCGCAATGAAGAAAAGGAAAGAAGATTTGTCGATATCACGCAGATTCGATACCATCGACTCGCGTCGATGGTAGCGACACCGTCAGATACAAGTTTGTTTCAGATCGATCTAAATCCGACGGCTGTGATATTTTTGCAACCTAACTCGGTGATTATACCTAATGACGGTGGCCAGGAGCAATCTATCACGTCATTAGCCGCTGCACACGTCCCGAGAAGGTGTGGAGAGAAGAACGGAGCCCAGAAGCACGCCCCAGCCGTTCCGGAAGCCGAAGAAGACATTTTCTACCGCCGAAAGGCTGTAGAGCGTGCATTCCACGCCGAGGAACGCTTGGATCTTCTCCTTTCAGGGGTTTCTTTACTTATGCATGTTTTCTCCATGTTTCCCCTTTTCTCTACTATGTTTTGCTCTGAGATGAACATGCGGGGCTAATCCCCTTTGTCTTTAGGACCGGGAGTAGCCCGGGGACGCATTGTATGACATTTTTATCATAGTAATTCATCATTTATCTCTTAAACCCATGGTATGATTTCATTTTCTCAATTATATTGTTATGCTTGATCACCATAATGATAATGTAATGCCCTTAATTACTTTGAAAGAAGAATTAACGGTTGAAAAGAGATGAAATTCACATTAATTAACAAATCCCTTGAACAAGGCGATGTACGGTTAATGGTGGAATCCCAACGGTCGATTTTAATGCACCTAGTTTAGGGTAAAGGTTACTACGACGGTGGAACCGACCTAGACATAGGTAGTGAATTGTACCACGACAGTGGGCAATTCTGACTACAGGCCACTACCCGGATTGAGAGATGAACTTGTTTAACTATATAAAAATTCATACAATG
The DNA here is from genome assembly GCA_963693085.1 of Alisma plantago-aquatica. Classification (NCBI taxonomy): domain Eukaryota; kingdom Viridiplantae; phylum Streptophyta; class Magnoliopsida; order Alismatales; family Alismataceae; genus Alisma; species Alisma plantago-aquatica. The sequence continues at coordinate 1,397,241,133 of OY856410.1, forward strand.
AAAACCCGCGGTGAAACCGCAATCCTAAAGATGTACATTTGAATTGATTAAATTACACCTTTAATCGATTAGTTTGTTTTATTTCATTTTCTTTTTAATTTAAAACAAATCTCAACTCTTTTAATAGGTTTAGCTGATCGCGAACAGTTAGTAGTAGTCTACTGATAGTTCAGTGTCCCTGAGTTCGACTCAGGCTTCACAAGGGCCTGTACTACATTGACGCGTACACTTGCATTTTACACACGGTAAAAGTGTGTCATGAGTCCCTCCAGGAATATAAATTTCATTGGTGATCATGGTTGTAGGTTTCACATCTTCCTTTCTACTAATCTTAGTGAAAATACTGAAGGTGAGCCCAATGTTCTCATAAACTCCATTGTAGAATGCAGTTTCTATATTTGTACTAACTTGAATGAGATAAATGGAAGATAAATATGGCATAAATGTGAACATAGATGACTATGTTGGAAAGGTAGATTTGATTAGCATGCATACCTCTTCGTTGTAGGTTGTCTTATTATTTCTGCTTCCAATTTACTATACCTCCCTACGAAGTTTGTAAAAGATTCACCAATCTTTTGTGTGAGGTATTTGAGGTAGTCTTTGGTTGGCATATACTCAATGTTCATGTGTACTTCTTGATGAAGAAATTGTCTAACTTGTCCCATCACTTTATTGTTTATGTATTGTATTGGTTTTACCATGTTAGATCCAATTTTTCGAGTGATATTTGGATGAGCCTGATCAATATTTTACATCATCTTGCACTTCGACCATGTCCATGTATCTTTACGGATGTGAAGAGTTAGGTCTCATGCCCCTTTTATTTAGAGTACTCAGTGAAGTTAAAATTTATTAGGAAGGTATACCTCCAAGAAGTAGCATAAGTCACATTATTACTTGAGTCTTTGTTTCCATTCATGCATCTCCTTCAGCTATTTTTCTTAGGGACTTTTGATTGTTCTTGAATAACATCAGAACTTGCATCAACATATTTCCACGGGGAGCCTAGGTGTTGTTCTCATTGTTAAACTATCTTGGGGACAACCCAGTTGGTATGACCAAAAAGGAAGGTATGAGATTAGGTATGGGGTCATTAGTAAGGGAGGAATACCACTAATTGTGGGATTTTTAGGGCCTTTCCGTTTCATTTTTTTGAATGGTTCAACATTACCAATAACACCTTTGACCAGATGAACATATGATATCAAAGTTTCCTGGTAGGTTGGGTTGTTGAGAAATCAGTGGGAATTGTAAATAGTTGTTGCATTCTTGGAAGGGCATAAGCTATCTGGGACAAGGTGAATTTATAATAGGCATCCCAAGGGGTTACTTTAGGGGGTAGGATGGTATCCCTCATTATCACTTATTAAAGGGAGAATGGTTATAAGGAGGGTTCACAATGTCAACACTATTTTCTTCTCCATTATTTGAATTATTTCCACATACTTGGCCATTCTCTTTTAATTTATATTCAATAGAGTCGATTGGTGAAGGCACTACAACTAGGGCCACTAATGATGTAGCTTGATACTTCTTGATTAACTACTCACATTGAGGCCCATGTTTGACATGATGACATCAATATTTTTAAATTTGGCACCCAATATAATGATTATTGAGCCCGTACTCACCATGCAACATGACCAAGGATTCTCTCTAGACAATATGTTTTTAGATGATGATGCATGTGTGTGAGAATAGAGCATATAAGGGCTTCTTTTGAAGGGTGTATTTCTAGTCACAATATCTATGTTAAAAGAATCTATAACTCTTTGTCTGTAAGGCTAGAGTTAACATCCTAAGCAAGATGTCATAAATAAAAATGCCCTCTATAGAAAGGGGCTTTTAAATAAAATATAGTAATATGTAGCAATTTAAGATTAACCATTGCATGGTAAGGGGAAAATGATATGAGAATGTCATAATCAAGAAAGGGTATGAATACAGTTTTCATCGTGCATGTCAAGGTGGCGTGATTAGCATTCTTGACTTGTTATCACTTTGTTGGGGGGCATATAAAAAATAATTTTTCTCCTTGTGAAGATGAAAAGGTTTCATCAAATAGTCACGTTTGACTTTGTGAGTAGCTTGATATGCTTCATGATGATTTATACATATAATTTACTTATCAGTTCCTCAAGGGAACTTTAGCATCTGATTGTTTATGTTTGTAGAGAATAGTAGGGTTTAGTCATCCTCTCATGGGTGGATATCAGTATGGCTTAATTGAGTCCTCATATGGGTGTGACTTAATGAAGAGGGGGTGAAGTTTACTTCTAAGGGATCAAGTATTCAGCTATTTCCTAATTCTCATGGGTCCACAAAGGAGAGTAATTATAGTTTAAAATTAGGATTGTAGAATCTTCCACAACATTGATTATGACAACAAGAATGTCGAATTTCTTAAGAAAATCATAATCTCTTATTCTTCATAACAAGTCTTATTGTGTATCCTAGCCCTGTAGTCAAATTTTGTTTGAAATTTTGATATCAGACGCATTGGTATATTGTTGGGATTCTAGGTAGGTATGTTTTCCTCAATGATCTTAGGGATCATGCTAATTCATATTTGGATTTGAAGTTTCAAATTTGTTGATGGAATCATCAAGAAGTCAATAGTTCCTTAGCATTTTTATTCTCTTTGTTGTTTGCTTATAAACGTTTACCAATATCTATGCCTCATATGGGTACAATGTAACTTGGAAAAGGATTATCAAAAGGTCATATTTGGTAGCATTTGATAGTTTTCTGGATTTTGAAAAAAGAGGGTTTTTACCCAAAACAAATAGTTTGACTCTAATTGTGTTTTCAAAAGGGTTTACAATAGGTAAAAATTTTAGAAGAGTTTTAGCGCTGTCTTGGGTTCCCAAAAGGGGGTATTATTCTCTTTGTATCTGCCTCATAAAATAAGTGTATCCCTTCATTTTCATAAAAATATCTTCAACATATCCAAAAATGTACCTCTAGTAGGTGAAATGGATGTTCTTAGCTTTAGTATGGTTACAATTTACTTCATGACTACTTAGGTCTTGGGATTTACTAGGCTATGACAATGCCCTCGATATACCTCTTGATCATGGTGACCACCACTGATTTCTAGTATGAGGGGGTTGGGCATGTTCATGGATAAATATTATCCTACTTGCCCCTATTCCAGTCACTACTGATGTCCTGACATCTTTAGGGTTATGCATCATGTGAGTGATGTGCTTATATACATGTCTACATAGGAAGAGGAGACTGTTAAGTCATGTGTTGAACCATCTATAATGATAACTAAATAGATACAACACATTAAAACTAATTATGTCACACTTATTTGAAATTTCCATAGCTATGTAAACAACTCAATTTTCACCAATAGTTTTGGTGTTTTTTTTGGACCGATTAAAGTTAACAAACATATTGAGAAATATATGTACTAAACCAAAACCAAACAATGAAATCAAAGGACGTCTACATACATGATTTTCAACTAAACTAAGGATATGTGGTCCACCATTATAATACGAGGAACACTAATGTGTTCAAATTTTAACTTTAAAAAAATGAATGATGAAATATAATCATACCATTTTGGAAAATTTTGATGAATTAATACCAAAGATAAATAAAAAAAACCCAGTAAGAACTATATTTTGTTGTTTATCTAATTAAAGTAATATTGGTGCCTTTTGGACCATGTGATGTAATGACCAACATGGTAATTCAGTCAACCATTCCCTATGCATTTAGGTCTATCTTTTTGATGTCTCAATAGTAGGTTGCTTTTTATTAACAAATTATATTGATGTGTTTAGTTTTGTGTTTTGTACACAGTAGGTTGTTTTTCAAATGATGACATAAAAATTACAAAATATTATACCAATTTGTGTCTAGTTTTGTGTCTAGCTTTCCAAATAGTCTGAATTTCTTTTTGCCCATGCAATTGCACCTTCATGTTTAATGTTCTGAAATGCATTGGGATGATTTTTCAGATGGATTTGAACCATCATTGGGTTTGATGCCACATTCTAGGCTGGGCACAAAATATTTTCCTAAGCCAAATTATATAGGATTTCAATAGAGATTTTAACTTAAGATTTACTGATTTTTTCCCACGATTAGCTTTAGTTGTGTTTTTCTTATATGGATTGGATTGATATGGTTTTTTCCATGGATATGAACCACCACTTCATTTCATGCAACATTTTCCTCAATTTGGGTCATATAATTGTTGTTGTAGTTTCATCTCATAATCTTGATACATTCAGGCCTGACCACATTTTGTATGCTTAGTTCATATTTAGCTAAGTTGTTTGCCAAATTCAGGCCATTAGTAGGATTTAGAGCTACCTTTAATAGGGTTTGGTTTCCATTTGAGACAATGTAGCTGAACATGGCTCTTTTTCATGTGTAAATCAAGTTGCATGACATACTTTGCAGTCATTGATACATGTGTTAGGAGTCCGCAACTGGTCTGTAAATCATGATGGGGCTTTACTATGGTTGTTAATGTGTGTTGACCTTGGCTTAACCTATTTTATAAACAAGTAGATGTCAATGGTAATTCATTTAACTAATCCCTATGATTGATCCTAATTCAGTTCAATATTGTTTTCCATTCATACACAATCGTGCTAAAATTTGTAGTGTGCATTTCCAGTTTTCGGTTTAACTTTTTTGATGTAACAACTTTACTGTGTGGGGCATGATATTTTTAGTACATCCAATGCAATTAGTTTAGGGCAGACCACAATTTGTATGCCTACTTTAGTTTTAGCCAAACTATTTGCCAAATAGTGCTTGTGAGTCAGATTTAGACCTATCCCTAATAGGGTTTGCTTTCCACTTGGGCCAATACAACTGAACATGTCTCTCTTTCATGTGCCAAGAAAGATGCATGATAGACTTTACAGTCATTGATACGTGCAATCATTGATACTTTCTGGCTGTATATGCTCTAAAGGTTTGTAGAAGGTGAGCTTGTAGAAGCTGAGGTTATTGGTTTGGAAACCATGTTAGTGGTTTTGAGGTTTATGAATTCTCCTTTGATACTTTTTTTTAGGAAAGGTAGAGTCATATATTGATAGCACATCAAGCAAGCAAAACATGCTTATGTGAAGAACTTATAGAATGTTTGGAAAAGTAACATAGTTAAAGCTGAAAAAAGCTAGCTGATAGAGCAGTGTTCTGAATATAAGGGGGAGGCACCCCATAACAAGCCTCTATATGTTATGAAGATGATGAACCTAAGTTGATAAAAATACATTCGCCTGGAAGAGGAATCATAGTTTTTGCTGAACCAGACTGACACCTGTCTCATCGTCGACCATGGCTTTGAGATCACAAAGAAAAGCAGCTTCAGATTCGCCATCCACAGAGTCATCCGGACCACCAACTGCTAAGTTACCTGTATTTTGTTAGGATGTAAAGATCGGCATCTATTTGAGATATAATGTTTTTGACCAAGTTTTTTTGTTGTTAAAAATTCTGTTGTTTCTTTCTTTCCAAAGATTCCAGCTGATTGTGGTGAATAGATCACTGCTTTTGGAATTCTTGTAATGTCTATTTGGTGTTGTTTGTAAGGGAAAAGTGACTTCCTTAAGGTCAGGAAGACAATTTCTAATAAAATGTGAGAATATATTTTTGGAAAAAATGCACTTAAAGAAGATGTGGTCAACCGAGTCACTATTTTTTTCACAAAGTGCACATCTAAATGGGCCAATGAAACCCTTTTTGGTGATGTTTTCTCCTAAGAGGAGCTTGTTGTGTAGCAAAAGCCAAAGGAATGTTTTGTATTTTTTAGGCCATTTCTGTTTCCATATCTTAGATGATAATGGGGAGAGACCTCTAAAGGAGAGGAAGGTGTAGGCAAGTTTAACCGAGTATTTTCTGCCCCATTTCCAAGTGATAGTGTTTGAGGTGTTATTTTCCATGGAAAGAGTTAGATGTCTATATTCATTTTGACTGATCTGAGAAAGAATACACCTTTTAAGGGAGTTCGATCTATTGCTGGTGATGAGCGGAAGAGCTTTGTCAATCTTTATGCTGAGGAGTTTTTTTTGGAATAATCCAATTAGGTCTGAGATTTATGATAGAGTTGTTTTCAAACCATGGATCAAACCAGAAGCAGATGTTTTTGTGTGAGTGAGGTGGAGTTTTTATGATTTGTGTTATCATATGGATGTTTTTATTGATGAATTTCCAAAGTGGGGAGGCTGTTTTCCGAGGGGTTTGGTGCCAGGGTGGGGAGTCTTGATAATATTTGTATTTGATGAGATTGGTCCAGATTTTTTGCTTATTTTGAAGCAGACTATCGATGATTTTGGCAATAAGGCATAGAGAGTGTGTTTCAATGTTGATGATTCCCCAACCACCTTGTTCAAGAGGAGCTTGTATGGTTTTCCAATTTATGAGATGGTAATGTTTCCCTGGTTTGTCCAGTTTGTGGAAGTTGTTCCACAGAAAATGTCTCCTGATTATGTCTAAAATGGATTTTGTTTTTGAGGGCAGGGGAATGCAGCTCAAGAAGTGGGTTGTAATTGGAGTGATGACACTGTTTAAAAGGGTAAGCCTACCCGAAAGGTTAAGGAAGTTATTTGTCCAGTTTGTGAGTTTCGTGTTTATTTTTGATATGATAGGAGTCCATATAGCATTTGTAATGTTGTAAGGAGTGATGGGTAGACCCAGATATTTGACAGGGAATTCTTCCGTCCTGCATTTTAGGAGGTTTCTAAAGTGCTCCAAAGTCGATTGATTTATGTTAACCCCAAAGATGGATGATTTCTGAATATTTATTTTTAGCCCAGAAATATATGAAAAGATGCCAATGATCCTAAAGATATTTTGAAGGGAGGACTCATCAGGGGAGGATAAGATTATGGTATCGTCTGCAAATTGAATGATATTCTCCATACAAACATCAAGAGAGGAGATAAGATTATTTTGTTTTCCCAGCTGGATCATGCGGGAAAGGATAGTAGTCAGGATGATGAAAAGATAAGGAGAGAGAGGGTCCCCTTGTCTAAGTCCATTTGAGTTATGGAAATAACCAAAAGAAACACCATTAATGATAGTGGAGAAATGGTTTGTTGATATACAGGCGTGGATCCATGAAACCCAAATATCAGGAAAACCAAAACCCTTGAGAGTTTTTAAAAGGCATTGCCAATTAACAAAGTCAAAGGGTTTTTCAAAGTCAAGTTTGATGGCTAGAAGGGGGGATTTATTTTTGTGGCAAAGGTGAATCGTATCATTAACCAACAAGAATGCATCTTGAATACTTCTGTTTTTGAGGAAGGCAGATTGATTTTGAGGGATGATGTCTTCCAAGTGTGGCTTAATCCTGTTTGCCAGAGTTTTAGCGATGATTTTGTATGAGGTATATATGAGGCTGATGGGACGGAAGTGAGAAATGTTTTCAGGTTGACTATTTTTTTTATGAGGGTGATGAAAGTTTTATTTATGAATTTGATGATATTTTGTGGGTTTGTACTAGCATGCAGAGCAAACAAAAAGACTGTGAAATCTTTTTTATAGTGGTTCCAGTTCGCCAAGTAGAACTCCACATTTAGTCCATCAGGACCGGGAGATTTATTTTTACCAAGGTCAGATATGGCAGTTTGTAATTCTTCGAGGGAGAAGGGTTTGATGAGATCATGAGGATTTTTTATGTTTTTTTGACAAATTGTGTTCCAAGCTAAGTTATTTAGGCAAATGGGGTTGTGGTTGTTATTGAAGATATTTTTAAAATGGTTTTTTATATGTGTTATGATGGATTGTTTATGGGATGTTAGTCTGCCATTTATTGTTAGATGGGTTATTTTATTATTTCGAAAATTTTGGTTGCAAATTTTGTGAAAGAATTTTGTGTTTTTATCTCCATCTTTAGCCCAAGTGATTTTCGCTCTTTGCCTCCATCTTGTGTCGATACAATTGTTAATGTGGTCAAGATCGGCTTTGATGGTAAGGGCAAGTGCAGGGTCAGGATATGGATCCTGATCCACAAAGAGGAGCTGATCTTCAAGATTTTTTTGAAGTTCGAATAAGTTCAGTGGGTTTTGAAGTTTCCAATTTTTGATGTGAGTTTTGATCTTTTTTGTGTTGTTTTGAATATGAAGACCAATGTTTGCTGTTTGAGAGTCGGCTAGAGACCAAGCATCTCGATAGGATCTAGAAAAGTCGTCTATGGAGAGCCAACTATTTTCAAATTTGAATGGTCGAGTGCCCCACATGGTGGAAGATGTATCAAGGATTAGAGGGAAGTGGTCAGAAATGGTTCTATGGGAGATGTAGACAGATGAGAGAGGGTGTTTTTCTTCCCAAAGGTTTGAACAAATGAAATGGTCAAGCCTAGCAAAAGTCTGGTTTCTAGACCAGGTGTAAAGGGCATTAGAGGGTATGATGTCGATTAGGGAGTGGTTTGTGAGCATCTGACAGAATTTTTAATCAGCAGCTGACATCGATTGAGTGGAGGGATTTGAATTGCGCCTATCTGAATTTTGAGTGATCAGATTAAAATCTCCACCCAAGACCCAGGGAGATGTGTGGATGTTTGTAATGAGGTGGTTTAGTTCCTCAAGGAAGAGGGATTTATTGTAACCAGGTTCCCCATAGACACCTGAGAAAGACCAGAGAAAACCATCGGAAAGGTTTTTGAAATCAATGGTTATGGTGAATTTAAGGATGGAGGTGTTTTGTGGAGCAAGAATCTAGTTGTTACATCCAACAATGATGCCACCTTTGAAACCTTCGGGGGGTATTTGGATCCAGTTTGTGATTCTATTACCTCCAATAGTTTTGAGGGCAAAGGGGGTAAGAAAGGTTTTTGTTTCTTGGATGGTAATAAGATCTATATTATTTTTATAAATGTGAGAGCGTATTTTTTTTCCTTCTATGAAGGTTTGCAGCTCCACAAATATTCCACGTTGAAATTTTCATAGTGAAAAGGAAAGAAGAGTGCAAAAAGGCTAATTGATAGTTGCTGATATTGTGTTAGCAAGATCAAGCCCTTTTTTTGTCCAACCCATAAAGGTTTCTAGGTTATTTAGAACATTGTGAGCATCCTCTTCATCTTCGAGTTGAAAACATATCTTATTAGCAAAAGAAGTGAAGCTTTTTATGTCTAACCAAGAAGCAAAATCTTCTATTGAATCTAAACCTTTATTTTTATCTTGATATGTTGGAAAGGATGATAAAGAAGTTGTAGTGGAAACATTACTAAGAGAGCGGAAGGAGGAAAGTGGAAGAGTACCTTTCTTTTCCCTGTTGATGATGATAGAACCTTTTGGGTCTTTGTGATTTGGCTGCAAGATCTTTTGGAGGTAGCTGGAGGAGAGCTTTTGTTGAGGGCTCTCCTGCTCTGAACTCTGCAGAGAATTTTCATCCTTGAGATGAGATGAGGCTTGGTTCAAAGTTGTGTGATGATTTTTGTTTGGCGATGGGCAGCTTTCCTTAGTAGAGGAAGGGGATGGGAAAGTGGAGTTTTGAGGTTTGAAATTGTTAACATGGAGAGAAGGTTCAGGAGTTCTGGTTCTTTTTTTGCTTTGAATGGGATAAGAGTTTTCAGAGTGGTTTGAGGTTTTCTGGATCCACACATGGTTACGATCGTTTGAAGCCCTAGAATGTAAGGTGGATAATTTATCTTTGTTTGGACTAAACCAGGATGGTGGATGTGAAGAGAGGTCGGAAAAGACGGTGCTGTTTGTGGTGGGATGTTCAGCTGAAAGTTTTAAATGGTAGATGGACTCACCAATTCTAATATTGATGGATGGAGGTAGAGAGATGGTAGCTTTGGTAGAAAAAAGACAGTAAGCTTTGATGTATTGAGATGGGTGTAGGGTTTCCGGGATGATATATTGTAGAGTAGCCCCGATAGAGTGTGTGATGCCTCTGAAGATCTCTATCTCCCATAGATGAGGCGAGAGATTTGAAATGGCTACCCAGTCAGAGCCACCAGCAGGGGCAGGGAAAGAACCAAAATCGGCAGACCATTTTGATAGTCTAGCCATGATGAAGCTTGATCCACAAGGTATGGTGAGAATTTGGTTGAAAAGGTGGTTAATCTTTGTGCCTTCTGGGACGGTATAGATGAGTTAGGTGGGAGAGAAGATTTTTGGTTTGAGGATGGTGTGACCAGGCAGGAGAAGGGCTAAGGGTCGGGTAATGTCTAGGATGTTTATAGGGTTGTTGTCCAGGTTTTTTTCAACAGAAACAAGAAAGCTTCTAAGGGTGAAGACCTTAAGCAAACACATTGAGTTGGCTGGGAGGTCGAGGGCAATTGCATATTCCAGGTGATCAGGGACCTTCATATTGGGCGAGGTAGAAAGATATTTTCAACTGTGAGTTTGTGAAGGGGTTAGAGGGGTAGGGTTTTTGGATTGTAGTTTGTGATTTGTGGCAGATGGGTTTTTTGGCTTGTGAGAGGGTTTTGATATAGGTGGTGTCCTGGGGCTTGTGTTCGGATGACGTGGATGGGAAACATCTGCATGATCTAGCGGGAGATTTGCAAGACATGCAAAGGAGTTTTTTGAAAGATAATGATGATGAGGGGGATGTGCGGTGTGCCAGAGATATGAAAAGGGTTTTTTTGGGATAGAGGAAGATTTGTGGAAAGGCGAGATATTGATCGAGCGAGAGTGCATGAAGAAGGAGGGGGCATCTGCATGGTTTTTGTCCCGGTTAGGGAGGAGGCAGACTTTGCAAAACTTTTTTATGTGCCCTAAACGACCGCATCCAAAACAAAAGTGGCGAGAAAAACATCTGGAAGTTGAGTGGTTGTTTCGGTGGAAAAGGGAACAGTGTAGAGCTCGAAAAGGTGTTTTTGGGGGGACCGGAGTTCAGATATGGGCGGTGGGGTTTTTTTATAGGGTATTGTTTATGAGGATGGATGATTTTGCAAGGCCCAGGACTGGGAAAGCAAAGTTTAGTTGAAGAAAGTCCTTAGGGATGTTTTCCTCAACCAGGGAGGCTTGAGGAAGAAGGGTTTTATACAAAGACGACATGTTGGTCTTACATTTTTTACTCTTAAATGATGGGGAGGAGAAAAGCTTGTACCTTTCGGCGATGGAGCTTTGTTGTTGATCCAAAGTGATGTGACTGCCTCGTCGTCATCCTCAGAACCTGAAGAGATGGAGATAGGCCAGGATTTTGCTCCCATGGGGGGTTGGTATTCATCTCGGATGAAGAGTTGGTCCGCCGAGTTGGATGAAGAGGAGCTATCTTGATCATGTTTTTTGTATAGGTAGGCAAGCTCTGGAGGAGAGTCGTGGATGAAGTCTCGCACCCAGGCATTAAAGGTGTGATTTGCCATCGGTTGTAAGAAGATCAACCACTCAGGCTTAAGGTTTAGTTCTTCTCGCATGTCGCTCCAGCCTTCCGATATGAGGAGGAAGGGGTTTTTTTTGCCCCAGGTTGTTTTTGTGGGGGTTGACCATGTAACCTTCACCTGGAAGGATCGGTGACCGATGTTGATCATGCTGGTGCCAGGATAGATGTCAAACTTATGGTAGATCCAAGCTCGCGGTAAAGGGATGCTTTTAGAATAGGAAGGGTCTACGAGGGGGAATTCTATGAAGGAGAAATGGGAGTTCATGTCGACTGGGGGTGAAGGAGTTTTTGTGATGCTGCTAGACACCAAGGGTTTTTGCTTCTTTAGAACACGATGAAAGTTTGTTGTCTTGTCGAATTTATGCATGCAAGGTGATTTTATGCATGAGGCGAGGGTGAGCACACCTCCTGTTCTCATGGTGTTATCCGGTTGATATATGAGTCTTTAATGCTGGATTCTGAACCAACAGTTGTGCTGATTTGATCTGACTGCCAAAGTTGTTCTTGGGAAGGAGAGTTGTAGCCGGCAGAGAGAATGGAATTTTTGGTTTTTGAGAATGAGATTTTAGTAAGAGGGAGATATGTAGAGCTAGAGGAAAAAAAACGCAGTCTCTAAAGGTGAGATTGATGTAATCAATGAGATTTCATCTGCATGTATCTAGAAGCCATTTGTGATACCCGAGGAGAGTTGCAAAGGAAGATGATATACTAAGAACTTATTGCAGCTAGATGTGAAGAGGCCTAAGAAGGAACAGGGTTCCAACGGCAGAAACGAAGAGGAGGAAGGAGATGAAACCCTCAGTCGGAAAACGCCGGAGAGTTAAAAATTGAAGGAGCAGGGGCAAGGGTTTATCAAACCAGTAGATCCTAGAGCTAGCTCGAAAAGCTCAGAGCCCGGGCAAGGAACCGACATACTGAGGGTGTAAAACAATCACAAAGAGTTTTGATGACAGCTATCGCCAACATGCAGAGGTGATCGAGCGGTGGAGTTACCTAAGAAAGGTTTTTTGGAACTAGACAAGGGAGAGTCGGACGCCGGATGAAGTTACCTGATGATGATCGTCGCCGACACAGGGCCGAGCAGGAGCTGAGGGTGGTCGTCGTGGCCACAGGGCTGAGCAGGAGCTGGAGGCGGAGGGAGCACACCGGGTGTGGTAGATGTCACCGGTCAGGGAAGGGAAATGGCCCTAAGAGATTTTCTAGAGAGAAGTTGGAGCTTCTCCCTCTAACCTATTCTCCTTTGATACTAGCGGATAGGACCCATGCTCCTGTTCATTTTTTGATTCAGTTCAAAATGATTAGAATGTGCCTGGGTCCTTATTATAAGTCTGTTCTTTTATCCTTATAAAAAGTATTTCAAACATAGTGTCATGTACTCATAAAACTAAAGAGGCAGGAATCTATCCCATTTACATATAGGTCAGAGAATAATAACCTCACATAACTCATTTAGAAAATTTACAATTTTTAGATGAATCCTTCTTGTCATAAACTTTGTGGTACTATTAAAATAATAAGATGATAAGATATCTTGTAGTAGTGTTTTGATAAACACATAAGTACAAGACTATAGTAAAAATCTGGAAAGACACCAATAACCTCTTTAAATAGGTCTCACACCTACTATAGTAGTGCATGGATACTCCAAATTAAATAGGTCTCACACCTGTATAAAATAAGCCAGACACCAGTAACCTCTTTGATAATCTAAAATATGAGTGTTGATTCAACAAATAGTTAATAAGTGTCACCTCATTGTATGAAATACCAAGCTACATCAAATTATAGAAAATACTAGTTACTTCCTCGAAATTCTCAAAGAAGGATTAGTGAAGATTGGACCAATTACAAAGATATAAGACATGATCTCCTCTCTTAGATTTCTTTTCAATCTATCATGTCCACCACAATAAAGTTGGTTATGAAAAACAAAAAAAGGTTAAGTGATGTTGTACTACTTAATCTAAAAATATATAACATCATTATATGTACTTACAATTGTTAGTACTAATATTTTGCAGTCTCTGTCCACCCACAACAGTCACAATGAACTGGGCCTCTATGCCAATGTTATTGTTTCCTGATAAAGAACAATTGAACATCATCCTAGATGATCGTTCTTTAAACCAACTAACCAAACATCATCCTAGATTATCGTTCTTTAAACCAACTAACCATACCCGAACATTGGCGTTTTCTAAATGGAAGATACTACAGGCCTGGTGAAGTGACCCTAAATTTTGGCAATTCTTCACATGTTATCAAGGTTGAGTATGATTTAGCGGGAAATCTTGTATCAAAATCTGGTTGGTGTGATTGGATTAGAAAGATGCTAGTGGGTCGTAGCGACAAGCATTTTCTCCATCCTATTGGCCATAATACCATCAAAGTTTGGATAACCAATGTCAAAAACGAGACCCCCAATCATCTACGGTGGTATGAGCACACGATGGAGCAAACCAACTCGGACGAATCTGATGATGAGGCCCCTGTCAGTTCATATTCATCTAAATATAGTGAGGAGCTTCGCGACATAGCACAATCATAAAAAAGACCACGGTAGGTCCAATTAACAAATATTATTGTCCTGTCTTGTTTTGTGTTTACACTTTTTGTCTTAAAGTAATCAATTCTCATAGCTACTTTCTTTTCTGAACTTCAGTTTAAGATCGCCATAATGAAAAGGCCTCGAAGTTACTGATGCGGGACCATGTTGGTGTAGTATTTAGTTGTCTATCTATCTAGACTTGTCTGTATTAATAGTTATTTTATTATGCGCATGATTAGGGGTACACCAACCCCTTTGTTTAGTTACTGTTTAGGGGTACACCCCTGTGTGTGGATGTAAAAAGAGATTAATGAATGGAACTAGTATTTTCTCATATTGTATAGTATTTTTTGATATGACATACTTACTCATATATGTTATATGTTTTAATATTTTTATAGAATGGATAAGTCTTGGATAGCATAGGATGACCAGACGAGCAGTAAATACTTATGTGGAGTATCAAATTTTTTGGATTTCTCTTTTGAACATTCATCGATTGGAGACAAGATTGTATGCCCGTGTAGAAAGTGTGCTAATGTACACCAAGTCACCAGAAAGACTACATTAGTTAAAAACACTATGGGTTCATTAGGCAAAAACATCCTCAGAAGTCCTTAAAGGAGGTTCAGAGAATACATAGTAACTCGTTTGATGGATGGTTTAAGGAGCATATAAGTTTAGTTGTGGTAATTAAATTTGTTATGCTTAATGAATAAAGTCTAACAAACTTTTCTTTTGTTAGATTGAGACACTCCTAAGAACAGATATGGTGGATGATAAAATCAAGTTTCTTTCTCAAGGTCCACATCAACTGGCCATTAAGTATAAGGGCTATGTTGTCAATGGTCACAGATTTCATACCAAGGCAAAAGATGCAAATCAAACAACACAAAATTGTGGAGTCTTTCTAGTAGCTAAGACTGATTGTTACTCTAAAACCACTGACTGCAATCCAATTACTAGAGATGTTACCTACTATGGTGTTTTTAAGGATGTTATTGTGCTCAATTATTATGAACAATTTAAGGTGACATTATTTAAGTGTGATTGGGTGGACATCTACTCAATGAGGGGAATCAAGCATGATGAACATGGGTTGACTGTTGTTAATTTGAGATGACTTCAAACTATAGGAGAACCATTTGTAGTGCATCTCAAGTTGGACAAGTATTTTATGTAGAAGATGTCACTGTAAAAGGGTGGCATTTTGCTGTAAAGATTGTCCGACGAGATATGTTCAACATGGAAGAACAATCTTGTATTGAGAATGTCGAAGCTTATGTGCAAGGTGAAACTAGAGATGGGCCATCAATGACATCAGAGGATGAAGATATTGATTGTGACATAGTTAGATTGGATATGGAAGGAATTACTGTTGATAGTTCAACAATTGAAAAAGATCAATCCCAAATTCAGCAGGATGATGAAAGTGTATCTCAAAGTGATGATGATGATAGTTTTGAATGAGAAGATTACAAAATAGTAGCCAATGTTTCTTTTAGTTTTTTGTTATTATTTGACTTAAATAAGTCTTTTTTGGCTTGATGTATCTCTTTAATTTCCTGTCTCACATTGTGCTCTAGCTAGGTGTATGCATTTTGCATGTCTGACATTCTTCTTAATCAAATTTATCCCTATCTCTGCTATTGTTTATAATTATATTTGATTAAATATCTGTGTTTCGTTTTTAAATATTATTTATAAAATTGTTATTATGTTGTTCAATATTTTTTTAAATGTCTTCATTTTTATGTGACTTGATATACTCAGGATGAGAGAATAGTATAGTGACATCTGCCATAACAAGACAACCACAAGGAATGATAAGAACAACAACAATGACTCTTGTATGATGACTCATTTACCTAGTATTACCTGACATGGTTGTTGGAAATCTTTGAACTTGTCATCCTCAAATCACTCCAAAATTTTTTTAGCTTCCCTTCTAGCTGAAATTCAAAATGATAAAGTAAAGAAATTCAATAAAACTGCTGCTAGCTCTACAAAAAATACCCAATCAACCACGTCTCCCCAAGACTCTAATTTGGTTGGTGGTTCAAAATCCTCTCAAACATGCACAACTGAAAAGGAGATGGGAACAAGGTTCCAAAATTAACACAACAAAGAAAGTGGTGATAAAGTTACAAGATTAAAAAATTCACAACTATCATGTGTGGCTAATGTCAATGCTTCTGTGTCTATTCATTCTAGAAGTGTATAGAATAGAGATGCCAATAACCAAAATAGCAATTCATTTCCTGATAACATGGACCAAAATGACATCTCTGATCATCATGTTGAGTCATTGAATGTTACAACAACACCTTCTGATGGGCTAGGTAATCATTTTATTCATATCATTGCATTTATAGTGCCACATTTAATTATATATAATTTTCCATATATATTTTATCCTTTATGAATGAATTCTTAGGTCAAAAACATCGAGCACGTGGCCAAACACAATGTTTGAAAGTCTGGAAAAGAAAGCTCGATGATCCAGTTTCCATTGAGAAAAACCAATTTGGACAACCAGTAGGTGAAAACCAATGCCACTTATCAAGTTTTCTGACAACCATTGTAAGAGATTCCAATCTTTGTCCACTAAACTATGAGGACTGGAGACAATTTCTAGCAAATAAAAAAGTTTGTATATGGAATTTTGTGAAGGTATATCATTCAATTTTATTTTTAAATGGTTAAATGAAGCTTCTAATTGATATCCTTTATGTCGGTAGAGTAAATTCTCAATGGATTCAGATCTAAAGGAGTGGAAAATGAAGAGACTAGGAAAGAAATGGAAGGACCACAAGTGGGATTTAAGGAGACTATACTTCCTAGAAGATAGTCCATATGAACAACAACTTGAACAAGTTGTTCCCTGCGTGGAAAAGTCTCATTGGAAATTTCTTGTGGATTATTGGAGGAGTAATAAAGGAAAGGTAATATTTTTTTTTCTATTCATTGATACTTAAATTACCTCACAACTAATTACTATGCACAATACTGCAATATTTTTCACAGAGGAAGTCTATAACTAACAAGACAAGCAGAACATTTCAAAAGGTTAGCCACACAACAGGAACCAAGTCATTTGCATGTTTGAAATATGATGTAAGTTAGTTATTTTTGTGATCCATTTATACAATTTGATGACATCCATTTATTTGATGTTTACAATAACCTTGTTTGAATGATAAATATGGAGAAGGAAACAGATGGAGAAGTGGATCCCATAATGTTTTTTGAGAAAAATCATTGTAAAAAAGATGGGAGCATAGTTGATGTTGAATTCGCCAAAATTTTGGTACAAAAAATTCCTATCCTATAGTGTTATGTTACATATACTAATTGGAAAGAGGTATATATTTGGTATAAAATTCATCTCCTATGATTTTTTGTATGTAGGAAAATTTTTTCTGAGGCAGGAGAAGAGCTGCGAAGAAAACAACATGATGTTACTTCGGATGAAATTTATAGGCATGTTATGGGAGAAGAGAGACCAGGATATGTTCGTGGTTATGGGCTTGGACCATCACCTTATGATATCTGGGGCAAGAATTGTAAATCCTGAGAAGTCAAAGAAGCACAAAGGAAGCATTTCCAGGATAAGCTTGAAGAGCAACGGTTGGAATTTGATGCAAAACTTCAAGAACAAAATGATGAATGCAACCATAAGTTAGAGGAGTTACTTGCCTTAACTAGAGAGGGAAATAGTCAAGCACAACATGTTGGCACTGGCCAAGTATGAATACATTTTTTACATGATGTGTAATATCAATTTTTTCCATGCTGACTATTTTGGTCTTATGTCAAAAATAAAATAATTATGCAGACAAACTTTTCAAGGCAAACTCCACTCCAAATAAGACATTCATCATTTAAGAAGGGACAAGTATGTTTGTATTTCTGTAAATTGCTCTTCATTTTACATTTATATGAATTTGTTATGTAAATTATATTTTATTTCTAGGATGTGTATCTGCTGAGTTTCACAGATCCAGATGCTAGAATTTCATTCGGTCGAGTATCTGAGGTCGACCCCATGAAAAGTGTGGGAGGTGCAATATTAGGCACATCATTTGTTGGTGTTTTTGTAGAGGTTGCTTTGTTGGGCAACGATCCTCTAGTGATACCTTATGATCAATATCAATCTATTGATGATGTTGTTGGCAACGTCATAGCATGGCCGAAAACACATATATTTCCAAGGTGAGCATAAAGTATTGCTTATAATATTACATAACTGAAAACAAAAATAGTATCTAAATTCATTTCCATTTGCTGCAGGACATGAAGTTTAAAGATAATTGCATTCTTAGATATTGTCTAGAGAGATGACATATATAGTTATTTTTCTTTAATCCAATTTTTATTAGTACATGACGATCCAAATAATGTTGTTTCATGTCCATTGTCGTAGACAATGTTGACAAATGACAATCCTATTTTGTTTTAACCTGCTTTTGATTTTGTTATGGAGAATCTTAGTATTATGGACAATACATTCACTATGAATGGTTTGTGGTTTTTATATATGAGCAATGTTTGAGCATCTTGTTTGTGAGATTTACATCTGAGCAATGTTTGCATTTGTGATGGATCATCTATGCATTTTTGTTTTTTTTTAAATAGAGTTATGAGAGGCATGCCTTGAGGGACATGTACATGGAGTCTGCTTCAATACATTCAGACTGTTGAATGTGAATGTCTTTTTTTCTTCCTATTCTACACAACATATAGATGCATACTTGTGATCCTTAATCAGGCGGCACTGATAAAGGACTCATTCATGGCCATGGTAGATGATTATGCACATACCTTAATCTTTCAGTTTGACTCATTTAGTATTTTGACACCTCAATTATTTTGATATTGTTACATGATATCTATGTCAAGAAAATCAATTCTCTAATTCTATCTTTATGTTGTTGTTGATTATATCTTTTTTCCTGACTGTTCTCATATTGACTTATCTATTGTTGGCTAGCTGCATGTACTAACTAATGTGCATAGTTGCTTTGAGTTTGGTTTCAAGAGTCATTATTTTTAAGGGATTTGTTCTTACTATGGATTAATGACTTCGTGATATATATGAATGTTTCATCTTAGTATATTCAAGATCTGATTTGGAGCTTAGAAATTGGTCCTTGAGATCCATTCTTCTATTTAGCTGGCTTGGTTATGCTGGCATAAGGCCCTTCAAGAGTTCTAAATTGGTACTAGTCACCAGAATCACTCTTCTAGTTTTCATAGGTTCTATGCAATGCCATGAATGCTCATGGGTTTCTGATTTCTTTCCCAAGTTGATCTGTTTTTCTCTCATCTCTTGCTTTTTGAGTTGCTGACCTATTGATTCTCGAAGTAGGCATTTGGAAACTAGATTTTGTGCAGTCTCTACATGGGCTGTTGGGGTCATTTGGAAGAAAAGGGTGTAGTGATGACCAAATTGGTAGATGTAGCAAAGACTTTGGGACGTTGTTCCCTGGAAATAGAATTTCCATATGTGATAGTTATGATGAAGGTTCTGACACAGATGATTGGAGTGACAAGGGTGTGGAAAGTGGTGAAGTTAGGAGATGTGGTTGGATTAATGAGTCTAGTTGTAAGCTACACTCTGTTTTAACAATATTTGATAATAACTAATATATTGTTAGACACCCCTAAGTGGAACAAGTATTCAGATGTTTTCTTTTATGTATATACATCCATTTCTTAGACCATTTCCAATGAAACTTTGTTTTTTAAGCCTGCAGATGGTTATTATATTTCATTCCACGATGAATGTTGGGGGGTCCCAATTCATGATGATAGGTACTGAGTTTAAACACAAAAAAATGTTTCTTTTCTTCTAATGAAATAGATAATGAATGGTTGTAATTTGTAAATAAATTGACTTAGACTCATTTTAATTTCTAGTGAGCTTTTTGAGAGGCTTTCTTTGTCTGGAATGCTCATTGATCACAACTGGGCCGATATCATTCAGAATAGGGAGAAATACAAGTTATGTCTTACATATGCATTATCCCATTCATTTGTTACATTTCTTAAAAGTTTCATTTTATCAACTACTTGCCAACCTAGATTTCTACAAAGAAGCTTTCCAGAAATTTGACCCAATTGTTGTTGCCAAAATGGAGGAGAAGGACATCCAAGAGATTGGGTCCAACAAAGAACTCATGTTGGCTGAGAACAGGATTAGATGCATAGTGGACAACGCCAATTGCATTCTTAATGTAAGTTGGGTGAATAAATTGATTAGCAATTTGCAATTTGTGTCACTCCAAATGTATACATAATCTGGAAAAATGTGTGTGTTATATATATTGTGTTTGTCTCCAAATGTATACATATGTGAGTAAGTACACACACTTAATTGTTGTGTACAGTCTTGAGTGGTAATTTTGGGATTAAGAGAGAGATTTCTGCCCCCCCTCCCACTACTTCAGTTGTAATTCTGAAGGTGTCAGTGTTATTTCTTTCTATTTGAAGATTTGTTATGGAGTTTGTGTATGGATTCTCTTCTACAAAAATGGAGTTTGTGGTGAGCCGACCTAGAAGTCATTCTGTTGCAGACTTTCACAATAATAATAACTTCCATCAATTTTGAAAAATAAATAAATTTCAGACTTGTTCTTGAGCTTTGCATTTGAAGTAATTTTGGTATAGATAAATCTCCTACTATACTGATTTTTTCTTCTTAAACATTTTCTCTTCTTCAAAAATATTGCAGATAGAAAATGCCAAGAAGAAAGTTTCAAACTTTTAGGCTATGTAATTTTGAACTTTGGCCATCTCATTGTTCCCTATATCACTCATATCCACAAGGTTGGGGATCCAACTATTTAGGCTCTTTTACTGACTACAAACCAACAAAACAATTGCTTGTCTAACAGGTCCTTGTAAAAAAATTACGTGAGGGCACTGGGTTAACAACAAATAATGGAGTAATCACTGGAGTCTTGACAACTATTAGGGAACTTGCACGAGTGATTTTTTATTCATTCTCATATTTAATGAAGGCATTTTATCAATTAATTTTCATGCAACACTATCTAACATTATTTATATAAAATAAAGATCATGACTCATATATTGGCATGTTGCTTTACTTTTAGTGTAGGGTGGCTTTGCAATGCGGAATCACCTTCCTGAGCTAATGCCATTAATTACTGAAGCTCTTCTAGATGGAGTTGCAATTTACAAGCACGAGGTAGCTGTTTCTATTCTTGGTCAGGTTGTTCAAAGTACATGGTATGATATGCTCTAACTTTCCTGAATTAGTCTGGTTTTTTTTTCTTCTTTTAATGATTCCTGAATTTGCTATTGTCATTTGTTGTCACACACCATTTTGTGATTCTGTCTTGGTAAATTAACCGAAGGGAAATCTTTAGAAAGCTTTAAATTACTT
Source organism: Alisma plantago-aquatica (assembly GCA_963693085.1). Lineage (NCBI taxonomy): Eukaryota > Viridiplantae > Streptophyta > Magnoliopsida > Alismatales > Alismataceae > Alisma > Alisma plantago-aquatica. Next base: position 1,397,262,408 of record OY856410.1, read on the forward strand.
ACCATCTTTTTGTGAGTTGATATAATAGAAGAAAACAAAAATAAAATATGTTATAAAGCTTATTGATCTAGAACAATCTTTAGATTTAGCTCATCATCTGGCTCGATGTCCCCCATTAGAGTCTAATTGTTCGATTAATCATGTCTAGTCAATTTTGGGTAAATGGCAGGGAGTCATTAGTTATATCTTGAAACATACTTGTACATTTCAAGTCAAATATATCATTTAAGCTTGTTATTTGATACTTGTATACTTGTAAATGGCAGGGTTTGTATACTTGTAAATGTCATATGTCTTATCTCTATAGGTACTTTTGACAAAAAAACTAAATGGTATGCCTCACTCAGAGAGATTATCGGTGAGACTTTAAAATAAAAGAAAATGGTTTATCTCATTTCCCCTTACATGAGTTTATGAATATGTATGATAGATCAAGTTATATAATAATGATGCCTAATTTGATGCTAACATTTGAGTATCTATAACAAAGATGCATATGGCCTAGATGATAAGCCCTATGGAAGCTTCAAGTGAGAACAATGAGGATGGAAGGAATGTGGCATATTGATAATGAATAAAATGAAATTTATATGAAGATGAGAACCCATTTCAATCATTTTTGGATCTCTCTATGACATAGTCATAGTCTTTCCTTTTTAGTCTCGGTCAACTTCTCATATCCCTCATTATGATAAAGTAAAAAAAGATGAGTAAAGTTTAAGTAATGAATGGAATGTTAATTACTTACTGTATCCATTATGATCAAAATAACTTCCCCAATGTCAGAAAGTTGGGGAAGGGAAATGAGTATTCATGTAGGCATCTACGTATTGTGAGGGGGTACTAAGATTCATAAATTATTGAATATACAAGGTGGTACTAACTGCTCAATGATCTCATTAGGAAAATTCACAATTGAAAATCCCATTTATGTTATTAAGGTGAACCTTAGATAGAGTATTAGCCACCCTATTTCTTTCTCTACAAGCAAGGCACACCTTCGTTGTAGGATTTATCATCATCTTGATCCTAAGGGCCCAATGAAAAAAGTTACCTTAAACATTTATACATGTCAACATGGAGTCTTCTTCCACAACATCTGCTCTAAAATTCATACTATCAGCAAGGCCAGGTCAAATAGATCCCTGTAAGTTCAGCTTCAGTAATGCTTAATGTGACAAGCATTTTTGCATTGCCCCCACCCCATTCACCTGTGTTGGTTCATGCTACAACAACGACCTCAGCTTCTTTTTCCATATAGCAACCTCAGAGTTGATCTTGATCGATTTATGGTTAAGATCTTCCCAGTTTTTGACTCGACAAGCCTTGTATCCCAACATCTACTTCTTTAATGACAACTCATTGATGTCCACAACTTACTTTATATAAAAAAATCTGATGTGTGATTGACTTATTCTCCTTATCAAATAAGTAGAGGTTCCTACACCTCAAATGTAGTGATAGACGATCAGGAATTCTTGGACATTACTGCTCTTGGTTGGATATGCTCTTATCTAACCATTTATTCGTATCTACTATCCCAAAGAAGATCAAAATCAAAATGTTATGACAATATACATTTACTGTTATATTCTCATTGAAGTTTCATTTTACTTGCATGTTGTATTGCTGTTATAGTTTATGTGTATGATATCATGATACACATATGTATAGGTAAATCTATGAACTTATTGAATATCAAGCTACATTTCATAACCATAGGTTCTGATTTATTATTTTTGACTCTCTTATTAATGAACTCTTTAAATCGGATGTATGTACAAATAATGACTAACCTCTAACATGACAACTAAGTGCATTGTAGATCATCAAATGGAGATTTGTAGATAAGGTGGAAGTCATGGATGATCTTCTTGATTTTTAATATAACAAGCCCAAAACTTGTAGCCAATTAAGGTGCTATGAATTCCCCATGCTATAACTACAACATCATACAAGGTCGTGCATTGATCAAATAGTAGGCAAAATAAGACAGAGGGTAATGCATTTCCCATAAAGTAGTATGTTCACCTAAGAAACTTACTGCTGGCATAGACATAGTTGAGTAATGTTGCAAACTTTCTGAGCAGACCCTTCATGATCTCTTGTTATTTGAAACCAACCATGATGTTGGCCTTCTCTCCAAGGTTCAGATGACTTCCTTGAAGCAAATTTCTCAGCTTCGATGTTACAGAGGAACTAGCAAGGTACTTGGAGTGTCAAATATCAATTTGAATAAAGATTGCTTAGTCAATGGAATTAATAGAAAACACATTACTACTTAAGTTTAATTGGTTTAATCTTGGGTCACATGATTGTCATTGAAGTTTGGATTAATGGTTATCACGTAGCGAGATTCCCTCTTTGAATTTTAGTAGTACATGATCTGATGAATATCCCACCTCCCCAAGAGAGGGTCCTTATCCCCTACCTCACTATTGCTTCCTACATGTGAGGGAAACAACCATTGCAACTAGACAACATCATCTGTGATGTAGACATTAGGTGGCGATAGATGTCAATCATAAGTACACATATGTAGAGCAAAGATTTAATTTAGTATCATGTGGGCCTCTGGCCCACGTATGAGATATTAAACTGATAAGAATTGAAACTAGCACTTAATCTTAGACAAAAGGCTGAGAAAAGTATTAAGTAGAGCAAAGATGAAATACAGTTTTATGTGAAAAAAACCATAAATAGGACAAAATGATAGAGACCTTACTGTTGCATCGGGATTATGTATCAATGCTGAAAGAACATCTACAAGTTCTCCCAAATTATGAGGAGGAATATTCATAGCAATTCCAACCTGATCCATTACAGTAAATAGGAAGCACTAGGAATAAACTTATCCAGACATTAAGTCAAAAAATATAGCACCATTCTACAAGATAGAACTCATACCGCAATCCCTGAAGAGCCATTGAACAATAGTGTTGGAACACATGCAGGCAAAAGAGATGGTTCTTTTTATGAATTATCAAAGTTGGGGACAAACTCAACCTGAAAGAAATTGTCAATACTGGCATAATAAAAGAGTTTTCATCTTGATAGTTAGAAAATGGAATATAGGGATTCTGATGCACCACTTTGAGGGTATCCAACTACCATATACTCTCCCAACCTTCTTCTTATTCAATCAACAAACTAAAGGATGATCTCCATCATACACCAATGAGAATGTAGCTACTACACAATTATAAAAATACCAACAACTTTGTTTCCTAGTTGCTCATCAACAATTTGCACACTAGCACCATTACCACCAAATGATTTTAACTAGATAAACCTCACCTCAATTGTATGACATTGCTGTTGCAGTTTAGATATTGATTGGAACTATAGATTAAAGCATTCTATATTGAAACCTTTCGATCTACCTGTTATAATAATGCCATGCTGAGATTTCTGGGTTAAGCCACATGATCTGCAGGAGAATCAATACTAACTTGTACATCCATTTGAAAGTATTATGCCATGCACTCTGCTGCTTTGGTATCTATTCAAACACAAAAAGAAAATAGATGTTCTTCTTCGTATAGTCTTCATGGTTTCACTATCTGCCACATGATTTCATGCTAGTTTTCAGGGATGTCAATGAAGAGTGTCGGTGGTACTTTTCCTGAAGACAATGGACAAATCTTGAAGGCAGTTCAACATCGATGTTGGCCCTATTGAGGGATGGTTGTGTCCTACTTTTGATCTTATGGCACATACAGTTATACTGTCCAAGATAATGTCTGGGTTAACACTGATTCTGCTAGTTGTTATTATTAAAGATATAAATGGAGTGGATCCCTCAACATGAAAATGATATCATGTTTGATAGTTAGATCTGATCGGGAGACCTCCAAATATTTAAGGTACGTAAGACTTATACATTGATCAACTCTACTTAATATCATAGTTTATCTTCATTTATCATGTAATGTACCCATACTTATCTTTCCACTCTCTTCTAAGTTCTAACATCATTATTTTGTCCACAATAAATCTAATTTCCTATATTGTTGCATTCGTGATGACTACATGGCACATTTTTGTTTTGTCTAATGGCCATTTCATCTACGACGCATGATCACCTATTCTTATAATTTGGAATGACATTATGCTTATGACCTAAGAATGACCAAAATAACATATTATAGCAAAACATAAGTGTTTATTAAGCTCATCACATGATGATAACATATGAAAGTAGGATAATAGTTTTTGAATGCTTACGAGATACAAGTTAACTAAAACCTAACCATAATTTAAGTGTTAGGTACATTTTTCAGTTTTTCCTTTGTCATCCATGAAGTTATTTTATCTTGGTGTCCTTCAGTGTCATTAAGCTAACACAAAATCATCATGCTATAGTATGTGTTTATGAGAGGACACAATTAGTTTTGGGTTCATCGATCTTTAATTTTGTCTCCATTAGTGTTTTTGATAAAATTTCATGTTATTCCCATATGATATTCTTTTTTTGCTAGGACATACAACACATATAGAATGTAGTCCATGTTAAAATGTTTTACATGCCAAATATACATACAATACGTTATAGCTTGTAAATTTATAATAAATGTATGCAAGATATACATTGAACATTCTCTTATAGACAAAATTTCAATTATAATGGATATTCTTATTGGAATTGGAGGCTGATCTTTACCCCTTTGTGTTAGAGTTCTATCTTGATGCTCGAAAGGGACATGTATACATGTACATATTTGTGAAGACCGAGTTGCATTGAATTTCAAAGACTCCTTTTATTGAATGCATGCCTGAAGCTTTCCATGGGCATGACAGACATTCTATTTATGCTAAGTGTGCATAAAGCTAGTATGCTACTAAGTTATAATGATACATATCATACACGTGAACCAAAAGTTACCATTATTATTGTTGCCCATGCTTTAGTGCTTCTATTCCCATCTTTTGATTTTTAAAGATACCAAACTTATTTACATATCATTTCAGTTTCCACTAGAGAATCTCAGAGTGGAGAAAAATGTGTTGAGGGCTCAATTAGAAGAGAAGGATGAGCTGAAGAGGGGAGGTTATTCAACACGTCACTTTGTAAGTGTAATTGTAATTTTTTATAAATTGCCTTCAAGTGACCACTCGAGCTGTTGTGATAGTTGGACAATCACATGTGTTTTTGCATATGCTAGATTTTGTTGGAGGTCCATCTGTCTATGAGGCTTGCACCATTAGGGGTGACAAGGCTTCCTCTGTATATAATCTGAATTGTGCATGCTCTATTTTGCATCCACTTTAAGCCAAATACGGCCAAATGCCCTGTAGTTCTGCATTCCTATCCCTGATCTCTCTCCAATTAACACACACAACTCCACAGGTGCACCGAAAGTGGTGGATTGAGGAAAATACAAACTTTCCAGGCCTTTTTATGTATAGTTACTTTCATGTTCTTGAACTAGACATGATCAGGTTAGAAGTGGAGCCAACCAAGACCAAACTAGTTTTTAGCTATAGGGAGGACTATAGCGGCTGAATACAATCCAAGACAACCCAACTGCAATCTTGTCAAATATGTGAGATAATGACTGGATTATAGATCAGATGGTGGAATTTCCTTCTGCATTGAGGGAAACATTGCACTTTGTACAATGAGCTGTGGCAGCCACATCTTTGGCTAATAACTACATGCTTCTGAGGAGTATGATCGACTTCCCTATAGGACAAGCCTATTTGGTGCACATCTTTTCTACATCTCTGTTTAATAGTAAACTAATGAATTTGCCATTGCATATTCCACACATTTTTTGTAGAGCAAGAATCATTATTTACCTTGTTATTATGTCTCATTCTTCACATGCCTTCATACATATTTCCAAGGGAATTTCATCTATTGGGGAGTTTTTATAATGTTCTTTGTTAAATAAGCAAACATCACTCATAATTATTGAAGTTAGTTCTCTTATTGTTATGATACTTCTTCTGAAACTATTCTCTATAAGTTGTTATGCATTATTTCATTGGGCATTTGACTTATATTCTTCTTGCATATTGGTATTGGATAGAGAGATAGGAAAACATAAGGATTATGGGTTTTGTTAATACAAAGATAGAGCGACTACTTTGAGTGCTCAGCGAAATCTTCAAGGCTATGAAATAAATGGCCGCCAATTGCGAGTAGATTTTGTAGAAAATGACAAAAGTTCCGACAAAAATTAGGAATAGGTATCATATGAAGAGAAGCGTCAATTTCTATATAGTGACTATATATCATATATATTGTCTGTATGAATCTTTCCATTCCATTAAGTGTTGTTCTCATAAATATAAAAATCAAGAAATCGTTCTGTACTCAGTTCTATTCTCTTGATTCTAATTTGTACTCAATTCTATTATCTTCTGCTCAAGCCCAGGGCTTGGCTACTGGTTTACCATCTTCTGCTCAAGCTGTCATTGTCAGATAGTCAAGTCATTATGCTGTCCCCCAATCTCATTAAGATGTCATGAAATCATTATTCACATTATATATGTTTGCAAGATGAAATAATGAGTTCTGCACTCATTCATCTTTGTATTTCATGTACTTCCTTTCCTCTTGACATTATATACGTATGAGAACTTAAATGTTAACAAATAATATTATAAATTAAGTTTAACAAGCATCTTAATATATATGGTTGTAGGAGATGAGATTTTGATTCATCTGTGTTAGGTAAAAATGAAACATCCTTTTTATTTGCAACTAAAAAATAGTCAGGTTGGACATGGAAAATCCAACAGGTAGGTATATGAACCTTTGTAACTTGTATAAAATATGAGTTTTTGGGTTTTGAAGTTTTCTTTCAGACTAGAGGATTTATGGCAGTTCTGGTCTAGTTTGATGTTTGATGCATTCTTGCAGTTTACATCTTCACTAACACAACTTGTATCTTTTGACAGGTTTTCATGCACAAGGGCATGCGTGCATGCACATGCACACTTAAATATGTAGTTATACTGCACTTGGATGATTCTTTAAGTGGATCTCTGTTGGTTCAGACTTGGAGTTGCTTATTAATGGACTTCCAGATATTGATTGTAAGTATATGTTATATGATATCTACACTTTGCAGTTGCGTGGTTATATTAATTTCTAATTATCTTATGGTTTATTGTAGTGGAAGATTTGAGGGCAAATACAGAATACTCCAGCTACATCAATTCATCACCGGTTATCCAGTGGTTCTGGGAGGTGGTTCAAGGGTTCCACCATAATGTAAAGCTATTTCCTGAAGGAGCTCTTAAGTTGGCATGCTAAAAAGTAGATAGTCATATCAGGGAAGAGACAAATCCAATGATGTAGAAGTTATTGTACTGAATAGAAAAATGTTGTATGAAAGTATATCATTGGTGTTGTATTCAATCTAAGGGGCAAGGTAAAATGTCCTCCCCATGTAATTGTCACTTGATTATAAATAAAAAATATTCATACTTTTGAAAAACTGAGTTCGGCTGCAATTAGAATTCAACTAGAAAACCTGATAATGAATTAAAAATTGAATGACTAAAAACCATGAAAATGTAGTAATACAGAACTAGTATGTCATTAGTGGCTTTTTTTAAATGCCATAACACTCAATAAGAACCATTTCATACAACAACATAATACAAAATAGTGGCATTTGTATAAAAGCCAATAGATGGATAGTGGTTTTTTTATAAATGCCAAATGATATTTTAGTGGCCTTTATTTGGCATCTTTTGGAAGCCACTAAAACCAAACGTTTAGTGGCGTTTACAACTTACACCACTATCTTTTTAGTGGCATTGGTACATGTTTAGTGACGTTTATTTTTTTTCCAGTGACATTTTTAAAAGGCCACTAATGTGAGTGTTTGATGTAGTGCCTGTCCATAATTTATATGGGGTTTTCTGGACAAACTTTCTAAGAACATTATTTAATACATGCACTACCATCTTTAAAGCCTAAATTCAGATTATAGAAGGTAGGGATGAATTATAAAGCATTGAAGGAACCATTTCCTTTAATGTACAATTCGTTCTTTTAGATGTACCATTTTGACTTGGCATTCCTAGCATTGTATAATGAGGTACAATAACCTATTCTTGAAGGAAGTGTGTAAATGGTCCTTTCCTTTGTCCCATCTCAGTGAACCTCCCATAGTATCTCCCCCCACTCTAACCTAACTATCTTAATCACCTCACCTAATTATTTCTCAACTTTAACCTTAAAGTCTTTGAAGGCTACAACAAAATCTCACTTTTGTCATTCAATAAGTAGAGGAACATATATCATGAATAGTCATCGATAAAGGTTATAAAGTACTTTTCCCTTGTTAAACAAGGTGAAAAAGGTCCACAAATATTTGTGTAAATTATTTTTAGTATTCCATTAATCCTCTTGACACCCTTTTTAGAAGTGTTGATTTTCTTAGTCTTTATGCATTCAACACATGTTCCGAAATAACTAAAGTCTAAAGGCCCTAAAATGCCTTCTTTTATCAATATACATATACATTGTTTAGAAATATGTCTGAACCTTTGTGCTAAAGAAGTGATGAATGTTCATCTAACAATGTGCGTTTAATACTAATAAAATTACGATGTACTGTGAAAAATTGCTCAAAATGAGGGCTTAATTTAACTTGTTAAAGATCATTTATTAACACACAAGTACATTGATATTAGAGTTTTCACGCAATGATAATTTTTCAGAATGAAATCATAGTTTAATTTGTCTAATCTAGAAATAAAGACTAAATTTCTATTATAGTTTGGTACATAAAAAGTATTTTCTAAGTCCAACAAGTTTTCTTTATCAAGGATTAATTTACATGTGCCAACAACCTTTACGCGAGATCCCAATTTATTTTCTGAATAAAGGACTTATTCACTCTCTGTTGGTTTCCTTTGATTCAGAGATTCCTACAATGTATTGAAAATATGCACGGTGGCATCAGGGTCATGTCATCAACTGTATAATAGAACATTAGAAAGATGGCATTCATATAAAACAAGAGACATAATACCTTTTTTCCAACGTTTCTTTTACTTGAAGCACTCTTTTTTAGTATGCCCTTTCTTGTGACAGAAGAAACATTTCATATTAGTCTTGCTTCCTCCAACCTTACCATATCCTGGCTTGGACATCCCACCTGATATAAGAGCAGTTCCTTTTATTTTTCCTTTACCCTTGTGGCCACTCTTGTTGTGGATGCTTAGATGTGTAACATGACCCCTTCATTCTTAACTCTCTCATCTTTTTGAACAGACATGGGTAATAAATTATTTATTGATCATTTTTACTTTTGTGTGTTGTAAGAGACATTGAATGATCCATACCGACTAGGAAAAATGTTAAAATGAAATGAACAAGAAATCACCAGAGATGGATAACTCCATCTCATTAAGTTGTGCAACAATATCTCTCATCTCCATTATGTGTTCATAGATCCCACAAGAACCATTGTACTTCATAGAGCATATCTTAGCCGTTAAGGTGCTAGCCCTAGACTTATTAGAAGAAACATATTGTTCCTCTACTACCTTTAAAAAATCTTTTACCACTTCAGTAATAAGAATGGACTGCCAAATATGCTTTCCCACATGTACTTGTATAAGAAACAAACTATGCCTACTAGAACGTTCCCACTTATCACTATTGACTTTTCAATAGTTCTACTTTCCTCTATCAATGGTTGTGATTTTTTCACTTAGATAACTAGTCTAAATTCATACACCCTAATGTAAACATGACATTTTCTTTCCATTCATTAAAATTTGAACAATTCAAATCTAGAATGTTGTTACTTTCACCATACAAAGATGAGAAAATAACTGCACTAATAAAAAATTAGTATTAAAACCTCAACTGAAATATAAAAGTAAAATTTGAGGTCTACTTTGCTTACTTTTATGATAGTAATCACAATTAGTCATTCTAAATTATTTTTGGATAAATATATAATACTGAGTAGGATTAGATTAGGATGTTGGTTACATCCCACAAAAAAAAACACATGCACTAAAATGCAAATATCCTACCTTTGAGTAAAATATTCTATTAATCTTAAGACATAATGTTGTTTAACATCTATAAAATGATCCATTTTTGGGTGGCATTATTATCTCTTGAGTCATACATGATGTAACTTAGTCTTTAATTAATGAGAACATACACATATCACACTCTACGTAGTATTCAGTTTACTCAATCATTCTTAAATAGAACACATGCATCGTTGTTCAGTAAGTCACGAGTGAATAAGTGACATATGACTGAGTCATACATGTTTTAACACGTGTCCTTGTTACAGAGAAACCCAAAACAAATTAGAATACAAAATATAAATCTTCCATCATATCATATGTACATGCGTTGTTACTGTCCAGAACATCACAATATATGTAGCGTTCAAGATAATTTAAATGAAACAGTTATTCTTTTGCATTCATGTCAAAAAACGAGCACTTGTAAAACATAATCAGGACGAGCACTCATTCGAGAACACGACAAAACTGAGCGCTGATGTCCTTTTCCATACGGAGGATAAAAAAAAATCAGGACGAACACTGATTTACTTGATTTTTTTTTTTGTCATATACTTGTCAACGTAATTATGATACCCGTAAGGTACAAATATCACTTCTTTCTCTTCGATTGCATGGTTAATTAATGTAGATTAAATGACACAAAATGTGGCTCGTGAAGAAAGAGTAAAGCAGTCGTGTGGTTTTCAAATTTGTGAACGGGCACGCATTCTTTTGCAGTACGACATAATCAATTTTTATCACTGCAACCGATAAAAGCCATTGCTTTAATCTCCGTCGCTGGTTTCATAAATTTGTGCGAAACAAAGTTAACAATACCGACGACGTCATTTATTCTCATCCAAGAAGATCTAATGAGAACACAGACGAAGTGTCCATCCAGGATATTTGTTTAGATGCCAAATGTCAGAAATTTATACCCGAATTGGTGAAAGTCTCCATCTTATTAATGTTCTTCTTAGGAATGCCAACGAAAAATAGAACAACCGTGACAAGAAAAATGTCGGCGTCCGCGCCAGCAGAAGTGGCGGCATTGGAGGAAGCGACCAATAGCGGATCCAAAAATTTTGAATTAGGTGAGGCCGTGTGATAAAATACTATTTTTCATCTACAATATTGTCAATATATAAAATATAAAAAAGTACATACAATTGTTAGTATAGTTCCACTTGGCTCAAAAAATTGATTTATAATAAGAAAAATTGTATACTTAACACATTACATATTTAGCAAAGATATGTAACTTTTTGTTGTTGTAAAGATATATAAAAATATATGGAGTTTATAAAAGATAAATAAAACGGTGATGATAATCTGGAAGCCACATTTTGACGGGCGCGGATTTGCTAGTCCTACCTATAGTAGGGAGCACGTTGCTCCTTTCTTCTTTTATTGCCGCGTGGACATGCGGAGTTCCGTGACTTTTATCCTCCCACGAGGCCATAAAAGCAGACGTTTCCGGTACCAATTTTAGACATTTTATAACACAGTCCATTTAACAAATGAAATCAAAATATTTCCCTGGCAGATCAATTGGTGTTTGACATTGGAGACATTTCCTTCTATGCACGAGATCGCATGAAAACCTAAAGGTTTACATATATAAGAATATCAAACGGTGAAAACGGGTTTGGAATAAGAGATGTTAAAATTTTGATTTTAAGTGAGGTTGTCCGTGGTACATCAAAATATATGAACGGTACATCAAAATATGTGAACCCAATCTTATACGATTCAAAAAATTGTCTCAAGTATTAATTTTAAATATTTTGGTCAGTTTTGGAGCGATCGACGGTTTGATTCGATTATTTTCACATATTCTGAGTTTTAGGATCGGGGTTTGTTTCAAGTTTCAACAAATTTAGGTTGGGTATTTTGATTTATATAAGATAAAATACTATATATAACTAAAATTTAGACATATATAGCTTGTAGATTCTAATTTTAATAAATTCAAGGTTGATCAAGGTCTAAATTTGGGTCGACTATGAGTTTCAAAATTAACCATAAGGGCCACTTGCAGGCATGGACCAAATGCCTAAAATTTGGATTTGAGTTGGTTCTGAGTCTAATGTTCAAAATAAATTTGGTCAATTATTTTTGACACGTAACTAACCGAGATCCAAAATTTTGACAATCCTAGACAATCATATCTGATGCCAACTAAGGCTCGAATTTTGATCACTCTATCCAACATAAAACCAGTCGGGACCTTATGACTTTTGGTCATGTCAAGTATATTTTTTCAAATTGCAAACTTCATTTTTCATATTAGAAAGTGCATTGGATATGACAAAAATATTTGTGTATACGTTTTCTCCCCGTGGTGTTGTTATGGTGTTATCTACGACTGGAGACATATATAGGATCATATCATATAGATTATTAAAGATAATGTGGTAGTACAAATAAATGACGAATACTATAAAATTTTAAACGCAAGCTAACATTATCAAGAAATGTAAAAAGTAATTCAAGATCAAATGTGGCAAGTCCTGATATAACAAGTGTTCCTTGATAAGAAAAATGTATATAATTACGAATGGAAATCAATTAATAAAAAGAAAATAAATGATAAATAAGTAAAGCTATTGAAGTCAAGGTCTTAACAAGTTAATTACAATATGTCTATTAGAAAACATATAATCCTTTTTTAACCAAAATCCAACTAAACCTAAGATATATCTTGCTTTAATATTTCCTCCCCAACTTCATTCCTTTGTACGAGACCATAATCTATATAGACTTTTCAAATTGCTGTGAAGATAGGGTGACGTATCCAATATCAAAGATTAACTAATTTGTTGTTGAGAAATACTTTAACATTCGTTCCGCTAAAGGGTTATGTTAAAAAATGTTCAAAACCTGTTTGATATTGAAATGTCCCCTTTAGAAGCCCGGTGAGAGGAGAAAAAGTTACAAAACTTGGTATGTCCACGCGGCAATACAAGAAGGAAGGAGCAGTGTGAATCTGCGCCCCATTTTGACCCATACTATTTCTTGACTGAACCTGACACAAAGAAGTAGTTGCAATAAAAATGATATGGTATTTAAAATTTCTTTTACTATGTGTGATATATGGAGTTTGTATAAAAAAGATCACTCCGCATCAAATGAGTAAAATTTTCATCATATAACGGAATTCTAAATATAAGATTGTCATTCATGATTTTCTATTCAAAGCACACAACAATTTTAATGTCAATAAAATATTTAACTCGTTGTTATCATATTTTAGTAGGAAAGAAAGATAAACTAACTTCTCTCTTCTATGGACAACTCTTTATTTCCTAAGTTGTCTTATACCGTGGTCCGTGAGAAAAGAAATGGTAAACCTTCACATTTTCCTTTCTAATGTTTGTTGTGCTCAATGGAGGGAACATGGTTTTTCTCTATAGCAGAACATCCGTTACAAACTTACAACCCTTATATAATCCTTATCGTAGGAGTAAAACTTCTGTCGCCTTCAAAACAAGGTTGTGGGGTTGTTACATTTTCCCTTGATAATTAAAAGCTCATTTTGTTTCGCATATGAATGAACAAAAATGGAAACCACCGTATAACATTTGGCCGCATTCCAAGTCTCGTCGCTTCCAAGTATCGTGGTAGTGTGATTTTAGCAATTTATTGTTTTGCTTTCTTATTAACAATAGAACGTAAATAAAATTTCCATCTTCATATCCCTCATAATCCCGTCCATTTCAATTCTATCAAATATTAAACGCATGGTTGAATTCATGCCTTACTATTTCCTTTTGGACTCTCTTTCCCTAATCATCATCCCGACGCCCCCACACCTTTAAGTTTCTCTCTCATTCTCTCTTAATCAATAACGCACGCTATATCTCCTACTCCCAATAACAACTCCATAAAAGGAGTCACGTTAATTTATTTTTACACCAAGGCAAGGCCATATGAACAAAATAACGTGAGGCCATAACATCTTTCTTCATGAAATGATGGAAAATGGATTGGCACGGGTGGCCTAAGTATGCACGATGTCAAGGGGACGAGAAGAAGGGAAGGGCACATGTAAGATGACGCCTGTAGACAAAGTCCAGAAGTGAACTAAAAAAAATACATTCCGTATCTAACGTTTTGGTTACTCTCTCTTGGTAGGTTGATCAACGTTTTGGTTGCTGTCTCTTGGTGGGTTGAACACAGAAAAATACATTAGATATTGGGTGTTCTGGTTACTATGTATCGGTGACACTATGTAGTATGTTTAGTCTCTCATGGAGAGATGACTAGTTTCAATATATATAAGATTATCTTAATATCTTCTAAATATTATGAAAAAGCATGACAGTTATGGAAATCCTCTCATATCTCAACCAATACATCCTTTAAAAAACTTATTAATAATATATATACCGTTTTATTTTGACCACACCATAAAGGCATATTTAACATGATGACTAGGGCATATTTTGATATTTCTGATAAAGTTGTGGTTACCAAGAAGTAACATACTAAATGATTAAGGAGAATTACAGCCAAGCCAAATCTGGCGAATCTCATGGTCGGTATGTCAAATAACGCAAGGCCTACTGGTCGATCGCTCGAGATGGCGAGGCAAGGCCACGATGACTGAGAAACAATTTTATCATTGCTTGTTAAGAAAGGACGACGAAGCAAAGAACAACCCACTCGTGTTGAAAACGACTACTAAGCCACGCTGTAGCCATCTATACTATATAGGAAAGTCCGTTGGGGGTTTTCTGTGTAGTTTTTCACACTCATTTTTCTTAATTACGAACAAGTCCTTCTATATGCCATATAACATTGTATGTTTGTTTTGCAATTTTCACGGCCTTATGTAAGAGCTTTCGTCTGGTCATCTCTGGATTCTTCGCATTTTTCCACCTGCTCACTGCTGGTGTGCACTGCGGGTCCGAATCTCCTGTCCCAATTCTTGCTGTATCGCCGCTGTCCCGTCAATGACCGTGTGACACGTAGTCTCCAGTAGAATTCTGGCATAAACGGCTTTCTCACTTTTTGTCTAAACAATTCTGCGGCTCGGGTCATTGAACCGGAAAAAAGAAATGAAACTCTACCCCTCTCGTCCGTATACAAGCTGTTGATTCTGCAGATCAACAACGGTTCTAACTGGAACTCAGAGGCATCTCTGGCATGAACTAAGCACAAAGGTCGATCTAACCAGGCAGCATTGACCCTGATGCTAAAATCTTGACTGAAGCATGCGCCGATGTTGACGGAAGAACCACAAAGGACTGTGCCTTGTTTACGGAAGCTTGACAAGGAAATATATGACCGAGACTGCAACTGTATTCAAATATATGATCGAGACTGCAACTGTATTCTGCTTCCGTTGGGTTCCGATGCTACTAGTAAACGTGTGGAGGATTCAATCAGCTCATGTTCCTACTCGAAATGCCTGGCGTTAGCTAAAGGACTACCACTTTATGCCGATGCTATTCGTGATTTGCTAGAATGCACGATGCCATGCCTAGGAATCACGTACAACACGGCAGGGGAAACAATTGAAGATGAGATTGGGTTGGGGTTTGCCATTGAACCTAGTTATACGATGAATTTTAATTTAAGTGGAACAACGAGTCAACATAATATTAGACTGTTATTAATTTGACCTGATTACTATGGTAATCAGTCCTGGTTACCAGCTAATTCCAGTATGATTTGGATACAAAGACACACTAACGCAGAGTCATGGACCTCTCGATTCATGTGTGGACATTGTATGCAAGGTGAAGTGTTTCACATGTTTTTCTAGTTGTCCATGATGTGTGAGCGATTGTCTTGGACATAGCTTGTCGAGCAAGCAATTTATAAGTAGAAAAATAATTCCGTCTCTTCATCAATGCACTAATGCTAATTCAGTGACACTGATTTCGTATGTTTTAGCAGACTGCACACATTAATTTCAGAAAATTGTACATGGTACATGTTACTAAGTATAAATTAGTAGGATTTCAGTACCATTTGTCAACACAAAGTCTAACTTGATTTGAATTTGTACAATATACTTTGTTCACTAATGTTCATTGTCACATGTCGAAAGTAGCATGCATATGACAAGTTGAAAAGACGATCCTTTAATTTCTTCATGTATTCTTATATAAGAGTATTAAAGCACGTTTCATTTTATTTGTAACAAACAATTATCCGGAGATGGATCATTATTTGTAATCTTTTCTTCACACACTACTACAGAAATAGCGTTCAATGTTGCTTTTTTAGGCGTCGGTTATTTAGGAAAACCGACGCCTATCATATTAGGCGTCGGTTATTTAGACAAACCGACGTCTATATTCGAAGACCAGCCAGACACGGGTACCGCTTTGTATTCAGTGTCGGCTGAGTATAACCAACCGACGCCTAAAATCGTCCGCGAAAAAAAATTGGGTCACATACAGCGTCGGTGTTTTAACTATTCACCGAGGCCTATTTAAAATGAAATTTTGCGCGAAAAGTTCCACTGTCGGTGTCGGTTATCCTTGGATAACCGACGCTGATAATAGTTTTAGGATAAAGATTGTCTAATTGGACGTCGGTTTTTTATTAGCAACCGACGCTGAAGATAATATGCGTCGGTTTTCGTAGATAACCGACGCCGTTGACCAACTTAATAGACCCGATCACCCGGCTCTTCCCCCTTTCTTCCTGTTTCATCGCGAATTCTGCTGCTGTGCTCCACGCCCCCCGCCGCTGCTGTGCTCCACGCCCCCCGCTGTTGTTGCTGCTGTGCTCGCTCGCCGCCGCCGCATCCTCTGCTGCTGCCGCCGCCGCATCCTCTGCTGCTGCTGTGCTCCACGCTCCCGATCGTTTGTTGCTGTCGCTGCCACTGCTGCTCTAGCTGCTCCACGCGCTGCTGCCGCCGACGGTCCTCTGTGCGCTCCACGTCGCGTCCTCTGTCGGTCCGCCACTGCTGCCGCCGCTCTTCTCCACACTAGCTCCAAGTAGCGCTACCTCTTTGCTTCCTTCTCCCTAGATATTTACCAACATACATCAAGCACGGCCATGGTTGTGGCCGTGGTAACGGCCGTGGCTGTGTTGGCCTACCAGGCCGTGTTGGACAGCACGGCCGTGGTAAGGCAACACAGCCACGGCCGTGGTAGGCCAACACAGCCACGGCCGTGCTTGCTGTTGGTAAGGATATGAACAAATTTTTATGTAATGCTTTATGTAAATCTTAGGATATGAACAATTTTTTTGCTTGCATATATTTGTGCTTCTAATCCTAATGTTTGACTTAATTCAGTAAATTTTGATGCATGTTGAAATAAGATTTAAAATTGTCAATTCTAGCATCCTAATTTGATTTGATTAAACCTAACATTGATGAAACCCTAACATCAATTGTGATGAAACCCTAACATTAATTGTGATGAAACCCTAACATGTACATATCTATTATTGTGTTTGTTGGCCTGGAAACCCGTCCAAGATTTACTCATTAGGAGTAAATCTTGGATAGTCCCCGGTTTGGGACTGTTCTTGAACGCCTAATCTCACTTAGGATGTAAGTGTATAATGTGTATTGGGTTTTCGAGAAAATTTCGGTAGCATTTCCCTGTTTGTTCTCTAGAACAGCGGGGAAATGCTGCCGAAATTTTCTCAAAAACCCAATACACATTATACACTTACTAGTGAGATTAGGTCTTCAAGGATGGGATAGGTGGTACACATTTATTATATATAAGAATGACATCACATGTGTTTGTTGGCCTAGAAACCCGTCCAAGATTTACTCATTAGGAGTAAATCTTGGATAGTCCCCGGTTTGGGACTGTTCTTGAACACCTAATCTCACTTAGGATGTAAGTGTATAATGTGTATTGGGTTTTCGAGAAAATTTCGGTAGCATTTCCCCATTTGTTCTCTAAGTACATATGTACTTAGAGAACAGTAGGAAAATGCTGCCGAAATTTTCTTGAAAACCCAATACACATTATACACTTACTAGTGAGATTAGGTGTTCAAGGATGGGATAGGTGGTACACATTTATTATATATAAGAATGACATCACATGTGTTTGTTGGCCTAGAAACCCGTCTAAGATTTACTCATTAGGAGTAAATCTTGGATAGTCCCCGGTTTGGGACTGTTCTTGAATACCTAATCATTAAATTATATATTGTTTGTATGGAGTCCGGCTTCATTGTAGATAATAGGAGCAAATCTTGGATAGGATGTAAGTGTATACCCTAATCTTGTCCTAATATATACTTGTTTTCTCTTTGATCATAGAATGGATAGATCATGGATGTCCATTCACAATCGCTGCACCCCAGAGTTTATATCTGGTCTTGATCAGTTTATTAGATTTGCCGAGGAACATAGGAAAAAACCTACAGATAGGTTCTACTGTCCATGTAGGCATTGCGGTAACAATTTGAAAGTCAACACTGGTGAGGAAATCAAAAGTCATGTCATGTGCAACGGGATTGTACAAGGCTATACAGAATGGCACTGACATGGAGAGATTTCAAACTCGAAACCAGTAGATGTCGATAGCAATGCTTGGGTGGAAGAAGAAATTGCCTTCGATGACGTAGATGTGAACGAACCAGTTCTAGTAGACATCGTTGATGCGATGTTGGATAGTTGTAGGGTAGAGCACACTGATCCACCTCCTATCTTTAGAAACATTGTGCATGATGCTGAGATACCATTATACACAGGTTGTGCTAAGTTTACGAAGCTTAGCGCTGTGTTGAGATTGTATAAGTTGAAAGCTAACAATAGATGGAGCGACAAAAGCTTCACTGAATTGTTGACTTTGTTGAAAGAAATGCTTCCTGAAGGAAACGAGCTGCCAATCTCAACATATCGGGTAAAGAAAATGTTGTGCCCAATGGGAATGGAGGCCAAGAAGATACACGCATGTCCGAATGATTGTGTATTATTTCAAAACACTAGTACATAACCGACCTTTAGTGTCGGTTATTTAAGGCCTTTAGTGTCGGTTTCTAAGCGACACCTATGTGGGAGACGCTAAAAGCCCAGTCGTTACGCGTCGGTTCCAAAACCGACGCCAAAACCCTTCGTGCGCCAACGAAAACGCACCAGCAGGGCACTATAGGCATCAGTTATTACCTAAGAAACCGACGCCATAGACCTTCGCGCCACAGAAGGGCGCCAACTTGGGCACTATAGACGTCGGTTATTAGCTAATAACCGACGCCATATAAGTCCCAACACGGCCGTGCTGGACAGCACAGCCGTGGTGTCTGGTCCGCTGCTACGGCCGTGCTGGCTAGCACGGCCATGGTGTTAAGGAAATAGACGTCAGTTTCTATTACAAACCGACACTGTAACTATTTGGCGTCGGTTTTATACAAATAACCGACGCCTATTTTTTGTTTTTTTTTCTGTCAGTTTGTAGACATGTTGTATGGCTGGTCGCAGGATGAGAAACCTGCAGTTCAGTTATGGACTGCAGGTTTTACGACATCCATTGATATCAGCCAACAACAAGCCACAAACCTGCAAAATTAAAAACAACAATATTCACACATTTAGCAATGCAACCTGCAGTTCCATTTGATTTTCACATTTAGAATCATTCATGTAGATAGCAATCTATAGTTCCATTCATTTTCACATTCACACATATAGAAACATTCATATAGCAACTAACAGTTTCATTCATTTTCACTCAGACACATGTAGAAACATCCAGACATGTAGAAACATTCACACATATATTATAATTCAGAAATTCATTTACAAAATATCATTCTTTAGTCATTATTCGCTATCAACATCCCAATTATATCTTAAATCCCCCACTACTTATATGGTTGTTGCCCATTCTTCTCTTACTTCATTTAATTCTCCCGTCGTATAGGGAGCATGTACATCTGGTAAGGCATTTCCTGTAGTGTGGTCAGTTGTAAACACATGTAAAGAGAATGATGTATATATATAATTAATGAGCTATAAATAAGATTGATATATTTCATATTATCTAATGAGACTCTATAATACCTCAGCAATACAATCGATGTCCATTGTGGCATATTTGATAATCATATGCATAAATCGCATCACGTAGTATCCACATGCCCATCTGTTGTCTTGTGTGGCACACTATATTTTCAAATATACAAAATATTAAAAAAATACAACTAATTAAGCATTGTTCACATAAATAATATATACATATATTGCAGTCGGGAACTTACTTTCATGTTCTTCCAAATTATTGGCTGGTTCTTTTTCGTGGGGACCTTTCCTCCAGCCTTTTTGAACTCATCAAAACCCCTACATGTTAATGTAACACAATACATTGCATAATTAAATAGTAATGTAATAACATATGTTAACGGATATGAAAATGAAATATTTCTCACCGGAATAATGCCATTTTCATTATGTGTCCATATTTTGTATTCAATTTACTCCCCTTAGGATCTAGATAATAGACAGTGAACGTCTTGGGGACAATAACCAGTAACTCCCAATGCATACCACTAGAGGTAAAAAGGTTAAAAATTAATAACTCAAAATCCACAATAAAAATGTAATTTTCTTAAGTCCAAATTATAATAAGAAAAGTAAACTTACTCTACATTGAATGGAGCCATTATCATCGTCTTCTTTTTTTGAGCAAAAATTGAAAAAGCCTCACAGCAGTATTGTTGAACTGACGGAGGGTCTTTAGCTACTAGACTAATCAAAGATGGAATCAAAAATCCTACATGTTTGAATGCAAAATCTGCACATATCTTGTCTAAGTAGCTGCAAAATATGTATTAATTACACATGCATTAATAAATAAGAAACCAGATCACCAGATCCTACACAAGGTATATGGATGTATAAAGAAGATCTCACCTTATTCATAACTCTATCACAGATGTATTTAGCCAATCATATCGAAACAACTCCAAAATATCTTGTATAAATAGTTTGCTTTCGTATGATTGACCTGCAGCATCTGAATCTATAGAAATAGTTATAGGGCAGTTTATATCATGTTCGCCTAACCATATTGCCATACCCCTACAGTTAGGATCTAACGGGACAGTTAGGTCCGGTGGAACCCAACTGGGTAATGTAGGAGGTGGAAGTGGAGGCCTAGATGTTGTGGATGTCTTCTTTTTAACCTGTATATATATATAATAATTTCAGATCAACTGACATCATATACACACACTAACAATTTAACGTAATGTAAATTTACCATACAATTTCAGTAAAGATGACATCCGCTTTTAGCCACAATATCACTCCGCCTAAAGCCTCACCAAGTGTTTCACAATCTGGGTGGGCATATGGCAATGGAAGATCCATCCACTTGGGGAATATATGTACCGGGCTCACACGAATCCAACCAGCTGGTAATGGAGACCCGTGAAACATTTCCCCTGGTAGGGATGAGTAAGACGACGCCTCTGCAACGACATATTCATTAACTTTTAGACGCACTACTACATAATCTACCTTTAGTGTCGGTTATTTAAGGCCTTTAGTGTCGGTTTCTAAGCGACACCTATGTGGGAGACACTAAAAGATCACCCATTACGCGTCGGTTCCAAAACCGACGCCCAAACTCTTCGCGCGCCACCGAAATCGCGCCTGTTTCCTGTGGTGCGAAGGTATAGGCGTCGGTTATTAGATAAGAAACTGACACCATATACCTTCGCGCCACAGAAAGGGCGCCATCTTGGCTACTATCAGCTTCGGTTATTAGATAATAAACCGACGCCATATACCTTTGCGCCACAGAAAGGGCGCCATCTTGGCCTCTATCAGCATCGGTTATTAGATAATAAACCGACACCATATACCTTCACGCCACAGAAAGGGCGCCATCTTGGCCTCTATCAGCGTCGGTTATTAGATAATAAACCGACGCCATATACCTTCGTGCCATAGGAAACATGCATCGGTTATTTATATAAAACTGACACTATAACTTTGTGTGTCGGTGTTATACAAATAACCGACGCCTATTGTTTTGTTTTTTTTCTGTCAGTCTGCAGACCTGCTGTGGCTGGTCGCAGGATGAGAAACCTACAGTTAACTGCAGGTTTTACGACATCCATTGATATCAGCCAACAACAGGCCACAAACCTGCAAATTTAACAACAAAAATATTCACACATACATTTAGCAATACAACCTGAAGTTCCATTTTATTTTCACACATTTAGAAACATTCATGTAGATAGCAATATGTAGTTCCATTCATTCACATTCACACATATAGAAACATTCATATAGCAACCAACACTTTCATTCATTTTCAGTCAGACACATGTAGAAACATCTAGACATGTAGAAACATTCACACATATATTATAATTCAGAAATTCATTTACAAAATATCATTCTTTAGTCATTATTTGCTATCAAAATCCCAATTATATTTTAAAACCCCCACTATTTGTATGGTTTTTTCCCATTCTTCTCTTACTTCATTTAATTCTCCCATCGTATAGGGAGCATGTACATCTGGTAAGTCTGTTCCTGTAGTGGGGTCAGCTTTAAACACCTGTAAAGAGAATGATGTATATATATAATTAATGAGCTATAAATAAGATTGATAAATTTCAAATTATCTAATGAGACTATATAATACCTGAGCAATACAATCGATGTCCATACAACATGACAGACTAACACATATATAGTACATAACAACAACAGCGTCGAATTTACATACAACACTAGCTTAGTACATATATAGTGGGACTAAGGTGACGATCCCACCTGCTAAAACAGGTTACCGACAACTACATGTTACGACTGGGAGGTCGTGATTCAGCAACCGTATTCATTAGCAGGAGGACAAACAGATCCACCTGCTAATGCATACGGTTGCTGAATCACGACCTCCCAGTCGTAACATGTAGTTGTCGGTAACCTGTTTTAGCAGGTGGGATCGTCACCTTAGTCCCACTATATATGTACTAAGCTAGTGTTGTATGTAAATTTGGAGCTGCTGTTGTTATGCACTATATATGTGTTAGTCTGTCATGTTGTTATATGAATATGAAGTACTTGAGTGTGCTGCACTTTATGTATTGTATCTGTATCCTGCTTCTCTTCATTGGGGCTTCTTTTGTTGTTTCATGGCTTGCTGCCTATATATCTATATAACCTTTGGCAAACGCCTGCATATCCTCTTGGACCCATTGTGTGGTCGTAACATGTAGTTGTCGTTGAGCATCGCTGATAGCCTAGTTAGTTAGCACATTGATTTGGTTAGTAACAATAAAGGTTAATCTTGAATAGGTGAATACATAAAAATGTATATTAATTAAATTGGGAGTGGCGCTTAATACCTTGAATTCATCTATTTCTCTTTGGGTAACAAACTCCTCCCAGTCTTTGGGGTCCAAGTAGTTCCATTGTTGTGTGGCTTCCTTCTTCCTATATTTATTTTTCAAAGAGAATACAAACAAAAATTATTAGTGTAGAGTTAGTGAAATACTGATCAATGTCTAGAATTGGAATCAATCAAGAACCTATTCTCAGCATCGCGTATGTAATCTCGGGTGAGATTGGTCCTATAGTTCTTTAGCACCCTCCCACAATGTTTAGCATTTGTATTAACTAGAAGATAATGAAACATCAAATCAGAAAATGATATTGATATTAAAAAAGTAAACATTTAGCTTCAATAAAAAAATATAAACATGCTAGCCTCTAAAATTGTGATCTTTTATCAATTAACAATCCTTCATTGTGATCTCCCCGCACATATAAGTCATCATTAGCTTCAATATTTTGTGGAGTTGGCAACCCAACTGAGAATGGACTGGAGTCATTATATTTATCATAGTACTCTTCTTCATCTATAGGATCTTCAATGAACTGTCTTTTACCATGAAGAACAACCGACCATTTATCATTTGTAGGATCATCGATATAAAATACTTGTTTCTCCTGTGATGCCAATATGAATGGTTCAGCCTTCTCGCCAATCTTTTCAAAGTTCACTAAAGTGAAACCCAATTCATCCACTATAACTCCTTTGGTGTTATCAACCCAATTACATTTGAAGAGCGGAATTTTGAAATCTATGTAGTCAAATTCCCATATCTCTTCAATGACACCGTAATATGACATTTTAGCTTCACGTGGACTCTTATCCTTTGCACTTGCAAAAAACATAGTCGATGCTTGAAGGGTGACCCCACTGTTTTAGACGACACTCTTATCATCTTGGCGCTTTGTGTAATATGTGAATCCATTAATGTCATACCCTTCATAAGACATAACAGTCAACTTTGGTTTAAAGGCGAGGTATTTGATAGTTTCAGTAATATCATCTGGTGTTTGAGATAGTTGATGTAAGACTTTATCTTCAAACCACTTAATAAAAGTCTTGTTATGCTCTCTAGCAAGCCACATTGTATTGGCTCGAGGATATTGTCTTTTGATGAAATTGGTATGTTCCTCGATATAAATGTTCACTTCATCCATGTTGTGTAAGATATACAAATGACCTTGTTCCAACTGCTCACGGCTGATTACTTTCACACGTGATCCCAAAATTCCTTTTCCAAATAGCTCGTCAATATTCTTGTCATTATCAGGAGTGTCATTACCACTGAGAAAGTCATTGCAGAAATCCATAACCTCTCTCGCCTCATAACCTTCAATAATACTCCCTTCAGGCCGATAACAGTTTCGAACATCACCTTTAAAAATGCTCATGTATCGTTCAAAGGGATACATCCAATGCAAGAAAACCGGTCCCAAGATTTTCACTTCCCTAGTCAAGTGGACAACAAGATGTACCATGATATCAAAGAACGAAGGAGGGAAATACATCTCAAGCTAACATAGTGTAACAACCACTTCTCTTTGCAAATTATCGAGAGTGTCAGGGTCAATAACTTTGCTGCAGAGACTGTTGAAAAAGAAACAAAGTCTGGTGATTGCAAACCTTACATGCTTCGGCAATATAGATCGAATTGCCACAGGCAATATTTGTTGCATTAGAGTGTGACAATCATGAGATTTAAGACCTATCAACTTCATATCTTTCACTGATACCAATCTACGGATGTTGGATGAGTAACCATGTGGCACCTTAACATTTACCAAGCATTCACAAAAAGCTTTCTTCTCCTTTCTAGACAACGTGTAACAAGTGAGAGGTAAGTATTTTCTTTTATTACCCATTTCACGTAATTCTTTTAATTCTGACCTTATTCCCATTTCACGTAGGTCCACTCTAGATTTTATCCCATCTTTAGTCTTACCTGGTATATTTAACAGAGTACCAATGATGCTATCACAGACATTTTTCTCAACGTGCGTTACATCGATACAATGTCTGACTGTCAAAGAACTCCAATAAGGAAGATCCCAAAATATTGACTTCTTCTTGAATGAAGAATTGTCACTCCGTGTAGTACATTGTGATCTCTTACCAAATTCATTGACAAAGTCTTTTACTCTTTCATAAACAACCTCCCCTGGTATAGGTTTAGGTGCACTACGTTCCTCATTCAATCCATTGAATGCTTTGCGCTTCCTACGATACAGATGGAATTTTGGAAGAAACCTTCGATGACCGAGATATACATTCTTACCGCCATATTTTAGTCTTGTTGAATCAGTGTTCTCTTCACATATAGGACACGCTTTAGCTCCTTTGACACTATATCCAGACAAATTCCCATATGCTGGAAAGTCATTAATAGTACAAAACAACATAGCATGCAAACGAAATGTCTCTCTTTGTGAAGCATCATAGGTCATCACACCTTCACCCCAGAGTTTCTTTAAGTCATCAATCAGAGGTTCAAGATAAACATCGATGTCATTTTCAGGTTGTTTAGGGGCCGATATCAACAACGACAGCATAACGTACTTATTTTTCATACACAGCCAGGGAGGAAGATTGTATATAACAAGCATGACTGGCCAAGTGCTATGTTGGCTGATCAATGTCCCGTACAGATTCATCCCATATGTACAAAGCCCAAGTCTTAGATTCCTGACTTCTTCACCAAATTCAGGGTACAATACATCAATCTTCTTCCACTGTGGGGAATCATACGCATGTCATAGGATCCCATCATTATTTTTCTTAACATCTGCATGCCACCTCAAATTCTTTGCATCTATCGGATTGGCAAACAAGCGTTGAAACCGTGATATTATAGGTAGATACCACATCACCTTGGCAGGAGAACCAATTTTGGACTCCCCCGAAGTCGTCAATTTATACCGTGACGCACCACATTTTGGACAATCTTTCAAATCCGCATAGTCCTTTTGAAATAATACACAATTATTAGGGCATGCGTGTATCTTCTTGGCATCCATTCCCATTGGGCACAACAATTTCTTTACCTGGTATGTTGAGATTGGCAGCTCGTTTCCTTCAGGAAGCATTTCTTTCAACAAAGACAGCAATGACGTGAAGCTTTTGTCGCTCCATCTATTGTTAGCTTTCAACTTATACAATCTCAACACAGCGTTAAGCTTCGTAAACTTAGTACAACCTGTGTATAACGGCATCTCAACATCATGCACAATGTATCTAAAAATGGGAGGTGGATCGGTGTGCTCTACCCCACAACTATCCAGCATCGCATCAACGATGTCTACTGGAACTGGTTCATTCACATCTACGTCATCGTAGGCAATTTCTTCTTCCACACAAGCACTGCTATCGACATCCACTGGTTTTGGGTTTGAAATCTCTCCATACCAGTGCCATTCCGTATAGCCTTGTATAATCCCGTTGCACATGACATGAGTTTTGATTTCGTCACCAGTGTTGACTTTCAAGTTGTTACCGCAATGCGTACATGGACAGTAGAACCTATCTCCAGGTTGTTTCCTATGTTCCTCGGAAAATCTAATGAACTGGTCAAGACCAGAAATAAACTCTGGGGTGCAGCGATTGCGAATGGACATCCATGATCTATCCATTCTATGATCAAAGAGAAAACAAGTATATATTAGGACAAGATTAGGGTCTAGGGTTAACAAATACATGTGATGTCATTATTATATATAATAAATGTGTACCACCTATCCATTCTTGAACACCTAATCTTACTAGTAAGTGTATAATGTGTATTGGGTTTTCAAGAAAATTTCGGCAACATTTCCCCGCTGTTCTCGAAGTACATATGTACTTAGAGAACAAACGGGAAAATGCTGCCGAAATTTTCTTGAAAACCCAATACACATTATACACTTACATCCTAAGCGAGATTAGGTGTTCAAGAATAGTCCCAAACCGGGGACTATCCAAGATTTACTCCTAATGAGTAAATCTTGGACGGGTTTCTAGGCCAACAAATAATGTGTTGTCATTCTTATACCTAAAATCCTAGTTCTTCAAGTTAGGGTGATTATTGATGTCTTTAAAAGCATGATTGGCAATTTAGGGAAAAGTTCATCATTTACATTCCAAGCATGTCACATGTGTGCATTACAGTTCATCATTAAGCAAGAAGGGTGATTAGGATTCTCACCAAGAACGGGTTTTGATTTTCTATACAATTTTATAAAAAAATGCACATGTATGCATATATATACTATACTTAAGTTAAAGATATAAGTAAAGTAAACTTACCCAACATATACCATATGAGTAAGTATGTCATATTAAAATAGACTATACAATATGAGAAAATAGTAGTGTAATCATGCAAATGGGAACATTCATGGGAATACACACTTCAGTTATAAGAATTCATGTAGCAACTTTCAGTTCCATTCATTAATCTCTTTTTACATCCACACACAGGGGTGTACCCCTAAACAGTAACTAAACAAAGGGATTGGTGTACCCCTAAACATGTGCATAATTAAAAAAACTATTAATACAGACAAGTCTAGATAGATAGACAACTAAATACTACACCAACATGGTCCTGCATCAGTAACTTCGAGGACTTATCATTGTGGCGATCTTCTCCTGAAGTTCAGAATAGAAAGCAGCTATGAGTATTGATTGCTTTCAAACAAAAAGTGTAAACACAAATGTTTTGTGTTGACAATTATATTTGTTAATTGGACTTACCGTGGTCTTTTTGATGATGATGCTGTGTCACGAAGCTCCTCACTGTATTTAGATGAATCTGAACTGACAGGGGCCTCAGATTCAGATTCCTCATAGATGATAACCGACGCCGTGCGCTCATACCGCAGAAGATGATTGGGGGTCTCGCAGTTGCTGTTGGTTATCCAAACTTTGATGGAATTATGACCAACTGGACGGAGAAAAAGCCTGTTGCAACGGACCACATGCATCTCTCCAATCCAATCATGCCAACCGGATTTTGATACAAGATTTCCCGCCAAATCATACTCAACCTCGATAACATGCGAATAATTGCCAAAAGTTAGGGTCACTTTACCAGGCATGTAGTGTCTTCCTTTTAGAAAACGCCAATGTTTGGGTATGACCAATTGGTTTAAGGAACGATCATCTAGGATGATGTCCAATTGTTCTTCAATAGGGAACGTTAACATTGACATAGAGGCCCAGTTCATAGTGACTGTTATGGGTGGACAGAGACTGCATAATATTAGTATTAACAAAGTGTAAGTACATATAACGATGTTATATATTTTCAGAAAAAGTTGTATAACATCAGTTAACCTTTTATTTCTTGTCATAACCAACTTTATTGTGGTAGACATGATAGCTTGAAAAGAAGTCTACATATGTACTTAGAGAACAAACGAGGAAATGCTACCGAAATTTTCTCGAAAACCCAATACACATTATACACTTACATCCTAAGTGAGATTAGGTGTTCAAGAACAGTCCCAAACCGGGGACTATCCAAGATTTACTCCTAATGAGTAAATCTTGGACGGGTTTCTAGGTGCTTACTAAAATAGAACCATTATATGGAACTAATCCTACATTATACACATACTTTTCCTGAGTAAGATAATGTGCACTTCATGGAATTATTAAGATCTGAATATATATAAGTTGTTTCTACCTACTTTGATGGGATTTTATAACATTCGAGTCTTCCTTTTAAGGCATTAGATGCATATATTGCAGTCCATTGTGTTGAGATAAGAATCCCATGTGATACACATGATTGAGAATCTTTCACGATACTAGGAAAATACACAACTAGATATTCATTTAGGTGTTAGACATTCATTTAGGTGTTCCTGATAACTCGCAGGTATGCACAACTAGACAACTGTGACGGAGCAGTACTGGAGGAAGCATACCTTTCGGTAGCGGCGACGGACAAGTAGGCGACAATTGGCAATTTAGGGAAAAGTTCATCATTTACATTCCAAGCATGTCACATGTGTGCATTACAGTTCATCATTAAGCAAGAAGGGTGATTAGGATTCTCACCAAGAACGGGTTTTGATTTTCTATACAATTTTATAGAAAAATGCACATGTATGCATATATATACTATACTTTTTGGAACCATACGAAACACCCAAATACTTTATAACACAACTATAAAACAATGATTATAGCTAAACTATTAAACAATAGACTTGTCACACATAAAACACCCTATACAACTATAAAACAAAAAAGTATTAAGATATGCATGATACAATAACTATTTTGCATCACATTACAACATACTTATCATTGATACCTTACTAACTTATTTCTACATTTACATATCATCACTTGATAAAAAATTACATGTATTATATAGACAATAGAGGATTCAACTCGGTAGAAGCACAAAATCAGTACCTAAACCCTAAACACAAATAAGTAAATAACTTAAAAAAAAAATGCCCAGCAGCTGCTTGGGCGTGCCTTGGCACCGCCCAAGCAGCCGCCGGAGCAGAGGAAGAAGGAAGAAGGCAGGGCATGTGGGCATACCTTGAGGGCAGATGAGAGCAGCGGCCGAAGCATAGCAGCCACCGGCGGAGGCGGCGGCAAAGAGAGGAGAAGCGCCGGCGAGGACACGGAGCAGCGGCGGCGAGGGCACGGAGCAGCGGCGAGGGCATGGAGCAGGAGCACGGACGGCCGCCGGTGAGCACAAAGGGCAGGAGCAGGAGCAGGAGCACAGCCGCCGGTGAGCACAGAGCAGCGGCGAGGGCAGGAGCAGGAGCACGGCAGCGACGGCGGAGGAGCAACGACCGGCAGGGGCGAGCAAGAAATCACCGGACCTAACTGAAATCGGGAATGAAAAAGGGAAAGGGGAAGAGAAGCTCGTGCTGGTGAGCTATTAAGTTGACAATAAGCGTCGGTTATTCTAAAAAACCGACAAATAAACCAACTGTGTCGGTTCTTTTCCAAAAACCGGCACCTATACTAGATTATAGTCGTCAGTTATTAACTAAAGGACAACCGACAACTATTCCTGTCTCGCGAATACCCTTTAGTCGTCGGTTATTTATTTATGAACCGACGACATATGTCAAATTTTGGAGGTAATTTTTTCACTGGAATTTTGGTTTTGGCGGTTGATTTTAGGTGTCAGTTTTTTATTAATTAACCGACACTTAATAAAAGCGGTACCCATGTCTGGTCGACCTTCACAGATTGTATGTCGGTTTATGTTATAAACCGACACTGTAGAGTTTAGGTGTCCGTTTATGTATACAACCGACACCTTGAAAAATGACTTTATAAGCCATTTCTGTAGTAGTAACGGCATGGCTTCAACCCCTACAAATTTTTGTGTAAAGAATGTTATATACATATATACATATCATCTTAAAAACATATCATCTTGAATTAAAAAACTAGTTACTATGTCATAAAAATATTTACAGTGGATGTGCTAGGTGGTGGGTCTATAGGATTACTCCCAACCTCTGCAGTAGGAGTAGAGCGGGATGCTATGATAGGTACTGTCTGCTGAGTGGCAGTCTGAGATGTCTGCCACTTTTTCAGTGCTTCTTCCAGTTTCCTATCAACTAGCTTATCTACCTATACATGGATAAAAGAAACGTTAGCTTCTAATTATTGAATTCTTTTTTTACAGTAACATTATAAAGAAAGAATATGTTACATCTTCTTGTGAAAGTCCTACTTTTGGGACTTGTTTGCGCTGGGATGGCCCAAAAAAGATTTGATGCCCACACCAGCGCCTACAGCCCTAACACGTCCAGGATGCTCTAGGTTACCCAGAGCAACTGTCAATTCATCCCTTGTGCCCTCAGGGATGAACTTTCCTTGCTTCCTCAGCTCGTGCAGCTCCCGCTAATCGCCAAAACAAAAATTTGTAATTAAGTAAACACCACAAATAATCAATATTTGAACGATTGTTGTAAGAGTTGTATTTTACCATTTTTGCAGCCGCCTCAGCAGTTGCGGGCTTCCTTATTTCTCCCTTCTTAGTTTGCCTCCCAGCTATCTAGATATCATGGCAAGGAAGAGGTGTACTACCTACAGTGGAGGACTCTTGAGTAGCAGCAGACTGTAGTCTTTGGCGAATGCCTGCATACCCCTTTGGATCCATTGTGTGGTCATGCACATTCAGTGCACGCCTTGATCTTTGTGCCTCACTGAGGGCCTAGTTAGTATGCAGATTAATGATTTGGTTAGTAATTGTAAATGTTAATCTTGAATAGGTGAATACAACATATATTAATGAGATTGGGACTGACACCTAATACCTTGAATTCATCCGTTTGTCTTGAAGCAACAAACGCGTCCCATTCTTCTTTGTCCAGGAAGTTCCACTGTTCAGTGGCTGTCTTCTTCCTCTTGTCAGCTTCTTTTATGTATTCTCGGGTGAGATTTGTCCTATAGTTCCTTAGGACTCTCCCACAGCGTTGCATCACACATTTACGATGCAGCTTTTCATCCAATTCAAATGTACTCTGCAAATTAGAATTGCTATTAACTAGTATCCAAAAAATTAGTAATCTACAAAATATAATTGCAAATTAATAATAACTCACGCATAAATCCCTCCATATTACGTCTTTCTTCTCCTTAGAAACTTTATGCCAAGAATCTATCATACAACCGCAATGGCTGCGAGTAACATACCCAAGATATGAAACAAATGAATTGCGATTCACACCAGATGCATTTCCTGCATTATCAAAATCCACAACAAGTTTGCGTCCATTGCCCTTTTGTGCTATTAACTTCTTCATCATAGTGATGCCCCTTCTCCTGTCAACTTTTTGGTGTTGCTGATCAAGTGCCTCAAGTGCTTCAGATGGTACATGTGCATCATCAACCTAAAATTTGACAAAATAAACACATTTACAAGATATAACTATAAATGGACATATAGATATAAATATATGATATATTTTTAAAACTTACATTGTGAGGCGGCGCATTGATGTCCTCACCCTCACGGTAATCATCAGCACAGTCATCAGGAGAATGCTCAGCCATCTGAAAATTCACATTCACATTGTAAAGTTTACATTGTAAAGTAATTCAAATTGTAAAGCTCACATTGTAAAGTTCACATTCACATTGTAAAGTAATTCACATTGTAAAGTTCACATTATAAAGTAATTCACATTGTAAAATTCACATTGTAAAGTTCACATTCACATTATAAAGTTCACATTATAAAGTAATTCACATTGTAAAATTCACATTCACATTGTAAAGTTCACATTATAAAGTAATTCACATTGTAAAATTCACATTGTAAAGTTCACATTCACATTGTAAAGTTCACATTCACATTGTAAAGTTCACATTCACATTGTAAAGTTCACATTCAGAAAAATAAAACATATAAAAAAATTGTATAAACATGCCTCTAATATTGCGATTTTTAATCAATTAACAATCCTTCATTGTGATCTCCGCGCACATACAAGTCATCATTAGCTTCAATATTTGCTGGTGTTAGCAACCCAACTGAGAATGGACTGGAGTCATCATACTTATCATAGTACTATTCTTCATCTATAGGATCTTCAATGATCTGTCTTTTACCATGAAGAACAACCGACCATTTATCATTTGCAGGATCATCGATATAAAATACTTGTTTCGCATGTGATGCCAATATGAATGGTTCATCCTTCTCGCCAATCTTTTCAAAGTTCACTAAAGTGAAACCCAATTCATCCACTATAACTCCTTTGGTGTTATCAACCCAATTACATTTGAAGAGCGGAATTCTGAAATCTATGTAGTCAAACTCCCATATGTCTTCAATGACACCGTAATATGACATTTTAGCTTCACGTGGACTCTTATCCTTTGCACTTGCAAAAAACATAGTCGATGCTTGAAGTGTGACCCCACTGTTTTGGACGATACTCTTATCATCTTGGCGCTTATTGTAATATGTGAATCCATTAATGTCATACCCTTCATAAGACATAACAGTCAATTTTGGTTTAAAGGCGAGGCATTTGATAGTTTCAGTAATATCATCTGGTGTTTGAGATAGTTGATGTAAGACTTTATTTTCAAACCACTTAATAAATGTCTTGTTATGCTCTCTAGCAAGCCACATTATATTGGCTCGAGGATATTGTCTCTTGATGAAATTGGTATGTTCCTCGATATAAACGTTCACTTCGTCCATGTTGTGTAAAATATACAAGTGACCTTGTTCCAACTGCTCACGGCTGATTACTTTCACACGTGATCCCAAAATTCCTTTGCCAAATTGCTCGTCAATATTCTTGTCATTATCATGAGTGCCATTACCACTGATAAAGTCATTGCAAAAATCCATAACCTCTCTCGCCACATAGCCCTCGATAATACTCCCTTCAGGCCGATAACAGTTTCGAACATCACTTTTAAAAACACTCATGTATCGTTCAAAGGGATACATCCAATGCAGGAAAACTGGTCCCAACATTTTCACTTCCCTAGTCAAGTGGACAACAAGATGTACCATGATATCAAAGAACGACGGAGGAAAATACATCTCAAGCTGACATAGGGTAACAACCACTTCTCTTTGCAATTTATCGAGAGTATCAGGGTCAATAACTTTGTTGCACAGACTGTTGAAAAAGAAACAAAGTCTGGTGATTGCAAACCTTACATGCTTCGACAATATAGATCTAATTGCCACATGCAATATTTGTTGCATTAGAGTGTGACAATCATGAGATTTAAGACCTATCAACTTCAGATCTTTCATTGATACCAATCTACGGATGTTGGATGAGTAACCCTGTGGCACCTTAACATTTACCAAACATTCACAAAAAGCTTTCTTCTCCTTTCTAGACAATGTGTAACAAGCGGGAGGTAATTATGTTCTCCGATTTCCCATTTCACGAAATTCTGTTAATTCTGACCTTATTCCCATTTCACATAGGTCCACTCTGGATTTTATCCCATCTTTAGTCTTACCTGGTATATTCAACAAAGTACCGATGACACTATCACAAACATTTTTCTCAACGTGCATGACATCGATACAATGCCTGACTTTCAAAGAACTCCAATAAGGAAGATCCCAAAATATTGACTTCTTCTTGAATAAAGATTTGTCACTCCGTGTGGCCATAGTACATTGTGATCTCTTACCAAATTCATTGACAAAGTCTTTTACTCTTTCATAAACAACCTCCCCTGGTATAGGTTTAGGTGCACTCCGTTCCTCATTCAATCCATTGAATGCTTTGCGCTTCCTACGATACAGATGGAATTTTGGAAGAAACCTTCGATGACCAAGATATACAGTCTTACCGCCATGTTTTAGTCTTGTTGAATCAATGTTCTCTTCACATATAGGACACGCTTTAGCTCCTTTGACACTATATCCAGACAAATTCCCATATGTTGGAAAGTCATTAATAGTGCAAAACAACATAGCTTGCAAATGAAATGTCTCTGTTCGTGAAGCATCATAGGTAATCACACCTTCACCCCAGAGTTTCTTCAAGTCATCAATCAGAGGTTCAAGATAAACATCGATGTCATTTCCAGGTTGTTTAGGGGCCGATATCAACAATGACAGCATTACATACTTATTTTTCATACACAGCCAGGGAGGAAGATTGTATATAACAAGCATGACTGGCCAAGTGCTGTGTTGGCTGCTCAATGTCCCGTATGGATTCATCCCATCTATACAAATCCCAAGTCTTAGATTCCTGACTTCTTCACCAAATTCAGGGTATAATAGATCAATCTTCTTCCACTGTGGGGAATCAGACGCATGTCGTAGGATCCCATCATTATTTTTCTTAACATCTGCATGCCACCTCAAATTCTTCACATCTATCGGATTGGTAAACAAGCGTTGAAACTGTGATATTATAGGTAGATACCACATCACCTTGGCAGGAGAACCAGTTTTGGACTCCCCCGAAGTCGTCAATTTAAACCGTGACACACTACATTTTGGAAAATCTTTCAAATCCACATAGTCCTTTTGAAATAATACACAATCATTCGGGCATGCGTGTATCTTCTTGGCCTCCATTCCCATTGGGCACAACAATTTCTTTACCTGGTATGTTGAGATTGGCAGCTCGTTTCCTTCAGGAAGCATTTCTTTCAACAAAGACAACAATGACGTGAAGCTTTTGTCGCTCCATCTATTGTTAGCTTTCAGCTTATACAATCTCAACACAGCGCTAAGCTTCGTAAACTTAGTACAACCTGTGTATAACGGGATCTCAACATCATGCACAATGTTTCTAAAAATGGGAGGTGGATCAGTGTGCTCTACCCCACAACTATTCAACATCACATCAACAATGTCTACTGGAACTGGTTCATTCACATCTACGTCATCGTAGGCAATTTCTTCTTCCACACAAGCACTGCTATCGACATCCACTAGTTTCAGGTTTGAAATCTCTCCATGCCAGTGCCATTATGTATAGCCTTGTATAATCCCATTGCACATGACATGACTTTTGATTTCGTCACCAGTGTTGACTTTCAAGTTGTTACCGCAATGCCTACATGGACAGTAGAACCTATCTCTAGGTTGTTTCCTATGTTCCTCGGCAAATCTAATAAACTGGTCAAGACCAGAAATAAACTCTGGGGTGCAGCAATTGCGAATGGACATCCATGATCTATCCATTCTATGATCAAAGAGAAAACAAGTATATATTACAACAAGATTAGGGTCTAGGGTTAACAAATACATGTGATTTCATTATTATATATAATAAATGTGTACCACCTATCCCATTCTTGAACACCTAATCTCACTAGTAAGTGTATAATGTGTATTGGGTTTTCCAGAAAATTTCGACAGCATTTCCCCGCTGTTCTCCAAGTACATATGTACTTAGAGAACAAACGGGGAAATGCTGCCGAAATTTTCTTGAAAACCCAATACACATTATACACTTACATCCTAAGCGAGATTAGGTGTTCAAGAACAGTCCCAAACAGGGGACTATCCAAGATTTACTCCTAATGAGTAAATCTTGGACGGGTTTCTAGGCCAACAAATAATGTGTTGTCATTCTTATACCTAAAATCCTAGTTCTTCAAGTTAGGGTGATTATTGATGTCTTTAAAAGCATGATTGGCAATTTAGGGAAAAGTTCATCATTTACATTCAAAGCATGTCACATGTGTGCATTGCAATTCATCATTAAGAAAGAAGGGTGATTAGGATTCTCACCAAGAACGAGTTTTGATTTTCTATACAATTTTATAAAAAATGCACATGTATGCATATATATACTATACTTTTTGGAACCTTTATATAGATCTGAACACCCTAAATAACCATACTAAACACTCAAATACTTTATAACACAACTATAAAACAATGATTGTAGCTAAACTATTAAACAATATACTTGTCACACATAAAACACCCTATACAACTATAAAACAAAAAAGTATTAAGATATGCATGATACAATAACTATTTTGCATCACATTACAACTGACTTATCATTGATACCTTACTAACTTATTGCTACATTTACATATCATCACTTGATAAAAAATTACAGCAGTACATTTAACCAAAGTATGCATTCTAAAATCTATGTCATGATTAGTTACATGTAATTTACTTGGATATACAATAGTACCCGATTACTATGTTTTACATACAAAGTATGCATATTAAATTAACTAAGGCTTATCATAGAACATGTATTGTATATAAGTTCAATATATTACAGTCAATAATTATTTTACTTTCAAAAATTACTTAATGTTACAGGCTTGCAGCTCTAATATAAAGAGTGATCAACTAAGGAATCGCCATAGATCAATGTATATGAGTTATTTATCAAGTTACCAATAAGTAAATAACTTAAAAAAAAATAAAAAAATGTCCAGCAGCAGCCTGGGTAGCACGACCGTGTGGGCGGCCAACACAGCCACGGCCGTGCCAGCCCACACGGTCGTGGTTGCTGTTGGCAAGGAGAGGGAGAAGAAAGAAGAAGAGCAGGGCGGAGCAGAGGAAGAAGGAAGAAGGCCGTGGTTGCCTTGGCACCGCCCAAGCAGCCGCCGGAGCAGAGGAACAAGGAAGAAGGCAGGGCTGGCATACCTTGAGGGCAGAGGAGAGAAGCGGCCGGAGCGGCGGAGAGGAGCGGCGGAGAGGAGAGGCGGCGGAAGGGAGAGCAGCAGGAGCGGCGGCGAGGGCACGGAGCAGCGGCGAGGGCACGAAGCAGGAGCACGGCCGCCGGTGAGCACAGAGGGCAGGAGCAGGAGCAGGAGCAGGAGCACAGCCGCCGGTGAGCACGGAGCAGTGGAGAGGGCAGGAGCAGGAGCATGGCGGGCGCGAGCACGGAGCAACGACTGGCGGGGGCGAGCAAGAAAATCACCGGACCTAACTGAAATCGGGAATGAAACAGGGAAAGGGGAAGAGTCGCTCGCGCTGGTGAGCTATTAAGTTGACAATAAGCGTCGGTCATTCAAAATAACCGACAACTAAACCAACAGTGTCGGTTCTTTTCTAACAACCGACGCCTATACTAGATTAAAGTCGTCGATTTTTAACTAAAAGACAACCGACAACTATTCCTCTCCCGCGAATAACCTTTAGTCGTCGGTTATTCATTTCTGAACCGACGCCATATGTCAAATGTTGGAGGTAATTTTTTCGCTGGAATTTTGGTTTTGGCGGTTGATTTTAGGTGTCGGTTTTTTATTAATTAACCAACACTTAATAAAAGTGGTACCCGTGTCTGGTCGACCTTCATAGATTGGATGTCGGTTTATGTTATCAACCGACACTGTAGAGTTTAGGTGTCGGTTTATGTATACAACCGACACCTTGAAAAGTGACTTTATAAGCCATTTCTGTAGTAGTGAAAGGACTATGTAGATTTGATAGATTGTCCAAAATGTGGTGCGTCACGGTATAAATTGACAACTTTGGGGGAGTCCAAAACTGGTTCTCCTGCCAAGGTGTTGTGGTATCTACCTATAATATCACGGTTTCAACGCTTGTTTGCAAATCCGAAAGATGCGAAGAATTTGAGGTGGCATGCAGATGTTAAGAAAAATAATGATGGGATCCTACGACATGCGTTTGATTCCCCACAGTGGAAGAAGATTGATCTATTGTACCCCAAATTTGGTGAAGAAGATAGGAATCTAAGACTTGGGCTTTGTAAAGATGGGATGAATCTGTACGGGACATTGAGCACCCAACATAGCACTTGGCCAGTCATGCTTGTTATATACAATCTTCCTCCCTGGCTGTGTATGAAAAATAAATACGTTATGCTGTCGTTGTTGATATCGGGCCCTAAACAACCCGTAAATGATATCGATGTTTATCTTGAACCTCTGATTGATGACTTAAAGAAACTTTGGGCTAAAGGTGTGATGACCTATGATGCTTCAGGAAGAGAGACATTTCGTTTGCACGCTATGTTGTTTTGCACTATTAATGACTTTCTAGCATATGAGAATTTGTCTAGATATAGTGTCAAAGGAGCTAAAGCGTGTCCTATATGTGAAGAAAACACTGATTCAAGAAGACTAAAACATGGTGGCAAGACTGTATATCTTGGTCATCGAAGGTTTCTTTCAAAATTCCATCCGTATCGTAGGAAGCACAAAGAATTCAATGGATGGAATGATGAACAGAGTGCACCTAAACCTATACCAGGGGATGTTGTTTATGAAAGAGTAAAAGACATTGTCAATGAATTTGGTAAGAAATCACAATGTAGTATGGCCACACGGAGTGACAATTCTTCATTCAAGAAGAAGTCAATATTTTGGGATCTTTCTTATTGGTGTTCCTTGACAGTTAGGCATTGTATCGATGTAATGCACGTTGAGAAAAATATCTGTGATAGCATCATTGGTACTCTGTTAAATATACCAAGTAAGACTAAAGACGGGATAAAATCCAGACTGGACCTACGTGAAATGGGAATAAGGTCAAAATTAATAGAATTACGTGAAATGGGTAATAAAAGAACATACTTACCTCTCGCTTGTTACACGTTGTCTAGAAAGGAGAAGAAAGCTTTTTGTGAATGCTTGGTAAATGTTAAGGTGCCACATGGTTACTCATCCAACATCCGTAGATTGGTATCAATGAAAAATCTGAAGTTGATAGGTCTTAAATCTCATGATTGTCACACTCTAATGCAACAAATATTGCCCGTGGCAATTCGATCTATATTGCGGAAGCATGTAAGGTTTGCAACCACCAGACTTTGTTTCTTTTTCAACAGTTTATGCAGCAAAGTTATGGACCCTGATACTCTCGATAATTTGCAAAGAGAAGTGGTTGTTACCCTATGTCAGCTTGAGATGTATTTCCCTCCTTCGTTCTTTGATATCATGGTACATCTTGTTGTCCACTTGACTAGGGAAGTTAAAATGTTGGGACCAGTTTTCTTGCATTGGATGTATCCCTTTGAACGATACATGAGCATTTTTAAAGGTGATGTTCGAAACTGTTATCGTCCTGAAGGGAGTATTATTGAAGGCTATGTGGCGAGAGAGGTTATGGATTTTTGCAATGACTTTCTGAGTGGTAATAACACTCCTGTTAATGACAAGAATATTGAGGAGGGCAAAGGAATTTTGGGATCATGGGTGAAAGTAATCAGCCGTGAGCAGTTGGAACAAGCTCACTTGTATATTTTACACAACATGGACGAAGTGAGTGTTTATATCGAGGAACATACCAATTTCATCAAGAGACAACATCCTCGAGCAAGTTCAATGTGGCTTGCTAGAGATCATAATAAGACTTCTACTAAGTGGTTTGAAGATAAAGTCTTACATCAACTATCTCAAACACCAAATGATATTACAGAAACTATCAAATGCCTCGCCTTTAAACCAAAACTGAATGTTATGTCTTA
This sequence comes from Alisma plantago-aquatica, assembly GCA_963693085.1. Lineage (NCBI taxonomy): Eukaryota > Viridiplantae > Streptophyta > Magnoliopsida > Alismatales > Alismataceae > Alisma > Alisma plantago-aquatica. Next base: position 1,397,302,573 of record OY856410.1, read on the forward strand.
TGAAGGGTTTGACATTAATGGGTTCACATATTACACAAAGTGCCAAGATGATAAGAGTGTCGTCCAAAACAGTGGGGTCACTCTTCAAGCGTCGACTATGTATTTTGCAAGTGCAAAGGATAAGAGTCCATGTGAAGCTAAAATGTCATATTACGATTTCATTGAAGACATATGGGAGTTTGACTACATAGATTTTAGAATTCTGCTCTTTAAATGTAATTGGGTTGATAACACCAAAGGAGTTATAGTGGATAAATTGGGTTTCACTTTGGTGAACTTTGAAAAGATTGGCGAGAAGGGTGAACCATTCATATTGGCATCACAGGCGAAACAAATATTCTATATCGATGATCCTGCAAATGATAAATGGTCAGTTGTTCTTCATGGTAAAAGACAGTTCATTGAAGATCCTATAGATGAAGAAGAGTACTATGATAAGTATGATGACTCCAGTCCATTCTCAGTTAGGTTGCCAACTCCACAAAATATTGAAGCTAATGATGACTTATATGTGCGCGGAGATCACAATGAAGGATTGTTAATTGATAAAAGATCACAATTTTAGAGACATGTATGTTTATATTTTTTAACAAATGCTAGTTAATACAAATGCTAAATGTTTGCCTTTTTCTGGTTAATACAAATGCTAAATGTTTGCCTTTTTCTAGTTAATACAAATGCTAAATGTTTGCCTTTTTAATGACATTTTCAGATGGCTGACCATGATGAGCATGATGTCCATGATGAGCATGAAGTCCATGATGAGCATGTTGTCCATGATGAGCATGTTGTCCATGACGAGCATGGTGAGGATACCAATGTATGTTCTAAAAACATATCCTGCATTTCTATAAAATTCATTATCTTCTAGTTATGTCATATATCCCATATTTCTATATTGCGCTAATTCAGTGGGTTTATTTTTGTCAAATTTTAGGTTGATGATGCACATGTACCCACTGAAGCACTGGAGAAACTTGATGCGCATCACCAAACACTTAACAAGAAAAGGGGCATCACTCTATTGAAGAAGTTAATAGCACTGAGTGGTAGTGGATCCAAATTGGTTGTGGATTTTGATAATGGAGGAAATGCAATTGGAGTGAATCGTAATAATTTTGTAAACTATCTTGGGTGTGTCACTCGAAGCCATTGTGGTGTTAAGTATGATAATTGGCATAAAGTTTCTTAGGGGAAGAAAGACTTGATATGGAAGGATTTATGCGTGAGTTATTATTATTTGCAATTCTATTTTGTAGATTACAAATTATATTATTTGCAATTCTATTTTTGGATACTAGTTAATAAGAATTCTATTTTACAGAATATGTTTGCATTAGATGAGAAGATACATCGTAAAAGCGTGATGCAACGCGCTGGAAAGATGCTTAGGAACTATATGACAAATCTGAACAGAGAATACATAAAAGATGGTGATAAGAAGAAGAAGTCAGCCCTTGAGCAGTGGAACTTCTTGGACAAAGAAGATTGGGACAATTTTGTTGCTTCAAGAAAATCTGAAGAATTCAAGGTATTAGGCGTCACTCCCAATTTAATTAATATATGTTGTATTCACCTATTCAAGATTAACATTTAGTGCTACTAACCAAATCATTAATGTGCATACTAACTAGGCCCTCAGTGATGCGCAAAAAGCAAGGTGTGCACTGAATGTGCATGACCACACTATGGGTCCAAAGGGCTATGCAAGCGTTCACCAAAGACTACAGGCGGACTCTGCGGCTACTCAGGAGTCTGCTCCTACTCAGGAGTCCGCCACACCCATGCCTCGCCATGATATCTGGATAGTTGGGAGGCAAAACAAGAAGGGTGAAATAAAGAAGCTCGTACCTGCTGAGGCGGCTGCGAAAATGGTAAAATACAACTCTTAGAGCAATCGTTTGAATATTGATTATTTGTGGTGTTAACTTACCAATTTCTGTTGATGGTGATCAGCGGGAGCTGCACGAGAAGAGGAAACAAGGCACGTTCATCCCTCAGGGCACAAGGGATGAATTGACAGTTGCTCTGGGTAACCCAGAGCATCCTGGACGTGTTAGGGGTGCAGGCGCTGGTGTGGGCATCAAAGCATTCTTTGGGCCATCCCAGCGCAAACCCAAAGCGGGACTTTCACAAGAAGAGGTAACCTATTCTCTTTTTAGAATGGTACTACAAAAGGGAATTCAATAATAAGAAGCTAATGTTTCTTTTATCCATGTATAGGAGAATAAGAGAGTCGAGGATATAGTTGCTAATAAGGTCAATGATATAGTTGTTGAGAAGGTCAAGGAAGAAATAGTGTGGTGGCAGGCATCTCAGGCTTCCAATCAGCCTATGGCAACCCACTCTTCTCCTGATGCACAGACTGCGAGTAATCCTGGAGACCCATCGCCTAGCACGTCTGCTGTAAGTATTGTTTATGACATTGTAGCTAGTCTTTTCAAGATGATATATTTGAAAGGTGATATGTATATATGTATAACATTCTTTACGTAAATTTGTAGGCATTGAAGCCATGCCGCTTAAGAATGCAAGACTATGTTGTTGCAGAGGCGAATGCTTACCAGTCCCTTCCTGGGGCAACGTTTCATGGGACTCCAATGCCGCAGGGCTACGTTCGTGTGAGCCCGATATGTGTCTTACCCGATTGGAGGGAAGCTGCATTGCCATATGCCCACCCAGATATTGATACACTTGGTGAGGCAGAAGGTGGGGTGATATTGTGGCCCAAAGCAGATGTCGTCTACACTACTGAAATTGTAAGATAAATTTAATTACTTTAGATTGTTAATGTGTATATATGAGGTCAACTGATCTGAGATTATATATACAGGTTAAAAAGAAGACACTTAGAGCACCTAGGCCTCCACCTCCACTTCCTGCATTACCAAGTTGGGTTCCAACTGACCTAAAATACCTGTTAGGTCCTGCTTGTAGGGGAATGGCATGTTGGCTACGGGCACATAATATACATTTCCCTATAATTATTTCTTTAGAAGCAGATTATGCAGGTCAATCATACGATAGCTCTTTATTTATACAAGATATTATTGAGCTGTTTATGTATGATTGGCTGAATACATCAATGATAGAGACATGGATAAGGTGAGATCTTGTTTATACATCTATATACCTTGTGTAAGATCCGGTGATCTGGTTTCTTATATATTAATGCATACATAATACATGTTTTGTAGCTACTTAGTCGAAGATCAATGCAAACAATTTACATTTGATCATGTGGGATTTTTGATTCCATCATTGATTAGTATGGTAGCTAAAGACCCGGATAGTGTTCAACAATACTGTATATATGCTTTTATAGTTTTCGGTCAGCAAAAGAAGATGATAATAATAGCTCCATTCAATGTCAAGTAAGTTTACTTTATTTATAATTTGGACTTAAGAAAATTCCATTTTTATTGTGCATTTTGAGTTATTAATTTTTAACTTTTTTACCTCTAGTGGTAGACATTGGGAGTTACTAGTTATTGTCCCCGGGACGTTCACTGTTTATTATCTAGATCCTGTAGGAAGTACATTGAACACTAAAATTGGACACATATTGAGAATACCATTATTCTGGTGAGAAATATTTCATTTTTATATCCCTTAACATATGTTATTATATTACTATTTAATTATGCAATTTACTGTGTTACATTAACATGTAGGGATTTAGATGCATTCAAAAATACTGGAGGAAATGTCCCAAGGAGAAAAAACCAGTCAATAATTTGGGAGAACGTAAAAGTAAGTTCTCGACTCCAATGTATATATTATTTATGTGAACTGTGCTTAGTTGTATTTTTTAATATTTTGTATGTTTCAATTTATAGTTTGCTACACAAGACAACGGCTGGGCATGCGCATACTATGTGATGTGATTTATGCAGATGATTATCCGACATGCCGCATTGGATATTAATACCATACATGAGGTATTATATATAGTCTCATTAGTTAGTATGAAATATATCAATCTTATTTTTATATTATTACTTATATATATACATCATTCTCTTTGGAGGTGTTTAAAACTGACCACACTATAGGTAAACGCTTAAAAAATGTACATGCTCCATATACGATGGAAGCATTAAATGAAATAAGAGAAGAATGGGCAAAATCCATACAAGCAGTGGCGATTGTAAGATATAATTGAGATGCTGATAGCGATGCTGAATGATATTTTGTAAATGAATATTTCTGAATATTTCTACATGTATTTGAATGTTTCTACATGTGTGAATGTGAGAATTGAATTGATGTCTGAATGTATCTACTTGTGTGAAAAAATATTTATTGATTTTGCAGGTTTGTGGCCTGTTTGTAGGCTGATATCAATGGATGTCGTAAACCTGCAGTTCAGAAAACTGAACTGCAGGTTCTCATCCTGCTGACCAGCCACAGTAGGCCTGCAAACTAATAAGAAAAAAAAATTAAAGTATAGCCGTCGGTTCTTTATAGAACATCGTCATCAAAGGCCTACAGCGTCGGTTATTAGATAAAAACCGACGCCTAATATGACAAACAACCCGACCGTACAGGATAGCATGGCCGTGGTGGAAAAGGCATCGCTAATTAGTATAAAACCGACGCCTACAGTACTAAACATGGCCGTGCAGCGAAGCATGGCCGTGTCGTCTGGGTGTATGGCGTCGGTTGTTAAGTTGTTAACCGACGCAGAAAGTGTCCTAGGTGGTGCTCTTTTTTGTGGCGCGAACCTTATAGACGTCGGCCAACTATATATAATCGACGCCTATATGTCAGATAGGTGTTAGTTAGAAAACCGACGCCAAAGAGTTCGACCTTTAGCGGCGCCCACATAGGCGTCGCTTGAAAACCGTCGCCAAAGGGGGTTAAACAACCGACGCCAAATGTTGTTTCTGTAGTAGTGACATTATCATCTAAAGTAAGAAAACTAGATATATTTGTTGAGTATTGAAGAAGTTATATATTATTGTTGTGCAAATATATAATGGAAAAATATTGTACTTGGATTGCAACAGAGTTACATAATTATGCAAAATAAGATAATTTGAACATGAAAAGATGATGTCACGTAATCTTTTAACTAGGACTATCAAATCTGGTATTCTTTGACATTGAACTTTAGTCATGCCCAGTTGAATCCTCCTGTCAATGTAAACACATGTTATGAATATTATTTAATAATTTAATGACCAGAAGTATCTATAAATGTATTCTTAGTACCTGTTGTAAAAGTTGCATGAAACCTCCTGGTACACTAGCAATATCACATGTAGAGCTGAATTCCTTATTCTAAAAATATCAATTTTGGAATTTTATATTCTTTTGTAATATAAATATAAAAATATAATATAATTAAATAAAATTATATAATCATACATTTCTAGAGCTAGTCCCTTGAGGTGTATCATGGTTTTCATGTTAATTGTCATTATATCCATCAAGATCATCAATATTAGCATCCTAATAAAAAAATATTCTCAGTAAGTCATCTTCAAATATCAAGTAAAGTTAAAAAATATTGAATCTAATATTGCATGTGTACTAAAGAATATTAATCTACCTCGACAATTTTATGTTCTATTTTTTTGTCTTTTTGGATCTTTTCTTTCTACAAACTCTCTCCAATGCACTTACTAACCTTTTGGAGGATTTTGTTTTGCTAGGCTTCTGTTTAATGCCTTTTGCAATTTGTTTATTAAGGTTGTCTTCAGCATGGTTGTCTATTCTCCTTGAATTTACATTCTTGTCTTTTGTATGATCATCCATAGACAACTCCTTCATCTTACTTTCTATAGCATCAAATAAGTTTCCATGATATGACGAAGCAAGTGCATAAGTTTCTTCTGTCAATGAAGCTCTTGAGGCTACTTGTATATACATATGACATAAGTGCTTGTATCGCAATATTGCACTTGATTTCTGATCTAAGGATGTATTACATAAGACTTTTTCCTTATACAAATTAGATCTTGCCATTTTTTGTCCATCTTCTCAGTATATACATGTCAGGAATCCTCTTGATATTATGAAAAGAAAGAACTTTTAGTGCATGTGAACACAAAATTCCAACAAAAGTAATTTTCTTGCAACTACACTCAATACTTCCATTTGCAGAGTCAAATGTAACAATATGGAAAATTGACTTCTTGGGAGGAAAGATTTTATATGTTGATATTGATCCAATTGAGCTAACAAAATGAAAATTGCAATCCCATGCTAGCCATAACTCACTTTGAAACATCTTGAAAATTGCAGGAGTATATACTTCACTTGCATGCATTAAAATTTTAACTTTATGTTGCATTGTACGCCTAGTTTGATCTGCTTTTACATCAGACTTCATTTGAGCATACCTCCTATCATCAACCAAGTTTTCAAAATGTTGGAAGAAACGTAATAAATCATATCGATAACCAATATATCTCTTACTTGACTATTCATGCTCTCGCTACGTTGGGTGCTAAACATGTCAGCACAAAATGTTTCTCTTCCATATACTAAAGCCCATTTTTCTTTCAACTCAAATTGTTGCTTTAGCCAAGAATTATCATTCAACTCATACTTATCAAGCAGTATCTTCCAGGAATCTAAGAACTCGGCCTCATTATCATGATCATAAATGCAACTACTAAAATCTTTACCGAAATCATGAAATTTATCCAACACGTCACCGAGGTACTTAGCTGCATTTTGATACATGTGCCAAATACATAAACGATGAACTGTTTCAGGCCACTCATAAGATAATGCTTTTGCCATGGCTGAATCTTGATATGTAAGGATAGTCTTTGGTTTCTTTCCTGACATTGTATTCACAAATGTGTTATATAACCACACAAATGTTTCAGATGTTTCATCATATAATAAAGCAGCTCAAAAAATAATAGTTTGTTTATGATTATTTACACCAACAAAAAGAGCAAAGGGACGTCCTTCTTTATTTTTTCTATATGTTGTGTCAAAACAAATGACATCTCCAAAATATGTATAGTCAAGTTTCATTCTTGCAGCTGCCCAGAAAATGTTAGTTATAAGATCATCAACATCAACTTGAATAGCATAAGAGAAATTTGGATCATCTGATTGTCTATTTTGTAAGTACTCCAAAACACCACTTGTATCACCAACCATCATTGACATTGATCGTTTTTTAGAGAGATAGTTTGTATAGTCCTCTGAAATGAAGCTGAGATTTTGTATGCCGCCAACTCTTTTTTCCCTGAGAGACATACTTGCTTTTGGAGTTATGCCTGACTGGTCTGCTAAGTCCACTTCAACAGTATGGGAAAGATCCAATTTTCTATGTGAACGCAATATAAAACTTTTACTAGGAGAAACCAAATTATGTGAATGCTCTGGGACAAAATTTATAATAACATATTTTCCATTTTGTTGCCTCTGAATTTTCATATTAGCCAAACACCCACATCTACTTTCTGGTTGAGGATTCTTAACATCCTCTCGCCTCTTATCTACCCCTCTTTGGCCTTGAGATGAGCAACAAAAGATTCTATCTAGTAAAATGCCATGTTTGTCTTTGTGGAACTTACTTCTCCTTATGCTAAATCCAACACACTTAGCATATTCATTATAAAAATTGTAAGCATCTGGTTCATCTCTCTCAAACTCCATACCTACTTTAGGAACTTTATCTTTATCTATAGTAGAATGAATGGACATAGTGTCATTCAAGTTGTGACCAACATCTTCAATAACATTAGAAGAGTCATTTCTTTGAGGTGTGGACTGTTCTAGGTTGAAATTGTTGTTATTGTCAACATCAATCTCATGAACAGAATTATTTTGATCCATAATTGAATCAATTCTGCAAGTAAAAACAATATAAAAATAATAAGATACACAACTATTTTTCTTTACAACAAATCCTTGATAGAAACACTACTTTCTATTTATAGTTAACTAGTCTCTACATTGGATGCTTAGAAGAAAAAAATGAAATATTTATTTCTTAGTATGTGAAACAATAAATCAATGCTGTAAATACAAATTTAGGACCTAATCGTTTACATATTTCATGTATGTTAGAAAGTTTATATGTATGTTTGTATGAGATGTGGCTTGCCCAACTTTATTGGTGATATATTCATGACATATACAGGTTGTAACCTAATAGATGTAAGATTGTCACAATGTACAACTTTTAGTAATCATGCACATATCATGCGATTGTGGTAACAACTGTCATCTCTTTGTCACTAAAAAGTTATGCAGAAATAAATAGGAAGAAAGACGTGAAGTATGGTATTCTACTTTTACTAATGAATAAACAACACGTTGTATGAATATCACATTGCATACCTCCACCGTGATGATATCAAACAACTGCCAACTAATCAGACTTGGTTTTATTGGACAAAGTCGCTGAGATGAAGCATGCATTGACAAACGAGCACAGAACTTTTTGAACGCTACCAACACACAAATTGGCACCGGCGCAACAGAGAGCACTAAGAGGCAATTATCAAAAGGCAAGGGTTAATGGATGCGTGAACCTTTATTTATAGAATCGTAACTCTGATTTGAATACGTTTAGGATTGAATAAAATAGAGAAGGAATTCGAAAGCAAGTAGTGTGTGAATAGAACAGTTTACTCACACAGGGTTTAGTTTTTATAATATGTTTTTATTTCAACCTAGACAAGGAAATATGTCTCTATTTTTTAGTTGGTTGCAGTCCTGATTATATGGAGTTCCTTGTTGCGTTCCAGAACTGAGGCTTAGCAGTTTGTTTACTCAGGCAACGCTCATCTTAGATTGCTTTCCCAATGGTGGTTTCATATTGATTCCATGAATAAGTTATGGAAGCGTGTTTGACGAGATACATGGACATGACATCATGTTGAACAGGAATATGATTGGCTTATTGTGGTACTCCCTTAGCCAACGCCAATTAAGCATCTATCGAGTCGGAGTATGAGCAGATTGAACCTTCCAAACATTTATCAGCAGCCGGGTAGTGACACGTATTTCCTTGTATGACATAATGAAGCCGGATGCAGTTGCAGTCTCGGTCATATATTTCCTTGTCTAGCTTCCGCAAACAAGGCACAATCCTTTGTGGTTCTTCCGTCAGCATCGGCCCATGCTTCAGTCGAGATTTTAGCATCAGGGTCAATGTCGCCTGGTTAGATCGACCTTTGTGCTTAGTTCATACCAGAGATGCCTCTGAGTTCCAGTTAGAACCGTTGTTGATCTGCAGAATCAACAGCTTGCTTAGCGTTCAACTTCTCTGGTAGTAGGCGCAATCTTTCAACGACTCAGCGGTTTTGTATGTGAAGCGCCGCCGCACTCCAGTCGGAGATAGGTTCCACGTCACATACAGACGAGAGGGGTACAGTTTCATTTCTTTTTCCCGGTTCAATGACCCGAGCCGGAGAATTGTTTAGACAAAAGTGAGAAAGCCACGCCAGAATTCTACTTCGAGACTACGTGTCAGATGGTCATTGACGGGACAGCGACGATACAGCAAGGAGTGGGACAGCAGATTCGGACCTGTGCACTGCTAGGTTTCTAAACGACAATGGATGTCAGCTGTCCCGTTGGGGATGTGTGCGAAAAGAAGCAAAATGACTCTTCTATTTCTACCGTGAGGTATCTTTGCTCTACGTTTAATAGACATATTTTTTCTCTTCTTCTCTTTTCGTCTATTTTGTGTTTCTATGTGTTTCTTCGTCCCTCAATCCTATAGATTTTTTATTGTTCCTGCGTTCTAGCTCAGCCCAACCTTTGGATTGGATTGTCGGTGCCTAATTCTGTTAGTTGTCGTAGACAGTTTTGACCATGACATTAAAAATCGTAAGACGAAAGACTCATCTTTTTCTAAGTTTGTTCCTCTTATTGTCGATTGATCTTATTTCCTCCCTTCCTATTGCAGGGGACGCACATCATGCAAGCTCCAACACTAGGTGGCCCCGTTTTTTGGTCTGTCAGCAAGGGGAAAGGTACGCTAAGCTTTCCAACCCACTCATGTCAAACGACTACTGGTATGCCATTCTAGAGTATGATTTCATCAACATTGGTAAATGCTAACGGATGCCCTTTTGGTGGACCACCGGAGGCCTCTGCTCTATTTGGCATATGTTCCATTGCACTTTGCCCTCCTCCATTCTAAAATTGGCCGATAAGTCTGACATTATCAAAGATAATGCCACCTATTTTGCTTCTTGAGATTTTCCCCGCCTTCATTTATGTTCGTGTTTGTTATACTTTAATTTCTTATTCGATTAGCAGTCTCATCCTTTGCATTCGTTGAAGCATCTTAATCAACGAGCTCTCCAGTTCGTGTTTTGGTTTTCCGTAAAGCACATTCCCATGTGTGCATACTGTTTAAAAAAACACCTTGGCGTGCCTTTACACATTTAGAAGGAATTAGTAAAGGTAAATATTCTAAAGAACTAGGAGGATAAACTTAACCAACTTATGTTAAGTACTTCTCATCTGCGTACACTCCCTACACTCTCAACTTCCTCAAGAAATGGGAGATGAGTAAAGGGTCGCTAGCCATTACTCTCTACCACACCAAAACTAACTTGATAGTACCTATATGATGCAACAACCTTCCATTAGCTGATTTGGCTGGTTTTCTGAGGTCATTCGCATGTGTTTACAATTTGTCTTCTCTAAAAAAAATTCCGGGTTTAACTTTTTTGGCCCGATTCAATTAACATATGCATACTTTTTTACAGATCTTGCATTTGGATTTTGCATTGCCCCAACTTCATTATGTCCCATTATGCTTTCTTCAATATGGTTTATTATACCAACTACTCTAAATTCCCAACCCTCCAACAAATACTATGGATGGTCAAAGGGGTAATCCATTCATGTATATTTTTGTGGTGGTATATTCTATCCAACCAATCAATGATCAAATATATACTAATGATAGGCTCCTTTTTTGTAAGTTTCTTAGTGATTAAATTTTCAAATTTTTAGTATTATGTATTGAGAGATATGCTTTGATGGTCTTATTAGAACCTCTCTTTGTATATGATCCTTGAACCATCATTACCTGATTTGGTTAGTTTAATTAATTATGTCGATCCATTCATATTAGTTTTCAGCTTGTCATTTCTCATTCATGTGTTTAGGTGTCATTAATTTGATATATTTTTGGGTGGTGATATAAAATATTCATCTTGATTGAGGAAATACATGTGGTATTGGATTGTAGCTTGAAAAACACTAGAGGGGGGGGTGAATAGAGTTTTAAAATTATTTTAACAATTATTTAACTCAAACAACCAACCACAAGAATATTGGACAAGGGGACAAGGATTTAGAGTGGTTCCTACCTTACCAAATACTAAGGTAGTCAGTCCACTACCCGGTTACTTACTCAACCGGGATTTGGAAACAATTTAATTTTATTACCTCGCAAGGACTTTACATAAAATTACAATTCTTTCCCTAAACCCTTCAAGCAGCCTTCACCTTGAAGTAATTGCACCAATCCTTGAAGCAGCCTTCACCTAGAAGTAATTGCACCAACTTTGAAGCAGCCTTCCTCCTGAAGTAGCTTCCCGTTGCAATAGCCTTCTTGAAGTAGCTTTCCGTTGCAATAGCCTTCTTGAAGTAGCTTGAAGTCCACCTTCTCCTCCGAGAAGAACCTTCTCCAATCCGCAGCCTCCAACCCTAGGAGTAGCAAGGAGAATATAAAGAATAAAAGGAACAAGAAGGAAAAAAGGAAATTATAACTTATCCTTTGAAGCACAAGGCTTGATTTGCCTATATCAAGCGTGTAGATCTCCTAACCAATGTGTATGGAAGTGTGATTGTAGTGGATAGGAGATACCAGCCTATAGGACATGAAATTAGAGCAAGTAGAGGAATTGCCAATGCAAGTGTTGCTCAATTTCTCAAAACAGATTGCCAATTGTTAGTATATGCTCAAGTGTATCACAAGTATAGCTTAGGTGTATTTAGGTGTCCTAAGGCATGTCCTATTTATAGGAATGGCCTACAAGTGCTTAAGGACGTTCTAGACACTTTCTAGGGGGTTGTAAGTGCTTAACTAGCCGTTAGGTATAAGTTAGTTGCATTAGTAACGGCTAGTTACTTTATTCTGCAGTTGCTGTCAGAGTCCATCTCGGTCGAGAAATTATCGACCGAGATACCTACTCGGTCGAAGTCTTGTCGACCGACAGGCTCTCTGGATCAAGTGTTAGCAACGTTCATTTCCAACTGCCAACTACCTTGTCTGCTGTGTCTAACGGCTACTTGGGTCTTTCTCGGTCGAGAAGTTTGTCAACCGAGAGTGTCTCGGTCGAGGAGTTTGTCGACCGAGGTTGACCCTGTTTCAATCTTTCAATTAAGGCACTAAGTGTGTGTATGAGTGTGCATATGTGACACTATTGAAGGGGATGACCTATCTAGGTGTGGTGATTGGCTAGGGAAGATCTAACGCTTGATTTACATGAAGTCTAAGTACTTGTACATTATATATTTGTACAAGTTTACAATTGATTACATTTCATGACATTTACAATCATTCAAGCATATAGATTCCCTAGAGCTTTGTCATCCACCTCATTCCTGCAACACTCAAGTAGCACGTTAGATTAACAAGAATGAAATGTCTGTCATCATCGAAACAAAGGGATTTATCATAATGTCCAATTTATCCAACATAGCTTTGAATGTGTTATGTTCAAGGAGGTGAGACTTCTTTTAAAAAGTAAGATATGAAAATTATGGCACTTCAAATCATATTGAGTCATGTTTAGGTCAACTTAAATTTGAATCAGTGTAAGTAGACTAGATTTTTCTCTTAAGTTTTCAAGGCTTCTCGAACATACAAACCAAGACCTAAGACAAAATTTGGGTCTATTAATACTATATGATATGCATTTATTATGACCCATCTATCTTTTGTTTCTTTTCACTTGTCCCCTACTCAATAAAGATTTTTCCCCTCATATCTTGACCCCTTCCATTCTATGCTCCATTGAAATTTTAGGCAAACTAGATGTAAAGGGATTGCTATTTGATATTGTTCTTATCAGAGAAGTGGCACAAAATAATTTTGTAAGATCTTCCTTTCTAATATTTTCCTCAATATTAGTGACTCTTGAAACAACGATGAGAGTCATATTTATTCACTTATCATTCAAAGAATGTTATGTTACAAAGAAATTAGCTACAGTTCCACTGGATTCCTAGAAACCTCAACGTGGGTTTTAGGATGTTCTTCCTATCATTGAGTGACATCTCCAAGGATGTACCTTCCAGTCTTTTAACAAAATTTCTTTGTTTATGCATTTGTTTGAGGAATCTTCCATATGCTTCCTTCCTAGATATAGAATGAAACTAATAATTATTACCCTACACACAACTCTCAAGTCCCTAGGTTAAGTGGGCTCCCATAGAAGACAAGGAAAAAAATCATATGAATTGCCACAAATATTGCTTTTCCTTAATGAATTTCTCAAATTTAGTTTAACTAGACTTGATTTTCTTCTTCCTCATGCAATCTCTTTGTTAGTATATCACCAAAGGAAGACCTCAACCATTAGGTTTGAATACTTTACCTTTTGCTACGTCAATGGAGAAACTATTCCTTAAAAAAGAGCTTATGATCTATTCAAATTCATGTCTTTGTTAGGATATTTGATTTGATAGTTTATCATTTGGACTTGAACATTACCTATTTAGAGTGATCGCTCTGGTTTCAACTTAAAATTGACCTATATTATACTTTTCATATGGACTCCATAAAACAACTCATGCTTTTTTAGTAGATTCGTTAAAGTTTTGGTGGAACCTTAAATCTTTGTGCTACTGTAAAATTCATATTTTTTAAATTTTCTACGTGTCTGCTTCCTCATTCCATATTACTATTATAAATTTTTAATCCTAAATTTTTTTCATAGAAAAATTTACAGGATAATAGAGAGCATGCATTGATAATTTGCCTAAGATTTTTGTAGAGCTAAGCCTTATAGATTGGTTTCAATTTGTGCTTTATATATAGAGCCACATGCCTCATCATGTTCTAAGTTAGCTTTAGGTGATGACTTAATTTTTAGACACAAAGGAAAGAGTAGCAAGTCCTCTAACCGATGAGAAATAATGTTTGACAACCAGTTGAAGAAGAAGTCAAGCCAAAACGGCTCAAAGTCAAAGTCAATGTCCCCTGGAAACAAGGCAACCGTAGTGGGTGCAACATATTGAATAACAATTGGTTGTCTGGGCCTAACAAAGAGGAAGTCAGGTGATAGCAACTGTAAAAACATGTAATTGAATTCTAACCGCATTCAAATTGACGAACATCAAACACAACCTTGAATTGAGGTACGACTACGGCTGGCTAGGTTCATTTCTCATGAGGTTGTGGCTGCTTTCTGCCCATTTTTTCGGTTAATGCATCTACCAAGCACATGAAACCTGCAATGCTAATTCAAATGACAAATGGTGTGTTGTCTAGCAAAAAGAAAAGACAAATGATGTGTTCGTTGGCGAGATATTCATGTTAAATGGGTGATTAATTGTTTCATGTGGCAGTCAGTAATTGGCTCCTGCACTTTACGAGGGTGCGAATTTGTGTTTCACCTCATTGTACTCCCCATTCGATTCATTGATACCATTCTGCATGTATACAACTTGATTGTATTGATAAATGAGAAAGGAAACAAAGATCGCAATCAACTATGAACCTTCTTTTTACTGGACGTTGTTAGAGCATATCAGGTCTATTGTAATAAGGTTAAAGTTATTTTTTCCCATATTCATACATTTTTTTTCATCCTATGCATGTTGTTGGCTAATGCTTCACTTAGATTAGGACATTTAGATATCTATAAACAGTTTATAATTACAACAACATTTGTGGTCCATTACACTCATTCCAAGTTTTGCTAGGGGAAAGGATATGCCTCGGCGTTAATTCTTGCTGGATTGTGCTTGCCATTTAGGCCCTGACTGGTAGGGTGTTCTTTATTTTCCTAACGCTCAAAAACAAAGAAGGCGGAGATGGTTTTCATTTGGTACGGCATTGTGCGGTGAAATTCCCGGAATTCTATCTGCATCCTATCGCCCGTTTGACCACAAAATCCCGAAAACGGTACGACGCCCTATTCGAGCGCGGTCGGGTGTAAAACAGGTGGTTCTCCTGCGGCAAAGAATGATAAATGCAGACCGCTGTTATGATTACGACTGCTGCACCAGCTTTTTGTAATCTACCAAACAAAAGTAAAAGAAAACATGGAGCTGATAGTACACCGTTCCAAATAGAGCTCGAGCTGTTTAATAAGCATGATTATATTTGTTTGGTGTTCTTTTTCACCAAACTACACCCAACAACACCCTAGCAAACAGACCCTTAGCTGAGTTCAGTTTGACGTACATTGGCCCAGGCATTATGTTTTTTTATTTTTATTATTTGTTGGTATATGATTAAGTTTATTGTTATCTTATTGCACGTGCATGCTTGTCCTTGAATTTGTTGGCTGGGCTGATGATACAATGTTTGTTTATCATTTTGTTGCAGTGGAGCTGACAACTTAGTTTTTTTTTTATCGACCCTATTATTCCTTTATTTGTAGCTGAAAGGCAGTGGGAGTCGCAGGCGAGCTTGTGGTTATCTAAGATGCCCAAAGAAGTTTTAATGGTACTCCACTCTCAATTAGGCCGCCATGGGTTGATATTCTTTTGGAACTTATTTCAAGTATCTTTTAGAAAAATATATATTGCATGTGTAAACTGCATTTGTTATAATTATTCAAGAAATTTGAGCAGATAATGAGATCTATTGTTCTTCTCAAATCCGTGCATCGCACGAGTTTATGACTAGTGATGGAATTTGATAGCATGGTGGGAAGTGTTGCCAACCCACAGAGAACAAAATTTCGGCGGTCCCTGTAGGTTTCAACGGTCTGCTTCGGCGTTAAGGCATTAACGAAGCTCCTTCGTAAAAGTTTGGACCAGCGTAGGGTATGGTAAGGCATCATCACGGATGTTAAAAACTAGTCGCTGCAAATGAGAAAAATGGGAAGTGCTGTTGATGGAATGTGGATAAGGAGCAAGGAACCTGATGAAAAGATAGGTCAAGTTTTCCAAGCGGGAGGAGCTCTATTTTTCCAAAGAGGAGGCTATACCTTTCTGTGGAGGATTGTATTACGAAACCAGGAACTAGCCAGAAATTTTGCTTTCGTTAAAAACCATAACAGAAACTTTAGGATTTTAGTTCTATCAGCCAAAAACAGTACTAGAAAACATGACTGACGCCTCATATAATTGGAAGCAAATATTTTATTGACGGACATTAGAGAATGCCCAGTTCGAGAACATGGAAGCCGAACTTCATCTGATTAGAAGAATTATTTCTTTCCCACAGGCTTTGTACACAAGACATAAAAAGCATGCAGTTCGTTTCTACTCATTTATTTTTATTACATAGTACCAAACGGTTGAGGTTGAAACATAGATGTAAAATAAATGTTATGCTTTTAATTTCTACGAAACTGAAGAAGCCTTGGCTATTAAAGTTGAAGGTTGGCTTGTATATAAATATCCGGATTCTGCACATTCGATCCGAATTCAAGTCTGAAATTTTGAAAAAAATTTGACATTCGCATAATCCTAATTGAATTTAGGATATCAAATTTCATATCCGAAAATTTCGGATAGAATATCGGATATGGCTATATCCGCTTCGAAAAATCCGAATCCGACAAATATAAACATATATTATTAAATATATATTATATATATAAATATGAAAAATATAGATATTTTATCATATATATTCATAATAAAATTAATATTTTTATATCTAATATATTTATTAACAATAAATTTATGATTTTAGGTTCAATTCAATATTTATTTGAATTCAAATATTATCTGTGTGGATCGGATTCATATATTATTACATGATATTCGTCGAATATCGGATTGAATATTTTTTTTTCAGATTCAGATATCGGATATAGTAATATTTATTTCGTATTCGATCCGTTTATAAGTCTAATTAAAAATATATCAGGTCATGAGGTTTCTTTGCTGTATTTACAAGTCCTTTCTTAGAAGAAGGGTCAATGACCTAGTACCCCCAAATAAAAGTAGAGGCTCACACCTAGTTAGTTATTGGTTAAAGCACCCCACCAGTACCACTACCGTAATTACACGTTAGAATATGTCCGACATCCGAACCAGTGGGTGCGACGCGGAGAAATAAAACAATGCCACAACTCAGTAAAGCATTGGTGTTCCACAGACGCCTATCCTATAAGAGACCTCTTATAAAAAAAATAGTAGGAAACAAATCAGAATTTTTTGTAAGTTTAAGAATTTATTTTAATGCTGAAAAAATAATTTCTCTCTTCATTAATTTTTTTATAGGTTGAGTTTTTGGGTGTTCTCATTAGTTGTCATATACATAAGTATAAGAGGTCTCCTATACTACCGGTTTTTGTGTTCCACTACCTACCTCCCGTTTTGGTCCGCCAAAAGGGGGAAATAAAGCTCGGTACGATGTGATCCTACATCTGATTTCCCATTTTGTTTCCAGAAATGAATAAGGCTAGTTTTGTGGTGCATACCGTTGATGTGAGGGACATCTAAAAGACAAATCATTTGGACCATGGAAATAACTCAAGATGCTTAGCCAACATTAGCATGATTTACTCAGTCTTATTGGGGTATACGTGGAGTCCGAACGTCCAATGATCAGCAGGTGGCAGGTTGAAGCCCATGCACGTATCATGATATGTCCTACATAGAGAGTGCCCAATATTCATACTGATCATAATTTTAGTCGGTCACTAGTCAGGAAATGTGTAGCAACAAATGACCGGTTTAAGTTTACCGCGCTTGCACGTTTTTGTATATAAGACGAATACTATTTGCAGGAACTAGATTTTCAAAGTGGGTGAAGCACAAGTAAAAGTTGGTAATCTAATTTTAAGTGGTTCCTGTCATTCTCAAATTGATACTCAGACTGAGGGATCAATGTAATGTTCTTCACTACTAGTCTTACTCCTTTAACATTGACTATTGATTCGAAGAGTACTTTTTCTTAATTATGAAGGTATCCATCATTGACTGGTTCCTTAAACGAACATCAAAACAATAGGAGACAGAACTATATAACAAAGCAAACACTTAAAAGTAGAAATAATTAAAGAGATTAAAATTGGTTGAAACGAGGTGTCTTTTATGCTCCTAGAAAGAGTATTGAATAACAAGGAATATTAGATGACGGTGTAGTCGCGACTCATATGAGAGATGGGAACTAATTTTCCTTTTCACAAAAATGGCCAATTTTTTCCCATAGTTAAGATCAGATTCTGATCTTTTCGTTAATGATATTGTATCTAAAGAAAGAAAAACAACAACACAAATGTCACTCGCATCTTAATTAATAAAATGGAAAACATCTGATTTCCCATTTTGTTTCCAGAAATGAGCAAGGCTTGTTTTGTGGTGCATACCATTGATGTGAAGGACATCTAAAAGAGAAATCATTTGGACCATGGAAATAATTCAAGAGGCTTAGCCAACATTAGCATGATTTACCCGGTCTTATTGGGGTGTACGTGGTCTCCGAACATCCAATGATCGATAGGTCCGCAGGTTGAAGCCCACGCACTGACGCACATATCATGATATGTCCTACATAAAAAGTGCCCCATTTTCATTCTGATCATAAAGTAGCAATTTAAAACAAAAAGCACCCTAATTGTTATATAGTTAGCCTCCGTTGGAGATAGTTAGTAACCTAGATGTTTCTTTCTATAATGGTAGAAGTTTCCCTATTAATTCTAGCCATTTCAAATCTATTGGCTCCTACATGAGGGGAGTACGTCCAATAAGAGGTTCCCTGACTTCTTAGAAAAATTCGTGTTTTCGTCATCAAAGAAATACTTTAAAGTCTAAACAACTAGTTAGTCATCACATAGATTGTATAGTAAACAAGTATCTCTGCTCATATATGTACATTGTAAAATCAGGATAGTATCGTCTGTGCAACTTACTAGAAGGAATGAATTCGTTTCTTCGCACTCAATTTTTTGAAAAAAAAGAACATATTTGGTGAATAATTCTTCAGATATCCCTAAGCACCATAGATGAAAGAACCACTAAACATGGATCCTCACATTTTATCTTGTACCTATATCTACAAGTGAGGAAATTGTTACCCCTCTATCTATACCACTGGAGTCGACATCACATCATCTTAAGGATTCACAACATGACTTCAATAACCTTATCTACTCTATTGAGAAAATATGGAATAACTCCTAATGATTTCACTATCCAGACTGAGTGTATGACGGTGTGGTTCCACTCACATGGCCACCTTCATTAACTACCTTCATCGAACAACCAAATTCATAATGATTTGATGTCACTTCCTTGATCCTCAAAAAACATAAACACCATTCAAACCTTCTATCTACATTTCATAGAAGCTTATTCTCTCATAGATTTTTAATGTAGAATATCATCAAATATATTGATCTGGTCATCATATTAAAATGTTGACTATGGACCAAATTGATGAAGCTCTATGAATTGCACCTCATACGTAATACCTAACGTTCTCTTGAAATTCTTTAACCTTATTATCTTCTCTTTCCATATAAAGCCAGAAGTAAACAAGAATTATGCTCTTTCTTGAAGTCTTCTCAGGCTAATTACTCAATGGACTCCTTGGTATACCAATAATGACTAGAATTTGTATTCAATATATAGATATCATGAAATCAATTTTCCTATTCTACTATATTTATGGTGCAAAAGTTTTTTTCCCTCCAACTTTGAGATCCTAATGTCTGGCTCATTATGTCTGCCCTTCCTAGAAAAGCCTTAGCCATTCCTAGCCTCACTGTTGTTGCACATAATCATCTAGAGACATCCAATTCTTTAGCATAATTGAGTCCCTTTTGTCACCACATAGTTGATCCATAGATATAGGTCCTCTAATGTCATTATCATCATTATCTAATCCTCAATCCTAACCATGATGGGGCCGACTATATGGATCCTTCTTTTCCAATCATCTCTGTTAAGGGTCATAGTTTGATCAAAATGTAAAGATTCAAAATCATTTTATACGCTCTTCCCAAATAAATTAAGGTCTACCTCTACTTCTTGTAAAACCTGCTTGACTCAAGAAACTTTTTTTTGGATAGGTGCATTTTTTGGTATGTGCTACACATATCCATACCATCTTATATGGCCTTCATGAAACCTATAACACCCTAAAAAATCCGAACCTTATGAAATGACATTAATTTGAAACCCTAATTTTTTTGTTCTGAAATTAATGTTTAAAACCTAGGCTAATGTGATGATGGATCTCAAATATGTTATGTAAACTAAATTTGATAACTTTGGCCCTAAATTGCAACTTAATATCATCAATTTATCCCAAACTATTAAATAATTGATATTTAGGGTTTAATATGAAATTTACCCAATAAATGTTCTTTTTATTGCCTTATATTTTTGAAATAAGTTGCTTCTTATAAGATTTAGTTTATCCCAAAATATTATCCCCAAACTCTTTTTTAATAATCCTTTATGATTAATTAAACAAAAATCCTAAAAAGAGAAATATAGTAAGTTAACTTGGTAAAATCAGGAAACTAACTATATTTTTGGGTTCCTTGTGTCCCAATTAAGTAATACCTGAAACTTGAGAGGAATTTAACCTTCCCAACTAATCTAATTTGAACTAGAAAAGTATTGAACTAAACTTTATAATTTTGGACTTTTGTTTATAATTGTATAACACATTTATTGTGGTTTCACACGACCCTATACCCAGTTCGGGTCAGACTCAGGGTCGTGGATCCATCCACTGAAGGGGGTACTGCTTCTTCACCCAAGTCCCATGCACTCAGGAATCCACAATAACTCTTTCAATTTCCAATCTCAAACCATCTCCTCACCCCTCTACAACAAGATTTAACCTCCCAGTTAGATTCCTCTCTCCCTTCTGATTCTTTCCATACCAATCTCACTATTGTTTCGTGCAGTGGAGATCCCAAATCATGAGGGACTCCTTCCACCCCAACACAACCTCCAGAGGTTACCCGACTCTATTTGGATAATCACCTATAAAATATAAGCCCTGGTGAGCATCGGTGGGGGTCCACGAACCAGAAACGACCGTCTTTTAGCCCTCATCATCTTCCCCAAAGTACTCCCTAACTCTACCTTGCTTAAGACATCACCAGAGGCCTAAATTAATCCTTGTGATCTTCTCAAGACTAGCTAAGAACCTTAACCTTCTCAATGGGGTGAGAGGATCGTCTTCAACCCAATAAGTAGATTGATTGAAGGTAATCTTCACTTTCCCCCTTTTTGGGTCCATATTCCCATTTTGACATCAAGAATTTACTTCTACCTTCCTTGATGTGTTTTAGTTATGTGCTCTTCCCCTGTCAGTGTCATGGTTCAATGTTGATCCCAAGCAACATTCTCTTTTTTTGGGTTTAGTGTTTTTCCCAAGCCTCTGATGGCTTCTCCCCAATCTCCTTTGTTCCTCCTATGGCCCTCCATGGCGGCAAGGATTTCTAAGGTTGTTGACCATCGGACGAGCCAAGTCTGGGCTCATTGGCTTCGTCTGGCTACTGAGAAGGTGTTTAGAACCTCTGTTCCCAGCAAAGTAACCTAGAATCATGTTTTTGATTTTGGGGTTCCCTACATTCTCTCCTTTCTTCAAAAATCATAGTTGAGACTGAAGGAGAGGAAATTTCGGTATCATTTTCCAATTTTTCCCCAATTGATTTTGTATCCCTATCACACACACATGGGTACTTCCGTCCTTTGAACCATTTTGGGTGAGGGTTTCCCATGGACATTGTTATCCACACGATGTCAGGTCATTGTCCAGTTGGCCGGACTGCCATATTTTGGGGATTTTTTATAACTCGTCAAGGAATTTTCTGATTGGCCCATAGTTCAAAAATTCATATTAAATCAATGGATGGTCAGAAGAATAAGTATAAATAGTCATTGGAAAGGATTTTTTGAATAGAACCCGATTCTAATATTTTCAAATCATAAGTCTATCATTCCATACCATATTTTTGTATAAGAGTCCAAATTAGGGTTTATGTGTATATCAAGGTAATGATCGATGGAAAACATGTAAATGTTAGGAATCTAGGGTTTCATCAACCTCAAGAGAATTAGTAGGAGTTGATCAAATATTAGATAAGTGGATTCATGCACTCTGAGCTGAAAAGTATGGGTAAAGGGCTTTATATTCGCATATATTTATGAAATTCAATTATGATGATACTAAGAACATATTTCAATGAATACTTGCAACAAAGTTGATTATGAATCAAATTATGGTTTTCCTTATATCATTCTCATATTTTTCCAGCATCATAATAAGCACATGCTTTCTAAGTCAAATTTAATGCTTTAAGTTATAATGTTCAAGATTTAATGTTCCAAGTTATTATACTCCAAGTTGATGGTAAGATAAAGATAGTTGAATTACGATTGTTCTTTTCAAGATTAAGAGGCCTTTTGGACATGAGCTCTGTGTGATCAATGAGCACTTGGGTGCATAAGCTCTGTGTGAGAAATGAGATCTTGGAAGCATAAGCTCTATGTGAGAAATGTAAGGATGAAGGACAACATATTCAGCCCAAGATAATGATTAAGATAGATACTGATCCAGATAAATGACTCAACAAGAATCCAATATTTATCATGTTTAAATTCTATTTTCTCAAAAGTACAGTTTATTTTCAATTCTATAATGTTACTCAGTGCCACTTACTCTAACGTGTTTTTTGTTTTTCCTTGCATGGCCGGGGATGTGATGTCTGTAGGAAAGAAGGATTGAGGAGCTTCGACAAGGAGATTTCACCTTGAGGACAAATCTAGAAGACAAAGACCTAGTGGGGTGCCAACTATAATAGAATATTAGTTTAGATTTACTTTCAAGTTAAGAGGACCGTGATTTAATTTAAGGTGTGTGTGTTATGTTGAGGACTTGAGTATGAGAACTATTTATTTTTTGTGTGTTGGTTGAACAAACTTTATTTTTATGCAATGATTATCATTTGTATGACATCCCAATGAGATTTATGCTTCCGCTCAGTTATATATATGTTTTAGAAAAATTGGGGTGTTATAATATGGTACTAGAGTGAAAAATTTAGTTAGCCACCAGGCTTTTCTCAGAATCTCATCTTGCTTATGTCCTCTTTTACAGATGGAATCTAAGAAGAAGGGAGATATTCCCATGGATGGGGATGAAGATGATTCTTAGAACATTAGAGACCATATCGGGTATCTCCATGTAAAAAAACTCCCATGGAACCCTTTCACGTCTTGATCAGTCCCCCCTCCACTACCTTGGGAAAATGAGAGGACTAGTTAGGCAGTCGTAGGGTCAACCGTGAGCTTTCCCTAGTTGACTTCTTGAGATCAAGCCTGATTCTTTTGCTGGAGAGGAAGAGTTGGATGTTGTGGGAAAAATCAAAAGCTAGTTGCAGAACATGGAGCATTATTTTCATGACCTAGATTGTCTTCACCCATCTAGGGTTTGTTTTGGGACTCACATGCTCAAAGGTGTTGCTAGGACTTGATGGGAGAACCTACTAGGATCCCGTGAAGCTGATGCCCCTCCACTCACATGGGAGGAATTCACAAAAGCCTTTAAAGACCATTACATATTTGAGGCTATGGTTGAGACGAAATAAGAGGAGTTTCACAACCTTGATCAGTGTGGTGATATGATAGTCACATAGTACGCCACGAAGTTGCAAAATTTTACAAAAGTATGGTTATGACTATGATGAACGCCAATTGATGAAGAAGTTCATTAGGGGTCTCAAGGAGGACCTTATATTTGCTCTGTCTGGATGACAACACCGTATACTGCAAGGTTCCCTAGATGCTACCCTCGAACTAGAAGACCACCCAGGTAGAGCGTGGGAGAAGGACAATTACTCCTACAACAACTACTACAATCATCATAATGACAAGAAGAGAAAATCTCCAAAAGAAGCACACATCAGGAAGCCTTGCCCAACATGCATTAGGCCACATGGTGGAGTATGCAGATTTAGCACAAGTGTTTGCTACTTTTGTGGGGACCCAAATCATAAGAAGTCAGAATGCCCCAAGCTCAAAGCAAGGAATGATGCTAGACAAAACCCTAACCGGTAGCAAAGAGAAAAGAGACAAGCAAACATCTTTGCAGTAGTTGATGATGACGAAGGAGGTATGATCTAGTTTAACCCTAGTTTTTATCAGATGGAAATACATGTTGAGTATAGAAAACTAGGAATAAGTAAAACCCTAAGGTGTGCAGTACTCTGAAAATTTTGAGATGAAACTTTTATAAGGTGGGTACTATTGTAACACCCTAAAAAATTTGAACCCTATGAAATGACATTAATTTGAAAACCTAATTTATTTTTGTTCTGAAACTAATCTTTAAAACCTAGTCTAATGTGATGATGGCTCCCAAATATGTTACATAAACTAAATTTGATAACTTTTTCCCTAAATTGAAACTTAATATCATCAATTTATCCCTAACTATTAAATAATTGACATTTGGGTTTAATATGAAATTTATCCAATAAATGTTCTTTTTATTGTATCATAATTTTGATACAAGTTTTTTCTGATAAGATTTAGTTTTTACCAAAAGATTATCCACAAAATATTTTTAAGTTATCCTTTATGATTAATTAAACAAAAATCTAAAAAGGGAAATATAGTAAGATAGCTTGGTCAAATAAGGAAACTAACTATATTTTTGGGTTCCTTGTTTCAAAATTAAGTAATACCCAAAATTTGAGAGGAATTGAACCTTCCCAACTAATCTAATTTGGACTAGAAAAGTATTAAACTAAACTTTTTAATTTTGGACTTTGGTTTATAATTGTATAACACACATAGTGTGCTATCACACGACCCTATACCTAGTCTGGATGTGACTCTGGGTCGCAGATCCATCAGCTGAAGGGGGTGCTACCTTGTTCAGCCGAGTCCCATGGACTCAGGACTCCATAGTAACTCTTTCAATTTATAATCTCAACCAAAATCTCCTCACCCCTCCGCAACAAGATTTAACCTTCGAGTTAGATTCCTCTCTCCCTTCCTATTCTTTCCATACCAATCTCAATATGGTTTCATGCACTGGAGATCCCAAACCGTGAGTGACTCCTTCCACCCCAACACGACCTCCAGAGGTTAACTGACTCTCTGTGGGCCATCACCTATAAATATAAGCCCTGGTGAGCATCGATGGGGGTGCACAGACCAGAAATGACCATATTTTAGCCCTCATCATCTTCCCTATTGTACTCCCCAACTCTACCTTACTCAAGCCATCACTGGAGGCCCAACTTAAGCCCTCTGATCCTCTCAAGATGAGCCGAGCACGTTGACCTTCTCAATGGGATGAGAGGATCGTCTTCAACCCAATAATCAGATCGATATAAGGTAATCAACACTTTCCCCTTTTTTGGGTCCATATTCTAGTTTCGGCATAAGGATTTTACTTATGCCTTTCTCGATGGTGTTTTAGTTCTGTGCTCTTCCCCTATTGGCATTGTGGTTTAATGTTGATACCAAGCAACATTCTTTTTTTTTGGGTTTAGTGTTTTGCCCAAGCCTTCGATGGATTCTTCCTGGACTCCTATGTTACTCCTCTAACCCTCCATGGTGTCAAGGATTTCTAGGGTTGTTGACCATCAGACGAGCCAAGTCTGGGCTCATCGGATTCGTCCAGCTGTTGAAAAGGTGTTTAGCAGCTCTGTTCCTAGGGAAGTAACATGGAATTGTGTTTTGGATTTAGGGGTTCTCTACATTCTTTCCGTGCTTCACATATCGCAGTTGAGGCTGAAGGAGAGGAAACTCGTAATCGTTCTCCAATTTTGCCCCAATTGATTTTGTATCGTTGTTACGATCACATGGGTACTTCTGTCCTTTGAACCCTTTTGGGAGAGCATTTCTCATGGACCGTGTTATCCATGCAGTGTCAGGGCATTGGGCCAAGTCATTGCCCAATTGTCTAGGCCAGCAGATTTTAGGGCTATTTTCTAAATTATCAAGGAATTTTCTGATTGACCGATGGTTTAGAAATTCATATTAAATCAATGGATGGTCAGAAAAATAAGTATAAATCGTCTTTGGAGAGGATTTTTTGAATAGAACTTGTTCTAATGTTTTCAAATTCTAAACCCATCATCCTAGACCATGTTTTGTTGTAAGAGTCAAAATTAGGGTTTAGGTTCATATCAAGATAATGATTAATCGAAAACATGTAAATTTCAGAAATCTAGGGTTTCGTAAACCTCAAGAGAACCAGTATGAGTTGCTCCAATATTAGGTAAGTGGATTCATGCACTCTAAGTTAACAAGTATGGGTAAAGGGCTTTATATGCACATATATTTATGAAATTCAATTATGATGATACTAAGAACATATTTCAATGAATACTTGCAAAAACGTTGATTAAGAATCAGATTATGGGTTTCATTGTATCTTTATCATAGATTGCCATCATCATAATAAGCACATGCTTTCTACGTCAAATTTAATGTTTTAAGTTATAATGTTCAAGATTCAATTCTCCAAGTTATTATACTTCAAGTTAATGGTAAGATAAAGATAGTTGAATTATGATCGTTCGTTCCAAGATTAAGAGGTCTTTTGGACATATGCTCTGTGTGAGCAATGAGAATTTAGGTACACAAGCTCTGTGTGAGAAATGAGCTCATGGGAGCATAAGATCTGTGTGAGAAATGTAAGGATGAAGGATAACATATTCATCCCAAGATAATGATTAAGATATATAAAGATCAAGATAAATGACTCAACAACAATACAATGTTTATCATGTTTAAATTCTAGTTGATCAAAATACAATTTATTTTTAGTTCTATAATGTTACTCAGTTCCACTTATTCTAACATGTTTTTTATTTTTCCTTGCATGGTTGGGGACATGATGTTCGTAGGAAAGAAGAATTAAGGAGCTTAGACAAGGAGCTTTCATCTCGAGGACAAATCTAGAAGAACAAGACCTGGTGGGGTGCCAACTATATTAGGATATTAGTTTAGATTAACTTTCAAACTAAGAGGACCATGTATTAGTTTAACATGTGAGTTTTATGTTAAGGCCTTAAGTATGAGAACTGTTTATTTTTCTTGTGTTGGATGAACAAACTTTATTTTTATGCAATGATTATCATTTTTGTGTCATCCCAATGAGATTTATGCTTTTACACATTTATATATATGTTTTGGAAAAATTGGGGTGCTACAAAACTTGTCCTCAATGCTCACCAACCCTACTTTATTCATGATATAGTCATTGTTAAATGATCTTTTCTTGTTTTCCCTCACATCTATCTCATCATACATATTTTGGTTGCATTCATCTTCTTGAGATCTTGTTTCTTCATGGATCAAAATTCACTTCCATATAGCATGGGTGGATGTAGAGGGAATCTATAAAACTTTCTTTTAATCTCTTATGCCAACCTATAAAATATAATAATATTGATTAGATGGATATATAAAGATATATCTACAAACATCATGTAGACTCTTTCAGGACACCCAAAACATAGAGTCTAATACCTCTATTGTAGAAAGTACCCCAGATCATAACTAAACACAACTTAGATGGCAATAAAATTAGGAGTGGACTACATGAAGTGGAATATGCCCTAGAAAAAAGGAACATTGTAAATAATTACATGATGTTTTACTTTGTTGAAATCATTATAGTTAAAATATAATAATTTATTTGAACCATCAATAATATTATTTCATCCTAATAGATTTTTTTGTGATGAAAATTACCCTTAAAATATATAAAATAATGAAAAATATCTATTTTTTAATTCATTAAATACCATAAAATGAGTTTATCTAATAAGAAAAACATGCCTTGCTTGGAAATTGGAGTTTTTAAAAGATTGTTACATTCATACAATAATTGTTAAAAGTAATTAAAAAATTGATAACATCTATTATATTGAGAAATATAGTCCCAAGATAAATTGTGTAGTTGTATCCCTTACTTTACTACTTTTCCAAAATATATCACTACCTTATGCTACATTATCCACCTCTTACAACAAAATATAACTAGATTGAAATTTAATAATTTCATTTTTTGAATTTTGATGAATATAGTAATGGTTATAACTCATGAATTCTACATTTAACTAAGACCCATGATAATTATCTCCTTCATGTCTTGTAACCCCCTCTCTTTTCTTTTTACAAAATGGATTTGATGCATAAGAAGGACACCTCAACCAGTTTGACACCACATACATGTTCTGTGTGCCTCCAAAGACCTTTTTTGTATAAAACTTAGCTTATGAGGTGACATGTACAAACTCAACACTTGTCCATTTCCCCCTTTCCAAACTATCTATTTTGGACACTATCAAAGGAATCCAAACCGTTCTCATTTATATATATTCATGCAATAACTCTAGAAATATCTCTATCTCTCTCTAAAAACTAGAAGTATTTTCTTCATACTCTCCCTTTCTATTTCAATACTACTAGCAACTATCTATCTTATAATTTTGATTATTTGTTAGATTGGAGTTGTTACTGTTGCACACGATGGTGTAGATTGATTTTGATGCCCTTAGTTATTGCTTCAATAGGTGATGGAGGATCGGGTGGATTTGTTTGTGATATATTGTTTTGGTATGGAGGAGGCCCCATACTCTATGCCCCTCCCCACCGTGGAACACCTAGTACACCATATTGTGAACTACAAGGCATGGTATGTTGCGCTTCAATGAACTCACCAGCTTGGTCCTATAATCATAGTAGCCAAGCAAGCTAAGACAAATATAACGACTTTATCCTTTCTCTCTTTGTTTTTTAGCTAGTTTAAAATGGTGACTAAGTCTTCATATGTTTTATTCACTATTACATCTTTAAGATTATTTTCTTATGGTGTTGACATTAGTACAATTGAAAAAACATGTGAATTAGGTGCTTCTCATGTTCCTTGCAACCAAGATAACTATGTATTTTTTTACCAATCTAGGGTAAAGGACAATGTCCCCCATGTAAATTTCTTTTATTTTGGGTGATAATGATAAATATTATTGTTTATGTTTGATTAATGTTGTTCCACTTTTTTTTTGAAAATGTGGTTGTATAAATTGTTCATTATCTCCATTGTTTTGAGAATGGGATATATGGTGATTTCAATTCTAAACATAATTAATTTTAACAAAAAGAAATATATTTATATGGTCCATTGCTTCTTTAAAATTTTAATTATTAGTCCTTGTAGACAATGTACTGAAGTCCAAAAAGTTCTTCATTAATGTATTTTTAAGGACCAATTCTGAGGGATAATGCATTTTTCAGGGAGCTTTTTTTGAGGCACTATTTTCAAAGGAACTTCTAAAATTGAATTTATTTATGAGTGTATATTTTCTAATGTTAGTGAGGACCTGCCTATTTCAAGTAGTTGTCTGTAGTGACATTGTTTGTCTATGCAAGACTTGAGAATCTTATTTGTTCTGATAGACTAGATAGTTGGTAAGGTCTCTTTGGCACTTGTGCAACCTCCTTCATTAGCTTCACAAGCTTTTTACAAGCCAAAGTAGGTTTGTAGGACATCTTCGACTGAGTACTTGTATAAATTGCAATCAAATTAAGATAATTTTTTTTCTTGTTCAATCTTCACGAAAATAGATAGTATCAATGTTGAGGTATATTACAATGATAGTTATATTTAATATATGATAAAATGGAACTATAGTTGAGATCCAATAAAAATGCATTTTATCAAAACTATTGTACCATGGGCTAGGCCTATAATTTTTCTTCCCTATATTTCTCATTTTGTTTTTTTTTTCTTCCTTGGACTTCTTCCTGAATATCTTCTCACCATGGTATCAAAAAGACTTGATTTTGGATATAGGTGTATCACTTACCTTCATGGAGTTTGTTTCTCCTCCATTCTTGGAGGTCGATTGGTTCTAGGTTTTTGGTAGATGCTTGGTCGCGGATAAGGTTTCCCATCCGTCCAACACAGGTAGCATGTATCTACATTATTTTTTTATCATGGAAGTCAAGGAAAAATATTGTTAGTTATTTCATCATCTCATAGTTCAATAATCATGTTCTCTTCTTCAAGGAAAATACCTAGGATTGAGGATGGATCCCGTTAAAAGGTAATTTTGGGGTGACTTCAATGAAAATGAGAAAAGGTGTCAATTATGTTTCCAATATTTCATCAATGAAGTTTATATACTCATATTGTGTTGATGTTTTTGATTCAGTTCTTTATGTAGATTACGTACGTCTTTTGTTGATCTATTGGATATATTTACATTAAAACTTCACTATTAGCACATGTAATCTATCCAGAATGTGATTTTATCCACTTGTTGGAAATTTTGTTTGAATATGATAAGATGTTATAGTTGTATAATAGAGAGAGAGTATTCTTTGGGCACTCTCATTTATCCTAGGGAAGATTCATTTTAAGATGTTATGCTTATGTACATACAATTACTATAGTAAATAAATAATGTGATTGAACTAGTTCTTCTAAGATTTGACAATTTTGTCATATGTTAGAATGTTGATGATTGTTGGTTTGTTATAAATATAATTCAATTCCTTTTCTACGATTGGTTTTGTATTATGAAGGAAAAGATTTATAATTATTAGAATTGATTATTTTACTTGTTTATCTTTGAATTCATATTCACTATATTATTATAGGTTAACTTTAAGGGAAATCATTATTATTGGCCTTTGTGATAATTGATAAGGATGGTTACTAAACCTAGGTTATCTGGATTGATTGTATATATTATTGTGATAATGTTAGTTTGAGTGGAAGAAAGAGGGAAGGGGCTTGATCTTTAGTTTTGATCATGAAAATAGGGCATGAATATGGTGGAAATATGTGTGTATATATAGGATACTTTGGCATCCTAGCGATACAAACTACTCCTAATAGGGTTTGGATGCCTCTAATAACTTTTTGTTAGCTTGGGGGAATCCCAAAGTATGCCACATAATCATTTCTTAAACCCTCCAAATAAAGAAATATATAGGGGCATTCCCCTTTAGACAAGGAAATTTCATCATGTAAAGCATTCTGTGAGGGACATCCTTCTTCTCAAACTTTACAATCATCTAGAAATTTATGTTTGCCTTTATTTTCTCAATGATTCTAGAGAAGGGAATAACATCTCAAGCTGATTTCAAATTTTGATGTTATAGGGGACAAGAATTTGGATACTTTCTAAATAATATCTCTATCCTAGTTATGTTCCTATTATTTGTTGAAAACAAAAAGACTTTCCATGATTATATTTGGAAAACCCACCTTTTAAAATGTTCTAGAAGGATCTCAACTCCCTTTTCTATTATAAAAAATTATCATAAGGTTCCTACCTCCCAATTTTCTTACTAGTAAAAC
Organism: Alisma plantago-aquatica; assembly: GCA_963693085.1. NCBI lineage: Eukaryota > Viridiplantae > Streptophyta > Magnoliopsida > Alismatales > Alismataceae > Alisma > Alisma plantago-aquatica. The sequence goes on from OY856410.1 coordinate 1,397,334,011, forward strand.
ATATTAAATGGAGAAGGGTGGTTTTATTTGTAAGTGGACTTTTAGATAAATATTTAATCACTGAAATTTAATTAAGAATTGCTGAATGGTTTGTTTTTCCAATATATATTCTCTTGAACACTTGGCTAACATCATGTTTGAAAATGGATTTAGGTAACCAGAAACAAAATTGTTCTCAATATCATTAGGACAACTAAGTGTAAATGGATAAATATGTTGATGAATAGGAGGAATATGTAGATAAACATGTTTATTGAATGGGTAACTAGTCAAGATACACTAACATGAGGATTAATATCAGCCAATAATGAGGGATCTCAAATGGAGTGTTAATAGGCCTTTGGTTCTTTAATTTCTAAGCCTAAACATACTAGAGGTTGATTGACATGGTTGTCAGGGTTTAGATTTAGGTATCCCATACATAACTTGACATGATGCTCATTGCTAGGTTTGGTCCACACCATCCGAAAGGGAAGTGTAGAAGAAAAATGTATGGTTCCAATTTTTACATGCGTGTTATTAATTTATTTCATATACATGTTTGTTGTTCCAAAATTAGCAGGCGTTATGAATTATGAGGGGCTTAAAACTAACGAAAAAGATAGAATTGTGAGTATGAAGTGTTGAATCCATTGTAATATATGTAAATGCAACAATAAACCATGTATAGATTTCATGATTTTCACAGTGCTACAAGTGAATTGGGCAACATTATGAGTTATTACAAAATATGTACTAAGATAACAATAAGAAGAAAAAATCCTTGAAATTTTATGAATCAAATGTGCAAGGCAAACACCACATTTGGCATAAATTGAGACCACCACCCCAAAATTAGCTATACTATCCAATTTTGAAACATGAAAGGAACAAAATATAAGTTATTTACAAGTTGAAAATCTAATCAAACTTATACCAATTTTGTTGGGACATAAAATGATTATGCCCCACTCCCACCTAAATTATGAGTTGTTGTGTATTAGGCTTGTGCTTTGGCAATTCTAGTAGGAGTTAAATCCAAAAGGATATAAGATGGCTCATACTATGTAATGTGAATTATTGTTTGGAGTTGAATTAGGACTTTTAACATAGATTCATAGTCACAACCGCATGGCATGGATGGCCATATATTAATGAGAATGTGTGTAATGACCCCCTCCCTTTGTTATCCCCAATTAAGGTAGATCAATAGGGTAATGACCATTATCATAATTCTAGGATCAAGATTTAGCAAGTAACCAATAATAATTTTCAATGAATGAAGAAGATTTTGATAACAATATAAAGATAAAATCTCCTCTAGATAATTACATGAAAAGGGAAACTACTATTGTCAACAAAAAGTAAATCTATCTATAATCCTACAGTAGACTTTAATCATCTTTCCTTTTAGTGTCATCTTATCTAGAGGTCCATTTCTTCAAATAATTTGTAGAGTAACCTAAAACAACATGAAACAAATACGATGTTAGTATATCTCTATTATGAGCATGTGGGGGAAACAAAATATATGTGTGTAGATGTAACAACATAAACAACCACAACAACAATTACTATTACATAATCAAACTTGCATTTTCTATTATCACTTCTCAACTTTTTTGCTCAATCTTTGGGGATACCCTCTCATGGGGTTTTGTCCCTACAGTGGGCTTGGGCCACCTTCCCAATCTGGGGCTTGGTGCCATGTCGACCTTCCCAATCTGGGGCTTGACCTATTCACAATTTGGGTCTTGGTTGAGGTCATCTCAATGACTTTATTCTATTTTTATATTCAGACTTCCAAAGATAGCATGTGGAATTTGAGCAAGTTATATTGATATAGAGTGATACTCATATGGGCCTTGTAGATTGCAGAAAGTAAATAAACAACCATGCCATTTAATTTCAATCCATTCAGGAAACTTTGGAAACCTTAGATGTTGATAAGGAGAGTATTCATAGTTGTAACCACATACGTTTGTTTCCATGTAGAAACCATGCGACATGTACTTCAAGTATATATTCAAATATCCAAGCATTCAACATAATAAACCACTGTTATATGTATACTCTAAATTGTCACCCATCATATTCAAAATACTAATCATGATTTATTCTAGGGTTCATGCTTCCTTGGTATCGAGTTATCATTAGGGTTATGTTTCGATACCTCAATTCCCATGTTCATTGATCCAATGAATCAAGAACCCTAGTTAATATTGATTGTAATCATGATTATCAAATCTACCATGTTATTGCATCATGAACACTTACATTAGATTATGTGCATTAACGCCATAGCAAGTTACATCATTGGTGTTCAAAATCCTAATTACACATGTGGATGATTATTGGTCTAGAAACCTAATTATTCACCATCCTTATAATCATCATCTTAGATCTCTTTATAGTCACCCCCCTATATCTTGGTAACAAACTTTGTCCCCTTTGTCATTCTATAGATCTTGATTCTTTTGGTGAGTATGTCGTGCACTGCCGCATTTTACCTAGATTCAAGTCTTGCCATGACGTTGTTCGAGATGCTCTCTTTGATATTATTTCTCAAGTTGGAATAAAAGCAATTAAAGAAGCTCTAGTTGCCTTTCTTGGAACACATCATGATGGTGTCCACGCTCAGTGACCTTTCAGCATTCTCTTATTTGATTGGACTGATGGAAAGAACACTTGTGTGGACCTTACTGGGGTCTCTCCTTTGTTTGAAAAAAATTCTGATAACTTCATAGAGGGCTAATCTAGAGATAATGCAACCACTCAAAAGGTTTGTAAGCATGATGTAGTGTGTGAGGTGAACAATCAAAATTTTCTCCCCTTTGCCTTTGATATATTTGAAGTGCTAACAAATGACTCAATTTCTTTCTTAAGAGGCATACAAAATGTCACCAATAGGGATTTTATGTTTCCATCATCAAAATCTTTAGATTTTGTCTTTAGGTATATGGGGTTTTCCATACAAAAAGGATTTGCGGCCCAATTTGTAGCTCATGCCTCTACAAAGATAATTATGTAGAAGGTTTTCTTTTGTAATATACTATCTTTACTATCAATAATATATATATCAGGTTGCTATATCAGTTTACATGGAAAAGTGAACGTTTTTAATATACTCAACATGTTAATTATCCAATCTAAGATTTCCTTATTTTAGTCATTACTTAATCATGCATTAGCCCTACTTCTGGAATTAGGATCAAATACAAGTCATGATACTATTCTATTTATATTCTACTCATTCTCTTGATTAGTTTGGTATATAATTTTTCCATGTATGGGCAATCCTAGCAATTTCTATGAATTAAATAATATAAGAATCTATACCTCAAACATGGAGTGACGTGTCGGCCTCTTCCATGGAGACTCAAAAGGAAATGGATGAGGGGTGAAGTAGTTCGGAAGATCATGGTCTTCTATGTCATTGTGGCAAGCACCATGCTATGAGATACAATGACACCATAATGGATGAGGAAGAGCTTAGCCAATATGAAGGAAGAGAGATTGGCTACCGTACTACTATGGAAGGATGCACATCAAGAAAGGAGGGGATTGGGGTAGTACATCTTCTCTTTATATCACTTCTTATATAGTACAAGGGTTGGAGATTGATGTGTCTAATTTCCATAAAGTTTTCTTATGCAATTGGCAACACATCATTCCAAGAAAGTAATAACTATATTCCTCCCTCCTATCCTTATAATAACAATCTCATATTTTTTATTTTATAGAGTCAAAAGTCATGTATAGGAAACCATCCCTCATACCTTTATTTTAGTAAAAAAAGTCTATTCATAGTGTTACCTTCTATTGGGAAAAGGAAAAATCCTTCATTATTCCCTTATTTAACAAAGGAAAATATACATAATTACTAACAAAATTATCCTATTTGCACTAGGAAAATATACATAATTACAACATTGGTTTTTAGATAACAAACGATATACACCTTTGTGCAAAATAAATTTTGGCTTTAAAATACTTCTGGCATTGGTTTTTTATTTGCAAAATCGATATTGATTCTCAGAAAAACTGCTAAAAATTGCACAATGTTGATTTTTTTTTGTCAAGAAACCGATATTGGAGATTCGCGCCACGTCCCCGTGAAGAAAGTGTTCCCCCAAAATTACTTTTTAGTGTCTGTTCATCCAGAAAAATTGATGACTAAGACCTTACTTAGGTCGATTTTTTTGGCTCGGATAAGGGCCTCTAACATCAGTTTCTTTTAGTGAACCAACAACCAAGTGCTCTTTTAGTCATCAATTTCTCTCTCCACAAACGATGACTAAGTCTTTAATGAGGTGAGCATTTTTAGTAGGATAAGGGACATATCCATCAGTTTTTTCTCAAAGAAAACGACGATCGAGGACTACCTCTATTGTCATTTTTCTCTATCTAACTTACATAGTAGTCAGTTTTACTTAGCAACCAATGACTATGTCCCACTTAATACCATCCTCAAAATTTCTTTCCCCCAATATCCTGTTTCATCACAGAAACCATGTTCTTAATTTGGCAATTTATCATCTGCCTCCTCCGTGTTTCTTCCACCGTTGTTGTTGATGTTGCTACTGCCAGAGCTACTGCTATGCTGCCCTATTGCTCGTTGGCATCTGGTGTTGCTGGGCGTCATCGCAACCACCTCCAACCAGTTTCTCCACATACTCTAGCCTCATCTACAGCTTCCAACCACCTCCTCTTCCGCTATAACCTCAACCTCTATCCGCCACCACCATGACCTCCACCTCCAACCATCACCACAACCTCCACCTCTAGCAGTTTTTGTCGCAACCACCTTCAAATCCAATCTACTCCACATCCTCCAGTGAGTCTACAACTGCAACAACCTCCATCGCCACAACCACAACCACCATTGTCACTCATTACTTGACACTTGTGGTGAGTGTTTGACCTCACTTAAACCCTTAATTATCATTTATTATCTTAAACCCTTAATTATGCTTAAACCTTTAATTATGCTTAAACTTTGCTAATAAATTGCTTAAGCCCTTAATTATCTTGCTATTTGCTTGTCTTGTTAAGTTAATTGTTCTTGTTTAGTGTTAATTGATCAATTACTTAATTCAATAGTTTGAATTGATAGCATTAAATTTGATCTAAATTTTATCTTCTCTAATCAGATCTACAACCATGTTTGAATCATTCAAACCCTAACTTTTGCACTAAAAAGCCAAACGATGACAATAGCTAGTAAGTCTCCTCTGTTCATCTAGATTTGAAAAAATTATCTATTGTCCTAGAAACCCATCTAAAATTTATTCACTAGGAGTAAATATTGAATAATCCCCAGTTTGGGACTATTTGTAAAAACTTAATCTCACTTAGGATGTAAGTGTATAATGTGTATTTGGTTTTCAATATGTTTCTTCTACACTTCTCGATTTGTTCTCTAAGTATATATGTAGGTGGATATCTACCCATCTGCATCAATGTACTTGGAGAACTACAGGGAAATGTTGCTGAAATTTTCTTGAAAAATAAATATACATTATACACTTACTAGTGAATTTAGGTGTTCAATAATGGGATAGGTGGTACACACATTCATTGTTGAACCCTAAACCCCAATTTGTAAATGATAAACCCTAAATCCTAATATGTAGACCCTAAACCCTAATATCTAAATCCTAAATCCTAAGTCCTAATCTCTAAAACCTAAACCTTAATCTGTAAACTCTAAATGATAAACCCTAATATGTAAATCCTAATCCTAATCTTTACACCCTAAACCCTAATACTTGTTTTCTTTTTTATCATAGAATGGATAGATGATGGATGTGCATTCCAAATTGTTGCACCATGGAGTTTGTTACTGGTCTTCATCAATTTGTAAGATTTGCAAAGGAACATAGGAAATGACATGGAGATAGGTTCTATAGACCATGTAGGAATTTTAGTAACAACTTGAAAGTCAAAACTATTGATGAAATAAAAAAGCATGTCATGTGCAACGGGATTGTACAAGGATATACAAAATGGTACTAGCATGGAGAGATTCCTACTATAAGATTAGTAGATGTCGATAGCAGTACTTGTGTTCAAGAAGAAATCACCAAAGATGATGTAGATGTGAATGAATTGATTCTGATAGACATGTTGACGTGATGTGAGATAGTTGTGGGGTAGAGATACACTGACCCACCTTCCTTATTTAGAAACATTGTGAATGATGTTGAGAGACCATTATACTTAGGTTGTACTAAGTTTACGAAGTTGAGTTTGTTGTGTTGAGATTATATACTCTAAAGGCTAACAATAGGTGGAGTGACAAAATCTTCACGTCATTTTTGTCTTTTTTGAAAGAAATTCTTCCTGAAGGCAACAATATTCCAAACTCAATATACAAATTCATAAAATGTAGTGCCCAATGGAAATGAAGGCTAAGAAGATACATGCAAACCTGAATGACTGCATGTTATTTCAAAAGGACTACATCGATTAGAAAGATCGTCTAAAATGTAGAGCATCAAGGTATAAGTGACGACTTCAAGGAAGTCCAAAATTGTCTCTCCTGCAAAGGTGATGTGGTATCTACCTATAATACCATGGTTTCAATGCTTGTTTGCCAATACCATGGATGTGGAGAATTTAAGGTGGCATGCAGAGGCAATGAAAAATAATGATGGGATCCAATGACATGCATCTGATTCCCCATAGTGGAAGAAGATTGATTTAGTGTACCCTGAATTTGGTGAAGAAGTTAGGCATTGTATCAATGTCATTGATGTAGAGAAAAAATGTCTATGATAGCATGTGCAACATACTCGAATATGAGTATATAAATTAATTTCACTTTTCTTTAATCCACTCCTAATTATATGAGTAATAAATCATTTTGCCTTAAATTAGATTAAACATGAGTAATTGGATCCTAGAGAAAGAAAATAATGACAAATAAACATATAATATTATATCAATGACTAAATTAATTAACTAAGTCATCAATTTAAGGTCAATTATATAAATTCAGTAAATAACTAGAGTTCATCCCAATATCTCCATAGAATATAACCTTTAGTCTAATTGATATTACAAATTCAATAAAGGTGAAATAATACGTCAAATTACTTAAAAAATGCATTATATACATAAACAGTTATTTAACTTACAAGTAATTGAATAAGATTTTTTTTACATACATATAAAACACATCTATAAAAATATTATCTTGTCTAACTATTTCCTTTATTTGTTGTGGGTATGCCTCCGTCTCCATAGCCTCTCGTAGTAATTTGAGATACCATTTTGCAAGCTTATCTGCCACCCTATTCGCCATTCTCCTGATCTTCATGATGTTCACTACTTGGTGAAATCATAAAAGAATGTTGATCCTTTGCATGATATGATGGTATTTAGGAGGTCTCTTTGATTCATTGGCTAAGAAAATGACTTAAAGCTCAAAGTCTGAGCACAATTCACAAGATACCCAGTTCCTTCGGATTGCCAATCAAATACCCCTAAAAATAGCAAGCAAATCCCCTTCTAGTGGATCATTCCCAGCACGTCTTACTGCTCCACCAAAAATCCATTCTCCCCTTTCGTTCCTAGAAACATAGCTAGTGCATTGACTATCCTGATAAGATTTTGTAGTTGTGTCCATAGAAATTTGCATGAGATTTTGTGGAGGTGCCTGCCACATACATGGAAATGCTGGAGTAAGTTGAGATCTATCAAGGTCTAAGATGTTGAATGCTTTGGTGATGTCCTTCTTAGATTATTTGATGGTTTGTATCAACTCTCTCCCATTAGGTGATGCTTGACTGAAGATATGTGAGTTCCTATACTTCCAAATCCTCCAGAAGGTAATTGAGAACAAGCGATGGTAGCTAGAGTTTCTTACGACCTTTAGATTGGTTTTTAGCCATTCCCTTGTATTGTTGGATGAGAAGAACTCATCACTCAAGTATGGGTTAATTAAAGTCCAGACATATGTAGCTCTAGGTAAGTCCCTAATGTAATGAAAGGTGGTTTTGACGTATGAGTTACGTATTTCACATATGTCAGTTTCCACCATTGCTCTCCTCTTCCTCATTGAGTTAGTTAAAATCATGTCATGCTGAATTAGCCACAAGAACATCTTAATTTTTTGTGGGAGTTGCTATTTCCAAATCACATCCCACTCTCCCTCCATATCCTTAGCTTTAAACCCAATAAGTTCCTTGTACTCCTTTTTGAATTGGAACCTTCCATGCTATCATTGAAATATAAAATATTACTGAAAGATGAAATTAACATTAAATCTTGATTCCTCATCTCTTATTTGTCTAGCATGTCAAATTTCAAGTCAATATGAATTTATTTGACTATTCATTTAATTGGTCTTGATTTAATATATTCAATATGTCACTCCACTTTGGTGAATCAATTAATTGGATTCCATAAAGATATAACAAAAATCCTTACTTCCTCTTCATGCCCTTCACCATGCATCTTACCCTTTCTACAGACTGCGAGATGTAGGTAACTAATATCCTTTTCTCCCTTTCTCTCCTCTTCTATTTCCTATCTTTCTCTCCTATTTTTCCCCTTTTCACTTGCCTCTCACAAAAACCCTATCCTCTTCTTTATCTCCTTATTCTTACTTTTCCAACATGAACCTAAACCCTAGTCATAGGTCCCCCTTCTTTGCACCCTGTTTTGTTGCAGAAGGATGTCATCATTCTTCCTCACCAATTTGACTCCCCTCACCCATCAACATAACCCTAGTTGCAACCTATCTCTTTTTCTCCTCCTCTTCTTGTCCCCTTCTTTATTTCTTCAATGGTGACACTACTCCCCTCCAATCACCATGCAGCCAGAGGCTAGGTAGCGAGGAACCTCTGTTTGCAACTACCCTGAACGTGGAGGCTAGAAAAAAGACATAGAATGTGACATCTCATCACCAACATTGTCACCACCACTGCCAGGACCAACACCTAGCTCACATCTTTGTTCTATGGATCAATGACTGATAGGGCCAAGTATGAAAGTTTCGAATTTTTTCTGAGGCATCATCTCTACTTGGATCTTTAGAAGATCATAGTTGGCACAAACCCTCTATACACCTTGAGGCTCTCTAGCACCTCCATCGCAGTACTTTAGAATCAAACATGATTCATAGAATCGATGAAATCATGTCTGCAACTACCCTTGATCATTCTAGAGATGAGAAGTCAGCAAATTTCTGACTCCACTCAACACCATTGGATTAGGCTTCATAAATACACCTCTACCTCGTGCATCTAGATGAGGGAAACATTTCATCCTCAAGATTTTGACTGTTACCAGTGAGGGGAACCACAACCCTTGGGCCACCGACATCAACTGACTCTATTAGGAGGAGTAGCTTATCTTGTTCTAATGGAGTGAGCGTCTGATGCTGGAAAAATTTGCAACTCCAATTCAAACACATTGTCATCACCAATGCATCCCATCACTATGGGTTCTATAGAATTTTCTAATTTAAACTTGAATGGTTCTGATTAAGAAGACAATAAAGCATGGATGAGTCTATAGTTCCTCAAAGGCCATCGACACTTGGGGTTTCAATCATGCTAGGGACTCCCAATCACAACAAACAAAAGTGACTACTATGACGTGTAAGTATATTGGTCCTTTTATAATTGATAAACATTGAGAAAATGAAATAACATGTCTAAAATTAATAAGTTATTTCTTAAACATGGAGGGCATATATAAAATGTGTTGGGAAATACATGCACAAAATATTACAGTAGAAATAAAAAAAAATATCTATCCATATTCCCATAACAACAAGATCGCGTCAACTACTATGAAATAGGAAGGAAGGTTTTTAGTGAGTTATACCTGATCTTGGAGCAAGTCCAGAGACAAAACTTGCTTCTTTGCAACTACTGACTAGTTTCTCTTGGACGGTGGCTATTCTTCTCCTGGTCTTCACCATAAACAGCTGTCTACGCAATCTTTACAGCGTCTCTGGTGGTCTCGCTACAAACTGTATGTTGACTTTGCTCTCTGAGCAATAGCCAAAGGACTCCCACCTCTAGAGTAGTCCATACAAACCAACTAGAACTCCTGTCGTTCACCAAGAATGGACAGGAAGGAGTTGTTCCTCATATTGGTATACTAGTCACCAACCTGCTCTCCCACCAACAACGATCACTAGTTGTTTCTCTCCTGTAGCTATCCCTCCTTGTCAGATAGGACTTTATTGGGAACTCACAGTTACCACAACCAAAGAGGACAACAATTGTTAGAAGAACTGATTCTTAGTTGTCTGTGTTGTGTCTTGGAAAGCCCCCAATACCCCTTCTTTTATAGGCAAGGTTAGGGTCAGGGTTCCCAGTCTGTATGGGATTACATGGGAGTGGAAGGGACCAGAAGAACTTGAACTTTTGCAACATGCAAGATGCCAAACGATCATCTAGCACACCCAGAAGGTCATCTGTTGTGCGATACATCCATCTCACACTATCCAATGGCCATTTGGTAGTTTCCCAATCGTATACAAATTTGGCAATTTTGATTCCAATTAATATCACATATTAATTTACTTCCACTCCAAGTAAGTGCAATCAAAACTATTCGACAAACATATAGAATATTCATTCATCCCAACCGAGCCATCTCACCCAAGAGAGATTCCTGTCTCACTCTACCAGATGCCCATCTAGTGATTCGAGATTCAGTTGGTTCCATGACATTGCATTGGTCAGTTCAAGGGCATAACTTAGCCAATTCGAACTCTGAATAGGCTGACCATCCAAATGGTCATTTGAATACTTGAGGAATCTAGTTTTATCTTCATATACCAAATCTCAGGGTCTATTTAAACTACAACAACAAGCAAGACAATTGGTAAATGAATTTCTATCACATCCAACAACTTGAACTAATTTAAAAAATCTTTTCAACCAATTAGTCCTTTTATGTTATCCATGTAGGTCTTTTCCATAAGACCCTATTGCACCTTTGAGTATTACCCCTTCATATAGCACTATCAACATTCTACATTTTTAGCTTACATGAACCCCACATTACTCATAAATATCTTCTAGTTGACTAGTTGGCTCATCCTCCATAACCAACCCATCTGAATTGTTGGATTCACAATCCTCCAATCTTAGATGTGTTCTACTAGAACTATTTTATTCTATGTTACATGACTAACTTGAGATTTCACAACAACTTGTAATTCTCACAGTTCTCATTGTACCTCTTTGTTGACCTTAAACATTTCGAGTTCTACTTTTACTCCCATTGATTCTTTTGGAACTTAGTTATCTTATCAACAAAACACTTTTTTATTGGATTGGGATTAATAGTAATTATTCAACAATTATGGTTTGTGGACAAACATTTTCAAGAAATTATTTTCTTAGTATAGCTTGAAATTCTTTAGACATATTGGGACATTCCCAATTCATATCATATATGGTGTCTTATAAACCATTTAGACGGTAGATCATTCAGCGATAGCTTTATATTTATGAGGATAAGAAGATTGGATCAATTTGATAATCATATCATGATTCATCATGGTATAATTCCTTCATTCTGACACATCCTCATGTTCATATGGACTTGACTTGGGATAAATTATCACAGTTCATTTTTGAAGGTACTTAAGGCATTGATGTAAAGTATTTCAACATTTGATCTCATCAAAGTTTCTTAATACTTTCATTCAAGTCATACTTCATTTATAATCTCCTTGAACTCTTTAAAAGATTAATGCTTCCTTTTACTTGGTACATATCATCATATTACCAATGAATGGATGGAGGTATAAGTGATTATCTTTAGCATTTATTCCATAAGATCTCCATGCATCATATGTATGAGGTCTAATGGAAGTCTTATCCTCCCAATACATTCAGTGAAGTATCTTATGTCATATTGCGCGTAAGTTAGACTTGCATATTTCCTTAGGATCAATAACCAAAGGAATCTAGATCAACATCAATATGTATTCTAAGCATGGAATCCTAATATTTGCACAAGATGACTAATGCTAATGATATTATTGACTTATCAATTATAATCCTTTGGTATAAGCATTATAAACATTCATCTTTGGATCATTTCCCATAAATATCACAAGATGTTTTCAGACCAATGCCATACAGATCATATCTTTTGAAACAATAATCTCATACTTTATTGATATATCATCCTTTTCATAAAAGGTTCTCTAAATTAAATTGGTTCTTATGGAATAATACAATAGTTGTTCTACTAACTCTATTACATGCCCATTAGGCTAAGATAATTTTAAATCTAGACTACGACTTCCGCAACTCTTGCTTTGCCTTGTCCATTGTGTCTTTCCATGAATGCCTTTAATTCTTGTGAGATCCTACACATCAGTATGTCAGATCTCTATTTGGTATCACATACCAAAATGAATAAGTAATCAAATTTATCTTAAAACTTTTATACCAAAAGTGGAGGTCTCAGTTCCATCCTTCTTCTTCTTTAGTTCCTCTAACTAGAGTGGGCAATTTCTTCTCTAGTATCTAGGCTGGTGACAATGGTGACGCCTCTTACTATCTTTATATCTGAAGACTTGGGCTTCTGGATAGCTTTAGAACTCTTCTTAGCTTTGTCTTTTTCTTTAGACTTCCCTTTTGTATTTCTTATCATCATCAAAAACTCAGGCTTGTCTTTCTTCATTTGTGTCTTAGCTATTCTCAACATGCCCAACAACTCTGTCAACGGCTTGTCAAAGCCGTTCATGTTGTAGTTCATGAAAAACTGACTATATGACTCTAGCAGGGAATGTAGAATCACATTAGTGGCCAACTCTGACCTAAGGGGAATCCCAGTCTAGCTTGGTTCTCCACATACCCAATCATCTTGAGAACATGAGGACCTACAGGGTCTCCTTCTGCCATGTTACATTTGAATAGTACCTTGGAAACATCATATCTCTCTTGTCTTGCCTCATCTTGGAACATGTTCCTGAGATGTGTGACCATCTCAATCACATCCATGTTCTCATGCTTCCTCTGCAACTCATAGTTCATGGAGCATAACATCAGACACTTGACATCCACGACATCTTCAATATGCTTCTTGTAAGCATCCTTATCAGCCTTTGGCATATTTTGAGTTGGTTCATCTAATTTTGGCATCTCCAGGATATAGTGTTTGCACTCTTGTGTGAGAATAATTCTCAGTGTCCTAAACCAGTCATGGAAATCATTCCAGATTATTTTGTCCTTCTCAAGGACTGATCGCATAGAAAAGTGATTGATGTTTGTTGCCATTTGATTCTACAAAAGAATTTACAATTTTATCCAAAACTCATGTTCTATTTGATTTGATTAAAATTTGGGCGATAATAATTAGGTCTTTAATTCATTATTGTTCTCATTATTTTGTTCAAATTTATAACCCTCAAGTATCAATTCATAAAATTGCAGCAAATAATTTTCTGATGAGCCAAGATCTATATTTCGTCAAACCATGAGTCGGCCTTTTCCAATTTCCCACAACTTGATTATTTAGGTAGGCTGCCATGCCAATTTCATCACATGCAACTCTTGGATAGATGATATGTATAAGACCTTACTATGATCATCTACATGCCTCTAGGCTTGGGCTCTCCAAGTCACCAGTTAAGTCTGATCCAATAACCAATATGATAGATATGTGCCATGCTTTGTGCAAATCTACATATCTACCATCACACTTCCATGAGATAGATGGTGTAATATGCTTTATGCAAATTTACACTTGGTCAATCAAGTTTTTCATGTGTATTGCTATTAGAAATCATCTTAGACTTAATATGTTTGATTGAGAGTTTTTTTATATATCATATATATATACATATATTGTATCCAATCACTACATATACAATACATATCATATACATGCTATATCCCACAACGTAAACATGCAATATAGACAAAAAGAGATGGTTATGGCCATGTCTACTTGTAATTCATTGGAGACACAAGGAATTACTACCGCCTAGGTCAATCATCACAATACATGTATGAACCTATGGTTGATGTAGATTTGTGCTTGCCAATCTGGATAGATCGGTTCAAACTGTGAACCAGTCATCTTGCCTCTTGGCCGGTTGGTTGGTCATCACAAATAGCCTCTGGTGCAGTCGGTGTTTGGAATCCTTCCAAACAATCGGCTGGACCCTACAGGTGGTCGTCTGGCTCCATCGTTCTATCCTCCATGATCCTCTAGACAGTCAACATGTTTCATGAACTAGTCATCTCATCTGATGATTATTGTCTTCCTCATTGTTGCTAGAAAATAAACTACCCTATTGCTACTTTATTACATTGAATAAGGGAAACCTTGAGTTACATTCAAGGGGAGCAAAGGTAGGAAAGCATTAACTTTACATTTGGGAAGAGGGAGGTAGAGTCTTGGTACATAGACTGAGATAAACAGGAACCAAACGATCCAACCACACACAAATATTGGGTATTGGCCATAACCACGCTACACATCCACCATCAAAACTACTTTTGGGGTGAAACATGTAAATTTCATATATATATATATATATATATATATATATATATATATATATATATATATATATGATCGAATACACATATGAGAATAGTTTAAATGATCACACATGTGTAATAAATAAACAATAAAACCAAAAATCTGATCATATCGCTTATCCTAAAAATAGTAAATTGATGTGGCTTTGATACCACTATTGGGAAATACGGGCACAGAGCATAGCAGTAGTAATAAATAAATTATCTATCTGTATTCCCATAACAACAAGATTGTGTCAAATACAATGAAATAGAAGGATGGTTTTTAGCAAGTTATACCTGGTCCTGGACAAAGTCCAGCGAAAAAAACTTACTTCTTTGCAACCGTTGATGTTTGGGATTATGTGGTCTTTGATCGAATACACATGTGAGACTAATTTAAATATTCACAACGTATGCAATAAATAAATGATATAACTAAAAATCTGATCATATAAATTATCCTAAAACAAAGTAAATTGATGTGGCTCTGATACCACTATTGGAAAATATGGGAACAAAGTATAGCAACATAAGCAATAAAAATTATCTATTCATATTCTCATAACAAAAAGATCGCGTTAACTACTATGAAATAGGAAGGATGGATTTTAGCGAGTTATACCTGGTCCTAGAGAAAGTCCAGTGACAAAACTCGCTTCTTTGCAACTGTTGACTAGTTGCTCTTGGACGATGGCTGTGCAGTTCCTAGTCCTCACCACGAACAACTGTCTGCAAAATCTTTGCAGTGTCTCCGGTGGTCTTTCCATGGACTACAAGTTGATTTTACTCTCCAAGCAGTAGCAAATTATATATATATATATATATATATATATATATATATATAATTTACACCTGTCACCCTAAAAGTGGTTTTGATGGTGGATGTGATGCGTGGTTATGACCAATAACCCATATATCTCTGTGTGGTTGAATGGTTTATTTTATTCCTATTTTATCTCAATTTTCATACTGAGCCCCTACCTTTTTATTCCCAATATAAAGTTAATTATTTCCTACTCATGCTCCCCTCGAATGTAACTTGAGGTTTCTCATTACCATGTAATAAGTTTACTACTAGTAGGATAGTTTCTTTTCTTGCAACGACAAATATTACGATCAACTTTAGGCAAGATGAGCGGCTGGAGGAACAAGATGGGTAGACTAAAGGAGATGAGAACTGACTGGATAATGGGTCCAACCGATCCTTTGGAAGGAGTCTAGACATCAGTTGGATAGGAGGCCAACTAATCATTTCATGTGATCAGACGATTGGCCAAGAGGCAAAACTACCTATTCAAGGGCTGAACTGATCAACCCGGATTGGCAAGAACAAATCTACATCAACAATAAGATCATGCATGTAATGTGATGATAACCTAGGTTGTAGTAATTCCTTGTGGCTCCAAGGAATTATAGTATTATGACCATAACCATCAGTTTTTGTTTTATATTGCATGTTTACATTATGGGATATAGCATGTATAGGTTACATACTATATATATGTGGTGATTGGATAAAGTATACGTACATTTACATAAACTCCCTCAAATATACTATTAAGTCTAAGATGATTTCCAAAAGAGGCACATATAAAAAGCTTGATCGACCAAGCGTGGGCATCCCAAGAATGGTGCATCATCTATCTCGTGAAGTGTGATGGTAAAAGTGTGGGCACCCCAAGGGTGGTGCATTATTATCGTCTTTGATTTTGGGTCAGGCTTAATTGGTGATTCTTAGAGTGTTTAAGCCTAGAGGCATGCAAATGATTATGGAAAAGAGTTGTATACATTATCTATCCAAGATTTGCATAAGATGCAATCGGCAAGAGTTTCCTACCTTAATAGTTGATTATGGACGTTGGTGTTGGACATGTAATAAATGAACTATTTTGGATCTTGTCTCACTAGAATATTGTACGCTGCAATATTCTGAATTGATATGTGAGGGAGATCAGTTTGAATAAAATAGTGAGAGTGATTGTTAATGAAAGGCCTAATAAAAATCATCAAATTTTATAACCAAATCAAATAAAAAATGAGCTTTTGAAAAAATTCCAAATTCTTTGTAGAATCAAATGGAAACACACAATAACACCTTTTCTTTGCGATCAATCTTTGAGAAGGACAAGTTAAATGGGAATAATTTCCACGACTGGTACAAGATGCTGAGAATTATTCTCACACAAAAGCACAAGCTCTATATCCTAGAGACACCAGTGCCATAAAATACTCTTCCTAATACTCCTAGAGCTGATAGAGATGTTTAAAAGAGGCATATTGATGATGTCGTGGATGTCAAATGCCTATTGTTGTGCTCAAAGAACTACGAGTTGCAAAGACAACATGAGAACATGGAAGTTTTGGAGATGGTCACACATCTCAGGAACATGTTCCAAGTCCAGGAAAGACAAGAGAGATATGATATCTTAAAAGCATTGTTCAAATATAACATGGAAGAAGGAGATCTAGTTGAACCTGATGTGCTCAAGCTCCTTAGGTATGTGGAAAACCCTTTAAAGACTGGGATTCCCCTTGGGTGACGAGTTGGGCACTGGTGTGATTCTACAGTCTCTACCAGAGTCATACAGTCAATTTGTCATGAACTACAACATGAATGACTTTAACAAGCCATTAACAAAGTTATTGGGCATGTTGAGAACATCTAAGGCACAAATGAAGAAAAGCAAACATAAGATTGTGATGATGATCAATAAGAGAAAGGGAAAGTCTAAAGGTATAGGCAAAGCTAAGAAGAGTTATGTGACTAGCTAGAAGCCCAAGTCTTTAGACCTCAAGGAAAAATGAAGAATGAAGAAAGGGACAAATGTCACCACTATCACCAGTCTAGACACTGGAGAAGGAATTGCCCCCTCTAGTTGGAGAACTAAAGAGGTAGATGCCTCTACTTCAGGTATAAATGTTATAAGGTAATTCTAAATTTACTTCTCCATCTTAGTATGTGATAACATATGTAGATCTGACATACATTGATATGCATGATCTGATAAGAAGTAAAGCCCTTTTAAAAGGACAAAGATCGACTGTGATAAGAAAGAGTTGCTAAGTCTATATTTAGAATTTATCTTAGCCCATAGGCATGTAATATAGTTATAGAACTGCTATTTCAATATCCCAATCAATAGAAACATTTTATTTCTTGCATCTTGTAAAGACACGGATGACTATGAATAAAATATTTGGTGTTATATTTCAAAGATATGATCTTGTGTGGGTGCACTACAAAATATCTTATTATCTTTTTTATAACAATGTAAATACCAAAAGGGATAATTGATAACTCAAACAATTAACAATCTAAAACATTATCATATGGAGCATACATGTGAGAAATGCATTTTGAGATGTTCATCTAGACTCCTTAGGTTATTGAACCAATGAGAGACATGCAAGTCTTACTTGCGACAATATGATAAAGCATCCTTCACTAGATGTAGTGGGATAATATTATACATGTTGATGTATGAGGATCTTATAGAATAAGTTCTAGGGATAGTTACTAAGACTTCATAGTATTTTCTGATGATATTATGATATGCACTCAACAAAATACAAACATAAGTCTGTTGAAGTGTTCAAAGAGATTATAAATTAAGTATAACTTTAATAGAAGTATTAAGAGACTTTGATATGATCAAAAGTTGAAATACGTTGCATCAAAAGTTTGAGATCCTTATGGAAGATGGTGATAGCGTATCACAATCAATTCTGAACCTAATGATGTGTCAGAAAGAAGGAATCACATCATGAAGAGTCATGACATGATTACCATTTGATCCAATCTTTTAATTTCCTTAAAGTGACATGCTAAATACTAAAACAATGTACCATTTAAAATTGTTTATAACACCATATGAGATATGGAATATGGGAATGTCTTGATATGTATTAAGGATTGTAACCTACATAAAGAAAGTAGTTTCTGAATAGGTTAATCCACAAAACCATAATCATTGAATACTACCTTCAATCCCAAATCCAATGACAAAAGTGTTTTTTTACCAGGATAACTGAGTTCCAAAATAATTAGTGGGAGTAAAAGGAGAAGTCGAAAGGTTCAAGGTCATCAAGGAGATACAATGAGAATGAGTGAGAATCAGAAATTTTTGTGGAATCTCAAGTTCATCATGTAACACAAAACCTCATAGTTCTGGTAGAACAAATATGAGATTAAAAAATTGTGAATCCTACAACTTAGATAGGTTGATCATAAGATGATGAGTCAACATATCAACTAGAAACTATTGAAAATCAAAATTGAGAAATGGCTTAAGGCCATTATGAAGTCCATGCAAACTAATAGATCTTGATAGTACTACCTGAAGGGGTAAAACCCAAAAGGCGATGTCAGGGATTTCATTTATAAGACCTAAATGGATAACATAAAAGGACAAGTTGGCTATAAAGGTTTTTTTTAAGTCAGTTCAAACTTTTGAACATGAAGAAATTCCTTAACCAATTTTCATGCTTGTTGTTGCATCTAGAATAGACTATGAGATTTGACAAATGAAGCTTAAAACTAGATTCTTGAAAAGGAATATCAGATGGGATGTGTACGTGACACAACCTAAAGGTTTATAACTTCATTAATGTTAATAAAGTCTATAATCTATAAGTCTCAATGTAAAAATTGAAAACAAGCATCTTAGAGATGGATCTTTTGACTTGATTATCAGAGAGTTTGACTTGAATCAAGAAAATAAGAAATCTGTGATTACAAAATATTTAGTGGGAGCATATATGGATATTGCACATATTGATGGGGAATAACAACTCAATATATGATATTGAGATCTGGCATGGAAAACCACCTTCAACAATGAAGGATTAGGTGAAACATCCTAAGAGATAGGGATCAAGATCTTTAAAGATAGTTCTAGAAAGTTTCATGACCTAAGTATGAGCACATATAAATAGTAAGACACTAAAAGAGTTCAATATGAAGGAATTATTGAGAGAGGATTCAGATTAGTCTCTCATGAACTCCATATTCTAGTTCTTATGAAGAATGGAAATGAAATGAGTGAGATACCATGTCCTATAGAAATGGATCTATCATGGTTCTATAAACGTACTCATCCCATATTCTTATATGTATTGGATAGGAGAACATAATTTTGGTTTCCAATAAGGGTTATTGTGATGTCATTTAAATACATCCAATAGTACTTGAGAAGCACTAATGGAGAAGTTTTTATAACCATGGCAATAAGGAAGAGTTGAGGGTAAATAGTTACACTGATGCAAGATTCCGTAATGAAAAAAGATGATCGAAACATCTAAGATGTGTGTTTAATCTTAAGAGAAGAGTTATTTTTGGAATGAGTTTCAAACTATAAGACCGTTAATTTATAATTCTACAATTGAAGCCAGGAATCCTAGTGTTATGAACACATGAGTGGAAACCATATGAATCTAAAAGTTCATATAGATGAACTTAAAGATGTTCCAACTATTGATGAAGTAATAATGATACAGTGATAACATTGGAGCTACCCGTTAGGTAAGGAATATCAGATACCATATTACGTCAGTTCCATCTCATACAAGAAATTGTACAACAAAGGGTCAAGGAACATGCAATATACAGACTAAAAGCAATGTGTTGCTAACCCACTGGATTAGCACTTATACAACAGAATCATAGTGGATATATTTAGATCACTAAGGATGAGATCCGTGAATGATTGTATCTAAGTGCAAGTGGGAGTCTGTTGGTAAGTATGCCCTAAGAGCCAATCATATGATGATTGCAAAGGCATATTACATAAAGGATTTGATTAATAATGACAAAGGAAAGCTTCCAATTTATTTTGATTCACTCAATTATGAGATAATGAGGAAACATAATGAATGTATAAATACTGACAATTACTCAATGACGTATGCATTCAAGTGCCTGACTTGGAAAAATGAGATGATACTGATGTTAAGAATATGTACATTCTTTCTATGTCCCTTGTTAGATGTTATTGTGGAAGGAAGATAGACAACAATAACACATAAGAATAGAGCATGAGTTGGGTGATTACATAATCTCATTAGTCATGATATGGTGATATCAAACCATGCACACAAATACATGTTAGATAATATTGTATCGGACAGACCCACCTTGAGAGTGGCACATGGAAACCATACTTTTTAAGTCATAGTCATCTCTCATAGTGAAGGTGGTAATTGTGATTCTTAGAGGTGAAGTCACTACACTCATTACATGTCGTTCAATATACTTTGACATCATCAAATGTTACCCTAAAACATGAATTGCCATAAAGGTGGTGATTGGGTAGCTGTGACACATGAGGATAGACTACGAGTGATATAGATGGGATTTATCCCTCCTACTGAAATTTCATATTCATTGCCACTTGATTAGAGAGATTAAGAAACACATGTGCATGCACATGTGAATCAGTATATGATATTGAGGACACGTATATCTCATATAGTCTACTCTTGGCTCAAGAAACATGGATGAAACATTGATAGGATGACACTTCCATGCCTCAATCTCATTCTGGATATTAGAGACAAAGGAGTTATACAATTACTACAACACCTTATGCAGATTGTAGGTTGAAGTTGTTCTCCAACTTTCCATTTACTTGGGTAGTACTGATATGTGACTAGGAACTGCTCTTTGCTTGTGATGTCATAAGCTAGTTATGGACATTCACTGCTAATGTGATATGCGACCTATAGGGTCACACACATAGGAACTCACCTAGAAGAGGAGTTTACCATGAATGATGATTGAATTGAATAATAAAGTGTTGAGGTAGTCAATTCTAGAAAATATTATCTAACTAGATTGCCAACTGATGGACTCAAGTTTTGAGGCGGCAATTTGGAGTGTTAGGTTGATCAGAAATTGAATTGGACAAGTTCTACATGAATTAAGGTACCAACCGATTGGCTCACTAGGTGAACCGATCTACTCAGGTTGGGCGTGACGACCAGTTCACCTAGTGAACAGATCGGCTCAACTTTGCCAACTGAAGGTTCTAATAGCTTTCCCAAATTCGTGAGAAAAGTTGATCGTTTCACTTGTTCAATTCAATTAGTATAAGAATTAATGTTGTGCATTAATTGGAGACGATTTTTCCAAATTCAATTGCGATTAGGAAACATGAGAAATGACCAGTTCGTTGTGCAAGTCGATTGTATCATGTGTGAACTGACATGTTAGGCGCTCAAAGATTGTAAAAATTCATGATCTTCTGGTCCCTTACACTCCCACAATGGTTGGGGACCCTGACCCTAACCCCTCTTGTAAATAGAGGGGTACCAAGGGCTTCCTGATGCACACAATTGAGAATTAGTTGCCCTGACAATTGTTGTACTATCGAGTTTTGGTAATCGAGAGAGCCCAAGTAAGTCCTACCCAACTAAGGGTAGGTGCTTTATAGAATAGAGACTCAAGATGATCATGAGCTCATTGGTAAACATAAGGATAGCTTGATATATCCTTGTTTCCCTCTACATATGGTCTTATGTGTATATAGATGTAACCTTTTTATCTTCTTATACCACCCTTTAGGGTGAAGAATGCATGTATATAGAATATTTTTCAACTTCATAAATATGTTTTACACTGCTTAAAGTCTCATGTTTGTATCATTAAGGGGGGCCACTATTGGGTCCCACTACTCATAGAATGGTATCAAAGCCTAAGAAGTTGGTAACTTGACTATTTCTAGCTATCCTAGATTGTTCCTTAGTAGGTAGGTGATGCATTAGAGGTTGTTGTTATAGCTAAACCTAAATCATGTTTACCAATTAAGACCGCACCCCTTATCCAATTTGGTTGTATATATATACGTCCCAAATTAAGTATGTGGATGACCTCATTTTGGGTAAACTCTTATTAATCCTACCATGTCTTTATATATAAGTAAAGGTTGTCTCTCTTAGGAATTAACCTCTACCTCCCGACTTAGGGTAGGACAATCCATCTACTATAAAGAGTAGGTTGACTTTAACTCAAAAAATTGTGCGTAACCCATTACAAGTCATTAAACCTTTTTTCTTTTGATGTTTTCTAGCATGCCTATGATACATGCATTATGTGGATTGAGAAAGCATGTATAAAAATTTAGAATGTTGACACATGTTTTAGATTTTGAGATGTTCTATCATAGTAAATGATGATATGAAGTAGATCCATCAAGGTTAGGCTTGTCTTGCTAGCAACATGGAGTTATCTCAGCATAGTTTACTTGAGGCTCGCCATCTAAGGGTTGGGTACTATCCTAGCTGAACTTGCAAATATCTCATGAGGGTTTGTTGAAGGAAGATATAGGTTTCAAGTAACTATCCTTGGGATTTCATCCCTCACATACCCATAACATAGGAATGATCACATAGTTAGATCAAATAATAAAACTTTGTGCCATGTTATTTTTCTCCAAGAACGTATCAAGGCATAGTCATATTTGGAAGCTATAGAGGATACTCGTTTTCTTGAAACTATGGATGTACATCGACACCTAGGTTATTTGAGGTTGGGACATCTAGGTTTGTTCCTTAAAGAGTTGACCACTCTCTCATCGCCACCGTGTAGTAGTTTACTTGATATGTAAGATGAGTAGTAGTTTGACTATCAAGTCCCCCTAGGCTTGTAATGATACTATAGATTCACACCTACTAGGGAAGTAGAGAACCTGATATCTTCTTGTTATGGGCACGATCTTATAAATAAATGATGTTTTGAAATGTGATGGCCTAAGTAATGATTTAGAGAATGGTAGAATAACGGAGGTCGTTCCTAGTAGGACCTACTAGAAGCTAACTACATGCTAGAAGAAACCTTTATCCCCTTCTCATCTAGAATTTGGATAAACTTGTTGTATTCCTTGATAATGTGTGTGGAGGATCTTCTTTTGCAAATATGAAGTGATGTTAGAGTGATAATATATGTTATATGTTCTAGAAAGTGGTCGACTTAGTTCACATGTTGATTTTGGCTCCATTTTGGATTCCCATCGCAAGGTTTTCATCGTCAAACTTATTTTCTTTATTAAATTATATATATATATATATATATATAACTTTTTCAAATTTCATCGATGGTTTTGGAACCAAGTCACCACAAGAAGGAAGTTGTAGTAGTAATAGGCTCATTAGTAAATAAAAATTAGACTTGCATGTTCAACCCTCTGACCCTTGGAATAAGTGTGATATAGGAATTAAGAGGAAGAGGAACAAATATAATATTTATAATCTAGTCGGCTACCCATGTTGATTCTTTGTATGGTTATATAGGGCCTTTTAAGCGATGGAGTCTGGCCTAGGAGGGCATTTCTACTCGAGGATTGGTCTGAAATTAATATTGAATAAATAAAGAAACCCTTGGGGAAGTTCCTCAATGAACTTCATGTAAATATAAGTACCCCCAGATGTGATAATTAAACCTTGCAAGACAGACACTTTAGACTTTTATTAAATAATTTAAATGAATGCAAAAAAAATTTCATCAACATAAGGTAAACTTTTAGGTCGAATAGGCACAAACAGATGAGAGTATGTAGAGCATATTGGGTAGGAAATTATTTATTAAAAGATATAGTAATTTGGTTCATGTCAGTCATAATGTTTCTTTAGGTTATCACTGGGCGGACTTCGAGGATGAAATCCTCTTTAAGGGGTGGAGTGTTGTAACATACTTGAATATGAATATGTAGCTTAATTTCCCTTTTCTTGAGTACTCTCCCAATTACATGAGTAATAAATTCTTTTGCCTTAAATTAGATTAAACATGAGTCGTTGGATCCAAGAAAAAGAAAATAAGGACAAATAAACTTAAAATATTATACCAATGACTAAATTAATTAACTAAGTCATGAATTCAAGGTTAATTATATAAAGTCACTAATTAATTGGATTTAGTCCTAATATGTCCATAAAATTAGTCTAATTGATATAAATAATTCAACAAATGTGGCATAATACATCAAATTACTTAACAAAGGCATTAAGAACATAAGTGAGTATTTAACTTGCAAGTAATTAAATAAAATATGAAATAATACTGAAAGATGAAATTAACATTAAATCTTAATTCCTCATGTCTTATTTGGACAACATGTCAAATTTCAAGTCAATGTGACTTTATTTGACTACTCAGTCTAGATTTAATATATTCAATATGTCACTTCACTTTAGTCAATCAATTAATTGGATTCCATAAAGATATAACGCAAAGCATTACTTCATCATCATCCCCTTCACCATGCATCTTTCATTTTTGTGGACTGTGAGACGTAGGTAACCAACACCCTTTTCTTCCTTCCTCTCATGTTTCCTACCCTTCTCTCCTATTTCTTCCCCTATGCACTTCCCTCTCCTGAGAACCCTAGCCTTTTATTACTCTCCTTATTCTTACTTTCACAACCTAAACCTAAACCCCAGCTATAGAACCCCTTTCTTTGCACCCTATGTTGTTGCGGCAGGATGTCGTCATTCTTCCTCAACACTTTGACTCCACTCACCCGTCCATACAACCGTAGTCATAACCTATCTCTTCTTCTCCTCCTCTTCTCGTCCCCTTATTTAATTCTTACATTGCAATGCTACTCCCCTCCAATCACCGTGCATACGATGGTTTTGTAGTGAGGAACCTCTATCTTGGTGTTTGACATATTAATACTAATAAACTATGTATATGGGTGTAAGCACATGATAAATAGTAATTTAGTAAAATATGTAGTTACTAGTAAGAAAATTATGCATAGAGATCATATCTTCATTATATAGCAGACCTTAGATTCTTATTACCAACCTAGGCGACAGATTAAACTCCATGACAATATAACACCAACAATCACCATTCCTATCACGTTCTTAAGTATCCAAGTAAGTAAATATTAAAATGCCATTATGTGATCAGGATCATAATAAGAAAAATATTAAAATCTATAATAGGAAGATATACACATATTCACTTTGGTTTACTAACATATACAATGTGTTTTTAGGATGAGTACTTGACTTAGGGACCAAGTATAACTGCCGAGTTGACTATTAACCATGAAGGTAAGGTATGTAATCTTCTCAATCTAATTTTTGACATAATTTGACTAAAATCTTCTTACAATGAGGCATCTTTTGGGACATTTACTCTTTTTTGATCCATTTGTGGAAATATCACATTCTATCATTTGAAACGTGCTATTTTCTTTTGAGATTGTTGTTACTATGATGTATTAGGTCAATGACACCACCTACTATTGTGATTGACTCTTACTACATGTGTTTGATGAATGATGCTTCTTGCCACTCTATTTATGCATGTTAGATAATTTGACTAGGTAACTATTGTAGATGCTTATGTGTAACCATTGGGTGTGCTTTTCTACCGTTATATATACATAGGTGTGCTTTTCTGCCTAGGGTGTACTTTTCTACCCATTTTATACAGGTCAATGACTCAGTTATGCCTTGGCCTACTATAGCTATCTTTAGTCAATGATTATGATTGTTATTATATTGTGAATGATTAATGGCAATATGTGTTATCTCACTTGTTTAGTTATATGCCTCATTCTTTTGGAATTCATTTTCTTGATATATCTCTTGTTGGAACTTACTTATCTTTTGATGACTCTCCTTTATACGGGAACATCTCTTTTTCTATCTTAACCCATTTAAATTCCCAAAATATTGTTCAATGTACCTACTCAACTTTTGTTTATACATATCTTGTTTTCCTATTTTTTGGGTATTCCCTACACCCAGGTGTAGGTGCTTTATAGGACAGAGACACAAGTTGATCGCGAGCTCATTGGTGAATACAAGGATAAATTGAGATAACCTTGTTTCCCTCTACATATGTGATTATGTGTGTATATATAACCTTTTTATCTTCTTGTACCTACCTTTAGGTCAAAGAATGTATGCATATAAAATATTTTGTAATTTCATAAATGGTTACATTTCCCACTACTTAAAAATTTCATGGCTCATGTTTATATCATTGAGTGGGCCCACTATTAGGCCCCACTCCTTACAACGTCATTAGTACTCATGTTGAATATACTAGGTAAGACTAAAGATGGCATCAACCCTAGAATGGACCTATGTGAAATGGGCATAAGGAAATAATTAACAAAAGAAGGTAGTGGATATTGAAAAACATATTTACCTCCAACTTGTTACATATTGTCTAGAAGGGAAAAGAAAACTTTTTGTGAGTGGTTGCTTAATGTTAAGGTACCACAGGGATACTCTTACAATATCCGTAGATTGGTACTGATGAAGGATCTGAAGCTGATAGGTATTAAATCTTATAATTGTCACGCTCTAATGAAAATATTGCTCGTGACAATTCGATCTATAATGCAGAAGCATGTAAGGTTTGCAATTACCAGGCTTTGTTTCTTCTTCAACACTCTAGGATGCCAAGTTATTGATCCTGAGAATCTTGATAAGTTGCAAAGAGAAGTGGTCATTACCCTATGCCATCTTGAGATGTATTTTCCTCCTTCATTCTTTTATATGATGGTACATCTTGTTGTTCATTTGACACAGGAAGTGAATATGTTGGGACTAGTTTTCTTGCATTGGATGTATCCTTTTGAACGGTAAATGAGTGTTTTTAAAGGTGATGTTTAAAATGGTTATCAGTCTGAAGGGAGTATTATTGAGGGCTATGTATCCAGGGAGGTTATGGACTTTTGCAACGACTTTCTTAGTTGTAATGAAGATCTTGTAAATGAAAAGAATATTGAGGACTATTCCGGCAAAGGGACTTTAGAAGCACAAGTGAAAGTAATCACTCATGAGCTGTGAGAACAAGCACACTTGTATATTTTACACAACATCATTGAAGTGAGTATTTATATCACCAAATATACCAATCTCACCAAGACTAAATATCCTCGAGCCAATTGAATATGGTTTGCTAGAGAACATAATAAGACATTTATAAGGTGGTTTGAAGATAAAATCTTACATCATATATCCCAAACACCAATTAATGTTGCTAAAAATATCAAATGCCTCATCTTTAAATAAAAAATGTACGTTATGTCTTATGAAGGGTGTGACATAAATGGATTTTCATATTACAGAAAGCGTCAAGATGATAAAAGTGTCATCCAAAATAGTGGGGTCTCCCTCCGAGCATCTTTATTGTATTTTTATAGTGCGGAGGATAAGAGTCCATGTGAAGCTAAAATGTCATATTATGGTGTCATTAAAGACATATGGGAGTTTGACTACATAGATATTAGAGTTCAGATCTTTAGGTGTGATTGCATTGATAACACCAAAGGCGTTGTAGTGGATGAATGGGGCTTCACATTAGTGAATTTTGAAAAGATTGATGAGAAGGGTGAACCATTCAAAATGGCATCATAGATGAAGCATGTGTCTTATATTGATGATCATGCAAATGAAAAATGATCATTTTTTCTTCATGGTAAAAGGTAGTTCATTGTAAATCCTAATGATGAAGAAGACTACTATGACAAGTATGATGACTCCAATCCATTTTCAGTTGGCTTGCCAACACCAAATATTGAAGATGACACTAACTTATATATGTGTGGAGATCACACCAAGGGAATTTTAATTGATACAACATTCCAATATAAGAGGCATGCTTTTATTTTTTAAAATTTTAGATAAGCATTTTACATTCTTCATCACTTATATTTCATTGTTTGACTACTTTTGATATGACATTTGTTTAAATGGCGTCTGACCATGAGTATGATGATCGTGATGATGATTACTGTGAGGATGAGCACCATGATGATGTGCACCATATGCATGACACTGGTGTAAGTCGTATTGTTTTGTTACATAGATGTGCATTTTACCATGTGTATCTTGTCGTATTGTTTTATCACATTTATAAGTTATATCTTTTTATATGACTTATATGTGTTTTTTTTCAATTTTAGTATGAGGATGTGTGCCCTGAGGATTTTGTTGTTCTTGATGAGCAGCATCGTCAGTGTGCAAAAATAAGAGGCATCACCATTACGAACTAGTTACTAGAGCAAAGTGGTAACAAATCAAAGGTCTTCGTTGAGTTTTATGATGTAGGAAATTCTGTTGGGAAGAACTACAAATCCTTTGTGTCATATCCAGGGTCACTTACTCGTAGAAAATTATATGTAAATGTAGGATTTTGGTATAAAATTGTTCAAAGAAAGAAAGACTTAATATGGAAGGAACTACGTGTGAGATATTATCATTTACATTCTGTTTTAAAGCTATTTATAATTCTATTTTTTAAGAATATTCCATTAAGAATATGAATTTTTGTAGAGCATATTTGACCTAGATGAAAAACTACATTGTAAAAAGGTGATGCAACACTTTGGGAGGGTACTAAGGAATTATAGGACAAATATGACAAGAGAATACATATGAAACACTGAGAAGAAGAATAAGTCAATCACTAAGTAAGGGAACTATCTTGAGCCTAAGGCATGGGAGGCGTTTGTTTCTAAGAGAAAAAATGACAAATTCAAGGTATTAAGCCTCATTCCTCATTTTGAATACATTTTTATGAATTCATTGTATTACATATTTAACATATGCTTTGGGCTAACCAGGCTATAAGCGCTTCTCAAAGAGAAAGGCGTGCAAAGAATATGCCCATCCACACGATGGGTCCAGGTGACTATGCAAATCTTCACCAAAAGCTACTACAAACATAATCTTCTTAGCAGCCTATTCCTAGGACTGTTGAGTCCTCTACTACTCATTCACCTCTACCTCACAATGATTTGTGGATATCTGGGAGGAAAACCAAGTCTGGAGAAATACCCAACCCCACAACTACTAAGGCGGCTTCAAAAATGGTAAAATTAAACTCTCAGAGCAATTACTATTGAAGGTTGTTATGTTTTATCTTGATCTTGATTGTTATGTTTTACATATCAATTACTATTGATGATGATTGGCAGGAGCTACACGAGCAAAGGAAATAAGGAAAGTTCATTCTGAAGGGCAAAAGGGATGAATTGACAGTTGATCTAGGTAAACCCAGAGAATCCTGAGCATGTTAGGGTTGTTGGCGCTGGTGTCAATATAAGAGTGTTCTTTGGGCCATAAGAGCATAAATGCAAATCTATCCAGAAAAGAGGATTCTTAGAAGTAAGGGTAAAAGAGATGATTTCAAAGGGAATAGAGGAAGCAATGAGATAGTATTATGCTTCTCATTTAGCTCCTCATACAGTATCTGTGGCATCTTGCTCTTCGTACGATGTGAACCCCCCTACGACAGAGGTGGTTGGAAGTAATCCCATTGACCCACCACCTAGAACGCTTGATATAAGTATTTTTATGACATAGTAATCTTTCAGAATGATTTGTATAATATGTTTAAGTTTTGGTATATATATAAAACACTCTATGCAAAATTGTATGGGTTGATGCCATGCCGACTTTTAATACAAGGATATGTCATTGCACTGGGTGTGACTGACCCATGCCTTGAAGGTGACATGATTCATTGTGCTTTTTTGCTCGCCGATGTGGTTCATGTTATGCTAAGGCTTGTCTACGATGCTTGGAAGTAGAATGCACTACCATATGACCACCCCAAGCATGAGACGATAGGTGATGCAGAAGATGGTGTGGTTGTATGTCCCAAAATGGGAGTTGTTTATAATAATATATAATGAATTTACATTGTGCTTTTTCTGTATATACATGACAATTGAAATGAGAATATATATATGTAGGACACATCACCTAAGAAACACCCTACAACTCGTCCTCCACCTCAACCTCCTCCTCAATTACCTGGTTGATTTGCAAAGGACCTATTCGACTCGCTCGGTCCTAATTGCAGGGGTTGGAAGTATGGATAGGTAGCTTTGAAGAAGGGTCGCCTATGATGGTGCATAGTAAGGAGGACATTATAGGTCAACCTCATGATACTAGTATATTTTGCAAGATGTTGTGGAAATGTTTAGTTATGCTTAGTTGAATACATTTGTGATAGAACTTTGGATATGATGAGATCATATATAGCTAGGTACCTCATTTTATACATGCTAATCTATTTTCTTATATATTAATGAATACATGATATATGTTTTGTAGCTAATTACATAGGCAGTGTATACCATTCACACTACCCATGTGGCACTTAATGTTGCATCATTGAGTAGCCATATAGTTAAAGACCCTACATCTATTACCAAGTATTGCTCTATTGCATTTTAATATTTCAGTAAAATAAAAAAAGATTGTGATTATAACTCTATTCAATGTTGAGTAAGTTTAGTTACTTTGCTTATAATTTTGACTTAAGAATTACATTTCATTGTGGATTTTGAGTTTTATTTTGTTTTCCTTCTTTTCTCTCAGGAATAAATATTGGGTGTTGTTGGTTATTGTCCTTACGATGTTACCTGTGTATTTCTAGATCCTAAGGGTGACAAAGTAGACAGTGGGGGACATGAAATAAAAAGGAATTATTCACGAGAGTAGCTTCTTATATTTATAATCATTTACATATATTATTACATGACTATTTACAAATGCAATTCGATGTGTTACATTAACAAATAGGGGTATAAAAGAATTCAAAAAGGCTGGAAGAAAGGTGGAAAAGAAAAAGAAAGTAATAATTTGGTAGAATGTTGATGTAGTTTTCTGACTCCAATGCATATTTATGCCAACAATGCTTACTTTTATTTATTAAGGCTTTGTATGTTGAAATTTATAGTGCAAGTTGTTGTAGATAGAGGTTCCTCACTACCCAGCCATCGGGACGCATGGTGATTGGAGGGGAGTAGCATCACCATGGAAGAAATAAAGAAGGTGATGAGAAGAGGAGAAGAAGAGATAGGATGATACTAGGGTTGTATGGATGAGTGAGGGGAGTCAAAGTGTTGAGGAAGAATGATGACATCCTTCCGCAACAACACAGGGTACAAAGAAGGGGGACCTACAACTAGGGTTTAGGTTAAGGTTGTGGAAGTAAGAATAAGGAGAGAAAGAAGAGGCTTGGGTTTTTGGGATAAGGAAGTGCAGAGGGGAAGAAATAGGAGAGAAGGGTAGGAAATAGAAGAGGAGAGGAAGGAAGAAAAGTGTGTTGGTTATCTACGTCTTGCAGTCTACAAAAAGAGCCAGATGTGTGGTGAAGGGGATGATGTTAAAGTAACGCTTTGTGTTATATCTTTACGAAATCCAATTAACTGATTGACTAAATTGAAGTGATATATTGAATATATTAAATCTAGACCAATTAAATGAGTAGTCAAATAAAGTCTTATAGACCTGAAATTTGACATGTTGGCCAAATAAGACATGACGAATCAAGATTTAATGTTAATTTCATCTTTCAATATTATTTGATATTTTACTTAATTACTCGTAACGTAAATAGTTGCTTATGTACTTAATGCCTTTGTTAAGTATTTGACATATTATGCCACATTTTTTGAATTTTTATATCAATTAAATTAATGGTTATTTTTATGGACATATTAGAACTAAATCTACTTAATTAGAGAATTTATATAATTAACCTTG
Organism: Alisma plantago-aquatica; assembly: GCA_963693085.1. Taxonomy (NCBI): domain Eukaryota; kingdom Viridiplantae; phylum Streptophyta; class Magnoliopsida; order Alismatales; family Alismataceae; genus Alisma; species Alisma plantago-aquatica. Next base: position 1,397,366,032 of record OY856410.1, read on the forward strand.
AATTCATGACTTAGTTAATTAATTTAGTCATTGATATAATATTATATGTTTATTTGTCATTATTTTCTTTTTCTTGGATCCAAATACTCATGTTTAATTACTCATATAATTAGGAGTGGACTTAAGAAAAGGGAAATTAAGCTACATACTCAGATTTGAGTATGTTACAACACTCCACCCCTTAAAGAGGATTTCATCCCCAAAATCCACCCAGTGATAACCTAAAGAAACATTATGACTGACATGAACCAAATTACTTTTTCATTTAATAAATAATTTAATACCCAAATATGCTCTACATACTATCATCTATTTGTGCTTATTCAACCTAAAATTTTACCTTACATTGATGAGCATTTTTTTGCATTCATTTAGATTATTTAATTAAAGTCTAAAGTATCTGCCTTGCAAGGTTTAATTATCAAAACTGGGGGTACTTATATTTACATGACGTTCATTGAGGGACTTTCCCAAGGGTTTCTTAGTTTATTCAATATTAATTTCAAACCAATCCTTGAGTCAAAATACCCTCCTAGGCCATACCCATCCCTTAAAAGGCCCTATATAACCATACTGAGAATCGACAGGGGTAGCCGACTAGATTATAAATATTATATTTGTTTTTCTTCCTCTTAAGTCCTATATTACACTTATTCCAAGTGACAGAGGGTTGAACATGCAAGTAAAAGGTTTCTTTACTAACATGTCTATCTATTACTACTACAACTTCCTAGTTGTGGTGACTTAGTTCCAAAACCATTGATGAAATCTAAAATGTTGGCTTAATTGGATATTAATAAACCCTTTGTTTTGATGATGACAAACATTTCATTCTTGTAGATATAATGAGCTATGAGTATTTCAGGGCTCAAGAAAATAAGGAAGTGGATAGTTGAAGAACAACACAAATGAAAGATCAATGTACTTAAATTGTTAATATTTTCATGATTGTACTCAATGTAAAAAACTTGTAGAAGTATATAATGTAAAAGTACCTAGATATCATGTAAATCAAGCATTAGATCTTCTCTATACACTCACAACCCTTATATATATCCTTCCCTAAGATATAATCACCATTACCCATTGATACACACAACTTAGTAAGTGATTCAACAAATTGAAATAGGGACACTCTCCGTCAACAAACTTCTCAACCCAGACACACTCAGTCGACAATATTATCGACCGAGAACCACTTCGATTGAAGTCACAAGCACAAATCAATAACTTGCACATCTATGCCCTAAAATGGCTCTCGGTCGACAATATGCTCAACCGAGAAAGACTTAGAGCATGTTCCATGACCGTTAGACTAAGTGGTTGGTAGTTCGGGGTTCGAAATACACATTACACTATTTTTGCTGCAACCCTTCCTCAGTCTAAGAAATGCTCGACCGAGATACATATAGTTCGACAAATTTCTCTACCGAGACAATTTCTGGAATTTTCTTTTTAGCTCGAAACAATTAGCCATTAGAAGATAATTTATGGATACCTAACGACTAGTTAAGCACTAAGAACACTCTAGAAACCCTCTAGAATGTCCATAAGCACTTGCAAACCATTCCTATAAATAGGAGAGACCTTAGGACACCAAGTACATGCAACTACACTTGAGAACACATTCTAGTGAGCAACAAAGCAAATATACTCTTGCCATCTTATTTCTTCAACTCAAATTTCTTGTCCTATAGCTATAGACTCTTAGACACCTTATAGAAACATTCTTCCTTAGTGGTTTGAGAGGTCTAATGATTGATATAGGATCAAGACACTGTACTAAATTGGTGGAGTATTTCCTTTTTTCCAATCTCTTTCTTTTATATTGTATATTGTTCTCCTTAACTACTCCTAGGTTTGGAGGCTGTTGAAAGGAGGTTTCTTGGAGCTACTTCGTGGTGGAGAAGGCTGCTTCAAGAGGTGCTTGCAATTACTTCAAGGAAGTCTGCTTCAAGGGAGGTTGAAGCTACTTCAAGAAGGTGAAGGCTGTTTGACTTGGAGTTACTTCAAGAAAGCTGCTTCAAGGAGGTTGAAGCTACTTCAGGTGAAGACTACTTCAAGAGTGTAGAATGAAGGTGATTGTATTTTGTGTAACATCCTCGAGAGGTAATATAATAAATCACTTCCAAAATCCTGATTGGAAATAATTGGGTAGTTGACTGACTACCTTTGATTTCAAAGGTAGGAACCACTCTACATCCTTGTGTCCTCCTTGTTTCCTCCTCCGTCTTTGGTTTAATGTTTAATTATTTCAAAAGCACAAAAAATCTCTATTCACCCCCTCTAGATCTTTCATGAAAACGTTACATATATATAATTTAATAATGAAAATAAGTTTGACGATGAAAACCTTGTGATGGGAATCCAAAATGGAGCCAAAATAAATATGAGAACCAAGTCGACCACTTTCTAGAACATACAATATACACTGTCACTCTAACATCACTTCATCTTTACAAAGCCTAACCTTGAAGGATCTAGTTCATATCATCACGTTCTATCATAGAACATCTCAAAATCTAAAACCCATGCCAACATTCTAAGTTTGTATCCATGCTTGCTCAGTCAACATAATGCATGTATCATAGGCATGCTAGAAAACAATAAAAGCAAAAATGTTTAGTGACTTATACTAGGGTTACACACAATCATGTGAGTTCAAGTCAACCTACTCTTTATAGTAGATGAATTGTCCTTCCCTAAGGCGAGAGGTAGAGGCTACTTCCTAGGAGAGTCAACCATTACTGATATATAAAGAAATGGTTGGATTGATAACAATTTACCAAAAACTTGGTCATCCACATACTAAGTTTGGAATTTATATATTCCACCAAATTGGATAGGGGGTGAAACCTTAATTGGTAAACACGATTCAGGTTTAGGTAGGAAAACAACCTCTAAAGTGTCACCTACCTACTAAGGAACCATATAAGATATCTAGAAATAGTCAAGTTACCAACTTCTTAGGCTCTGATACCATTTTGTAAGTAGTGGGACCCGATAGTGGGCCCACTCAATGATACAAACATGAGCCATGAAATTTTTAAGCAGTGGAAAACATAATTATGAAGTTGCTAAATATTTTATATACATGCATTCTTCACCATAACTCTCCATAACACATGAAGGAATTATTGAAGTTAAAAATATTAAAATTTGTATGCTTAAATGAAAATTTGAACAATTTCATAAGCAACCAAATGAATCTATAGTGATATGTATGTAAGATTTTCTTCTATCATCAAAAATTTAAGTGCATTAGGAAAATCTATAAGTGAAGAAGATCAAGTCTCCAAAATTCTTAGATATTTGCCTCCCAAGTACAAGTCAAAAGTGACGACAATTGAAGAAGCCAATGATCTCACCAGATTGAGGATGGAGCAGCTCATTGGCAACCTAGAGACTCATGAGGTCACCCTGGAGGAAGAAAAAAGATTAGAGCTTGAGCTTCAAAAAGGAAGAAGGATGGGCATGGCTCTAAAGGCTACAACAAAGGTCCAATCAAAGGTCATCACTTAAGAAAGTGATGAAGCAAGTGAAGGAGATGATGAAGAAGATGCACTCATTGTAAATGGTAAGAAATATAGAAGGTATAAATCTAAAAAAAACTCTAGTGCTTCTTCCTCTTCTTCTCTTAGGTGCTTTGAATGTGGCAAAAAAGGATATGTAAAAAATGAGTGTCCTAAAGTAAAGAAAGGAAAGAAACCTTCATTTAAGAAGAAAGACAAGGGAGATAAAGCCTACAAAGCTACTAGGGATGAGTCAAGTGATGAAAGAAAAAGTGGAGAAGAAGATGTATAATGTATTATATCCAAGGAAGATGAGAATGAAGACTCAAATGAGGTAATCCTTCTTGGACGATCTAAATAAGATTTAGTTACTAGTCTTCAAGAAATACATGATAAATATATTGATTGCAAGAAGAAATTAAAGAAGCTCACAATAACAAATGATGATTTGTATGCTAAACTGTATACTCTCTCAAATTAAAATGAAAGCCTCATATTTGAAATAAATACTTTAAATTCATCCATAAATGAACATAATATCAAGTTACGAGCTGTAGAAACGAACTACAATTTTGTTTTTCAAGAAAAGGTTAATTTGCTTGCTAAAATAAATGATCTTCAAACTCTACCTATCTCATGTGCTCATGTGGATTAGATGTTATTGTCAAAGAAAGAGATAGTTTATCTTCTAATCCAGATCAAGAAAACTTAAATATACAAAAAAATGGATGAAATTGCAAAATTACAAAAAGAAATTAGTAACTTAAAAAAAGGATATTCTTGATAAAATTCTAAACAATTCTTCTTGTCAAATTGGAAGAAGAGGTTTAGGTTAAGTACCCACACATAAATCTCATTAAAAACCCAAAATTAGAAAGAAAAAAAACAATTACCCAAGACCAAAGTCTTGTGTGTACCTAAGAACAACTCAACTCATAACCACAATGTTAAAAAGAGAAATGAAATTGATTCCATCTTTTGTCACTATTGCTTACATCTTGGACATTACTCATTCTCATGCCCATATAAGAAAAAGGACGTTGGCTTAGTTTGGGTTCCAAAACCCCAAACTTAGGAATATTGAACATGATTAGTTGAGATTTGATCTAAAACTTTACTTTGAAACTCATAAGGTCTTATCTGAACTAAAACCATTGTTACCTTGCGTAATTGAAGTTATCTGCCCTACTTGAAATAAATAAATTGATGGAAACAAACAAAAACATTCTCGGTCGACAAAACCTTCGACCGATATACTCTTCAATCGAGAAAATAGTCGACCAAGAAAGGTTCTGTCTTAAGCTTGCACTTTTTGGAAAATCATCTGGCTGACAAATACCTCGACCGAAACCAATCTCGATCAAGACAATTGTCGACTGAGAACAGTTATATTCAGATTCAATTATTTAATTAATAAACATGTAGTTATACTCAATCTATTGTTTAAATCTACAAAACCCATCCATAATAATGTAATCTAAAATATAAAAATGCTCCTAACAAAACCAAACAAACTAGACAAGCTAGGTCCAGACGGACCAACCAAGACTACAACAAACCACTATTACATGCATTCAGCGTACCCACAAATAGTAATAGCAACTTGACATAGAACCTAGTAGACCATCATGTAGCTAGACATGAAATTTATGGCCATCTCAGTGATCCAACTCCAAGCAAGAACCATCACGCATGACAACAAAGGTTGGGAAGGAAAAGACAGCTCCACATCACTCCTTCATGCAAAGCACAACACCAACTGTCTAATGAAAGTACCCAAAAATTGTGGTACTAAGCCACGATTAGGGAGATCCATCGAGCTACCATCCCACCACACCACCTAGTAGCACACCCGCAAGGTTCTTGACCAAACAGAGTATCTGTTTACACAATGACAACCAAACACAGCCCCAAAAGGCTTATGTTGCACACAGTAGCAAATGGGCAACAAAGAAGTATACCTGAATGCAATAAAGCATTTTAACGAACACCTAAAAGGTGTTCCATACCAGCATAAGCAGACACACCAGAGCAGGGGCATATGACTGTGAAAAAGCTCGATCAACATGGGGGCTACCCCTACCGTGGCAGTAGAGACTGCCAACGCAGTGCACTGCGGCAGGGACGGCGCAGGAGAAAACCCACACCCCCATCGATGAGCCACCTAGCGTCACAGACAAAGAGGAAAAGGCCACCCTCGAGCAGCAAGAACCGACCCAGGCCGCCTGTGAGCCACCGGACTTGAGGGCGTTGTTGGTGGAGAAGACACGCGCCTGAACAGATGCCATGCTTCGGTTAGCCAGAGCCCCGAGTATGGGGACACCACCATGTCGATGCCGCCGAGATGACCATTGGGAAGAGCACAGCACAATGCCTCTTCAGGTGCGAAGATGAGGGCACCGTCGGACCAAACCTGTCGGATGAGGGGAACCAGGTCGCCCATTAAGCTTGGCGAGTGGACACGCCCGCTGCCAAGATCCGTGAGAATCCAGTTGAGTCCGATCCTAGGGGCCTCTTCGCCCTAGAGCCAGGAGCCCTCAACCACTAGAAGAGAGGCAGTGACAGAGGCGACGTGGGGACTCCTAGCTTCGTCTATGAAGTTAGAGTGGAAGCACGAGAGCCCAGAGCCGGAAAGGGATGGTTCCTATCCACCCATCACGCCTGAATGGAGTGGATTCGACATGGTCGATACACCGAACCCCCACTCTAGGTCAACCTCACAGCACATCGCCTCCGACTCAACCAATCCAATCGAGAGAAGCTCCTACGACTCAAATAGGGCTTCGACTCCTTGCTCCAGAGTAGACCACTACTGACATCAGGATCTAGCCTACCGAGGTGAAAGCCAGGGGGAGGAAGGCTCCGAGGATACACCCCCTCCCCCCAGCGGCGGCCGCTGGGGAGGAACTAGAGAGAAGGTAGAGCAGAGAACCCTAGAGAGAGAGGCGGGTGCTTGCCTCTAATAAAGTATGTATGGTTGACCCTTATATGAGCTTTTAGCTCCTGTCGTTGTAATGGGGTACTTAGTGCCCAAAGTTTTTGGTTTTAATTGTAACACACTTTTTGACCGACCAAAAAAAATGCTCCTAACCAAAAGGACCATCACATGGGTACCATAACCTATTTCTTTTGCAGGATTGGGTGGTTGATAGTGGTTGCTCTAAGAATATGACTAGAAACAAAGAACCTTTTCAATCATTTGAAGAAAATAAAAGTGGAACAGTCAGATTTGGAGACAACGCCAAAGGAAAAATTGTTGGAATAGGTAATATTAGTACAAATCTTCAAATTTAAAATGTTCTACTTGTTGATGGATTGCATTTCAATTTAATTAGTGTTAGTCAATTATTTGGTAGTGGATATGATTTCCTATTCAATAAAACTTTTTGTAAACTACTAATTGAAAACACTAATAATGTTGTTTATGAAGGAAAAAGAATTGGAAATATATACACACTTAGACCTAATTCTATGCAAGCTATTATTGGAAAATGTCTTCTTGCAAAAGATGAATCCTTACAACTATGGCATAAAAAATTAGGTCATGAAAGCTCACATGTCATCTAAAATTTAATTAAATATGATCTTGTTCGTGGCTTACCTAAAATACCCTTTGATAAACCTGAATATTATGAACCATGCACTTTAGGCAAGCAAAATAAAACTTCTTTGAAATCTAAAACATTGCTTAGCACTACTAGATCATTGGATCTCATTCATATGGACTTGTTTGGTCCTATGAGAACTCAATCTATTGGTGGAAAAAAATATCTCTTTGTTATTGTAGATGATTATAGTAGATACACATGGGATCACTTTCTTTCAAATAAAGACGATACAATTAGAATTTTTATACAATTTTGCTAAATTGAAAATCAACTACAAAATAAAATATGTACAATTAGGAGTGATCATGGTGGGGAATTTGAAAATCACATTTTTGAAGAATTTTTTACATCTCAAGGATACACTCATAATTTTTCAGCTCCACGCACTCCACAACAAAATGGCATAGTAGAAAGAAAAAATCAATCTTTACAAGAAATGGCTAGCACAATGTTACTTGAACATAATAAACCTAAAACATTTTGGGCCAAAGCAGTAAATACAACATGTTATGTGTTAAATCAAGTAACAATACATTCACATCTTAAGAAAACTCCCTTTGAACTCATCTTCAATAAAAAACCAAGAGTTGACTATTTTCATACCTTTGGTACACCTTGCTATATCCTAAACACAAAGGATGATAGAGATAAATTTGATCCCAAATAACATTTAGGATTCTTCTTGGGACATTCAACCTCTAGTAAGGCATTTAGAATCTACAATACTATCTCTAGAAAAGTTGAAGAATCAATTCATATTTCATTTCATGAACTAACAACTCAAAATGAAATGAAAATATAAATGGAATTACTCATCAAATTGAAGACCTAACCATATCTACAAAAGTTGATCAAAATTCGGAAATTAATCAATAAAATGAGACACAATAACATCTTCCTAGATTAATCAAGTATCATCCTCAAGATTTAATCATTGGAAATCCTTTTGATAAAGTAAAACTCGATCATCATTTAGAGAAGTTGCAAATATGGCATTTGTATCAATCATTGAACCCAAGAAGGTAAATGAGGCTCTAAAATATGAATATTGGATAATGGCCATACAAGAAGAACTAAATCAATTCATGAAAAACAGCATATGGGACTTAGTACCTAGACCACAAGACAAAACCATCATGGGAACTAAGTGGGTTTTTCAAAATAAACTTAATAAAGCCGGGGAGGTAGTTAGAAACAAAGCTAGATTGGTAGATCAAGGGTATAACCAACAAGAAAGAATAGATTTTCATGAATCTTATGCACCCGTGGATAGACTTGAAGCTATTAGAATGCTATTAGCTATATCTACCCACAAAGACATCAAACTATAACAAATGGATTTAAAAAGTTCCTTTCTAAATGGGATCATAGAAGAATAAGTATATGTTGCTCAATCACCTGGATTTGAAATTCTTGACAAAATTGATCATGTATACAAACTTAAGAAAACACTTTATGTCCTTAAACAAGCACCACAAAACTGGTATGAAAGACATAAAAACTATCTATTTGATAATGGTTTCTCAATTGGAAATTTAGACTCTACATTGTTTTTTAAAACATATGAATTAGATCTTCTTGTTGTTCAAATATATGTTGATGATATCATATTCGGTGACTCAAACAATTATTTATGCAAACAATTTAGTGACAAAATGCAAAAAGAATTTGAAATGAGTCTTATGGGAGAGTTAACAATTTTCCTTAGTTCTCAAATAAAATAAATGCCCGTTGGAATTTTTCAAAGCCAAGAGAAATACACTAAACTCTTAAAATGCTTTGGAATGAATAATTACAAACATGCTACCACACCAATTGTGACGTCCCCGGATTTTGGCTTCTCCAAACCCTATTGGGAATGAGAGGTCAAAATACGAAAACATCATCCAATCATATCAGAGATTGATGCAGAAGCAATATGCGCATACATGAACATACAACTATAACATACACCATAACATTTCTCAGAATTCAACATGTATATTACAAAGTGAATTATATTTACATATTAAAAGAAGATTTACAAGTCTATGAACATGTATGCTAATTCAAGATCTACACAATAGGTGCAACATGGACAACTGCTCACTTCCCGTCTTTTTCCTCCCCTGCTATCTCTGAACCTAAAACATACGTGAAACAACGAATCAACACACAAGGTGTTGTGCACGTGGGTATAAAGATACATACTAATATGTTTGCATAATTGAAATAACTTGAGAAAGAAAGATTAAAAGAAAACATTACTTAAAGTGATAATCAGGTAAACATTCCTTTTATTGCATTCACTTTGATGCGGTTGTACTACACATACTTGCACTTGACTTACATCTAGTGTGGGCAATATAGTATCATCATACATCTAACATGGGCCAAGGAATCTTACATCCATGTTAGGCAACATACATCCACACCAGGCTATGTCCTCTAGTAGATACAACCAATCATACTCATTTATGTTCTATTAGATTTGGCAAAGTGTAACTCATACTAGTTCAACCAAGCAATCATATCCAAATACGAGCATTCAAGATATCACATATTATAGGCAACCATAAAACTAGTCTTATACTTAATAAAACCCACGTACCTGACTTTAGAGATTCCTAATAATATCCATGATCATCTAGACAAACTGGTCAGCACCTGATTAAAACAAGACCACATACTATCATCAGATTCTCACCATATTAACCCTAGTCGTGTTCATTAGGGTTTATATTATCTCATTAGGATATTCCAACGTTTACTTGCATTATTGTCTTATATTTATCTTACTTATGTCATTTTCCAGATTATGATTCATTATCTGAATATTAGGTCCCATATCCTTTTTGATGCACATATGAACCCTAGTTTATATACATTATTCAAGTTAGGGTTACAACCCATGTATCAAGGTTCATCTTCTTACAACATGAATTTTGTGTACAAAACTGGTCTCATATTTACATATTATCTTTCAATTACAGATATGAGAATGCTCTGTAAATTTCATCATTTATTGGGCATGCATGTATTAATTGCATTATCTTTAGTGTTATTAGCCCTAATTAGCCATATTAATCAAATTACAGGATTTCATGCATCAACATGACCATATCTGACATCATATGCATTCTATACATAATTGTGGACTTACTGACATTTTTCCATAATTTTATATCATCATTTGATATTTATTATCTATGAAATGAGCATTACAAATCTTACATGATATCACTATTCTTAGTGCTACAAAAGACTGATATTATGGTTCCATGTTATTCTACTTATTTTTCTAAAAATTTCGGTACCTTATTTGTATTTTTCTGATCATCGAGCTAATTACTAGGAATTATATACGAACTGAGTAATTTTGGGATTTTTACCTTGTCGGGCCAATTGTATGCCGCCACGTGGCCATTTGGGTTGCGCAGCTCTAGCTCTGGCTTCCTAGTTCTCTGGCGGTTCTTGCGGCTGGACCCGGTCTATTTCATCCTTCTCTTTCGTTCAGCGATCCAACCTGCGGTCTCTGTTTCCTCTGTGAAACAGAGCACCGCCGCACGGGCTCTCCTCCGGTGAGCACTACCTCACTGCCCTGACCTGCTCGTCAGCCAATAGACGCACCATCATCTTTTCCATGGACTTGTACACTTCCTCGGCTCCTCCAACTCTTGGCCACGACTCCAGGTCTCCATCCGGGTAGGAGCGCTGCCGTCACCTGACTCCTCAGACAAACCTCATGATCTCGATCCCTCTAGGGTCCACGCGACGATCCAGGATCCTTCCTGGAGTCCCGCGCAGTGCCCGAGTGCAGTGCAGCTGTGATGGACGGTCCGTTCTACTGGTTGGAGCTTAGTCTGGTGACGTCGGCGGCTACGCTAGTCGATACCAACCTCTGGACCAGCGCATTCTTCCGCGAGTGCTGGGATGTCTCCGCCTCGGTGCAAGGATGCTCTAGGAAGAACCAATTGGAGTGAGGATCCTTGAGGTGTGAGCAGGTGGCAACAGCTTAGGCCGGCGTAGATGGAGTTGGGTGGAGAAGAGGGGAAGTGATGTCGAGAAATTGAGGGCTCTTTGTAGGTAAAGGAAGGGTTGCGGAGCTACTGAGATCCTTAAATAGGCACAATGAGGTCGAGCATTGCCTCCCCTAATGTGGCCGACGGGTCCATGGCACCGACATTTGGGCGTTTTCTAATCCCTGACTGTTAGGGATATTTCTTGGGCTTGTTGGAAAGAGGAGGTCAAGCTGGATCCGAGGAACCAATTTTGACGAGGTTTGAGCAAGATATGAGAGAGATGTGAATTTGAGAATAGGCACAACAGTTCGGCTGTGCATCCACGGGAAGCGGGTGAGGAGGACGACTCAGTCGTCCCTCCCATCGGATCCGGATTCAGGTCAGGATCCAATTAGGGTTAAAAGGGCATTATGTACATTGAATTAATTTTCTTATATATCTCAATTAGATAATCCAATTTCAATGAAAATTTAGGAGCAGCTTTATAATGTCATGATGTAGCTGTGGCATAAGTTTGGGAATGAAATTCGAAGGTTACACATGGTTATTGACTAAGAACATTAATACCTAAAGTTCACCTTCATGTGACGCTTAGGGTTTTACATTATGTGAAAATGATATGCCATTTAGTCAAAGTTGATTCCAGAACTTCAACATTGGTTCATATGTATATGATTCCTAAAAAGAAATTAGTTCACTACTCACTGGATAACTAAATGAATGATTGGTCTCATGAGGACTTAATTAATCAGAAAGGGTATTCATTCACAATTGAATTCAATTAGGCATCATAGTCCTCCATCATATTTCCAATCACCTAATTTGGGTGAAGGAATCCATGATTGTATAACCAATTCCTCAATTTGGTATTTGACATCTTACATAGGATGCTTGTCTCTCAATTATTGTATTAGTTATTAAAACTCAAAAATCTAGGTTATCACATTCACCCCACCTTATTTGGAATTTTGTCCTCGAAATTCAACTAATCTCATCCTTAAGAGGCTATTTTGGGGTCGAGCGTCATATACATCATTATTTCTTAGGTTCTAAGGTCACCATAGTTGCATGCACTCTAAGTTGTCAGCTTAGGGTCTTAGAGTTTCTTGGGTGTGTCCACCCCACCTCATATATGTGGAAGCATCACTTAAAGTCTTAGCCATAACATGACGTTATGATATCTTAGGATTAAATCACCCTTAAGGGTACAAGTTTTTCTCATGCTTTTAAGTTTCAAGAGGAATTCATTTATATGCCATGATATTCAGATTGTTCAAATCTAACATCATTAATATGTTTTATGATCAACATCTTACAATGATTTCAGCATTAGAGGAGATTTATCTTCATCCTTGATATTATGATTTTTTTTACATAAGAAGGGCTTACGTAACATGCTTGACCATTAGGGTTTCACCCTATGGTGTGATATTCATACTCAACTTAGAAACATACACTGAGACGGATCAAAGTTATGAACTATATTTTTGATCATATATCCTATGATCTAAAAATATCTTTATATCAAGTTCATGAGTTCAAATGTTTATGTCTTGCATGTATTATGTGAAGGAAAAAAAAAGAATATACTAAGTTTATCCCATGATCTCAGCATCATATCTTTCATGTTTTATATGAAGGGGAAGAGAATATTTTAAAGTCAAACTTATCATGATTTCAATCTTGGGTGCTACATGTATGATATATGGGGGAATATAGAATAGGTCAAGCTTATACGAGTGACTCCTCATATATAAATCATCCATATAGCTCAAGTGAGGTTTCTATCATCATATATTAAGAAAGATAAGAAGAAGGGAGAACATGTATTTTGAGTATCTTTTGCACAAAGCATCATACTCTCATAACTAGAGTTCATATATTACCTCACTTGCAACTAATGATGAGATTCACAAAATATGTCACTCCAGCTAGGACCTAACTCAGCCAAAGGATTGACTTTATCATATGGGTCATCTACCCATCCTTTTATTTTACCCAATTCTCACATATAGATTTGAATCATGCATAAGGACTCAACTCAACACTCGAGAGTAATCTAGTGTAGGATTTTTTTTAACACATATCTCATATATTGGAGGCTAGGTCCTATGACCTTCTCCCTGTGGGTCTTACTCTCTCCAGATTTCACCACATATCTCATCCTACCACTAGATATCCTCCTTGTATAAGAGCTTGAGGCTCATGCACACTCATCTCTATCTTAACTTAGCTTATCTTAAGTAAGAAAAAGGAATGTACTTTCATCATCAAGATTTTGCATAAATTCTAAAAAATTAGATTCAACAAGTATACAACTTAAACCTTTATAAGGAAACGTATACCATCAGAGATCAAACTTAGATAAGATTCCACATGCTTATTTCAACTATCGTTCTATCATCTACTTTATGTATCACATATCTTGATAAGGCTCTAGACATCTAATCTAGACTACTCTCCCTTCTAGACTGATGTCACTCCTTTTCACTTAGATTGCATGAACACTAACTACTCTCTAGTGTGAGGGACACATTTTTATATTTACATATAGGTAATAAAATATTATATAGTTTTTCTCCGAGATGGCAGACGACAGAGAAAACTATCGAGGCTCGGGCCGATTGGAAAACAAAACCAAACCAGTAAAACGAGTGTCCCACACACAGTAGATAGTCTAGTGCCATGTCACCTAGTGAAATGGTGAGAAAAAGGTGTAGACTGGTATAGTTATCCAATACATATGAGCTCTATATGGAAAGGGTCTCAGACACTTGTCTAAACCTAGTTCTCGAACATCTAGGTTCTAACCTAGAGGCTAAGTCAAACCTTATTCCTATAGAACAACTTACTAAGTTTCTAAGTTTTAAGGTGAAAGGTGAGATTTAGGTTTAATATTTCATGATGAGCAATTGTTAGGTGTAGCTATTATTCATGCTCTGATACCAACTGTGACGTCCCCGGATTTTGGCTTCTCCAAACACTATTGGGAATGAGAGGTCAGAATCCGCAAACATCATCCAATCATATCAGAGAGCGATGCGGAAGCAATATGCACATACATGAACATACAACTATAACATACACCATAACATTTCTCAGCATTCAACATGTATATTACAAAGTGAATTACATTTACATATTAAAAGAAGATTTACAAGTCTATGAACATGTATGCTAATTCATGATCTACACAATAGGTACAACCTGGACAACTGCTCACTTCCCATCTTTTTCCTCCCCTGCTATCTCTGAACCTAAAACATACATGAAACAGGGAATCAACACACAAGGTGTTTTGCACGTGGGTAGAAAGATACATACTAATATGTTTGCATAATTGAAATAACTTGAGAAAGAAAGATTAAAATAAAACATTATTTAAAGTGATAATCATGTAAACATTCCTTTTATTGCATTCACTTTGATGCGGTTGTACTACACATACTTGCACTTGACTTACATCTAGTGTGGGCAATATAGTATCATCATACATCTAACATGGGCCAAGGAATCTTACATCCATGAAAGGAAACATAAATCCACACCAGGCTATGTGATCTAGTAGCTACAACCAATCATACTCATTTATGTTCTATTAGATTTGGCAAAGTGTAACTCATACTAGTTCAACCAAGCAATCATACCCAAATACGAGCATTCAAGATATCACATATTATAGGCAACCCGAAAACTAGTCTTATACTTAATAAAACCCACGTACCTGAGTTCAGAGATTCCTAATAATATCCATGATCATCTAGATAAACTGGTCAGCACCTGATTAAAACAAGACCACATACTATCATCAGATTCTCATCATATTAACCCTAGTCGTGTTCATTAGGGTTTATATTATCTCATTAGGATATTACAATGTTTACTTGCATTATTGTCTTATATTTATCTTACTGATGTCATTTTCCAGATTATGATTCATTATCTGAATATTAGGTCCCATATCCTTTTTGATGCACATATGAACCCTAGTTTATATACAGTATTCAAGTTAGGGTTACAACCCTTGTATCAAGGTTCATCTTCTTACAACATGAATTTCGTGTACAAAACTGGTCTCATATTTACATATTATCTTTCAATTACAGATATGAGAATGTTCTGTGAATTTCATCATTTATTGGGCATGCATGTATTAATTGCATTATCTTTAGTGTTATTAGCCCTAATTAGCCATATTAATCAAATTACAAGATTTCATGCATCAACATGACCATATCTGACATCATATGCATTCTATACATAATTGTGGACTTACTGACATTTTTCCATAATTTTATATCATCATTTGATATTTATTATCTATGAAATGAGCATTACAAATCTTACATGATAACACTATTATTAGTGCAACAAAAGACTGATATTATGGTTCCATGTTATTCTACTTATTTTTCTGAAAATTTTGGTACCTTATTTGTATTTTTTTGATCATCGAGCTAATTACTAGGAATTATATACGAACTGAGTAATTTTGGGATTTTTACCTTGTCGGGCCAATTGTATGCCGCCACGTGACCATTTGGGTTGCGCAGCTCTAGCTCTGGCTTCCTGGTTCTCTAGCGGTTCATGTGGCTGGACCCGGTCTATTTCATCCTTCTCTTTCGTTCAGCGATCCAACCCACGGTCTCTGTTTCCTCTGTGAAACATAGCACCGCTGCACGGGCTCTCCTCCGGTGAGCACTACCTCACTGCCCTGACCTGCTCGTCAGCCAATAGACGCACCATCATCTTTTCCATGGACTTGTACACTTCCTCGGCTCCTCCAACTCTTGGCCACGGCTCCAGGTCTCCATCCGGGTAGGAGCGCCACTGTCACCTGACTCCTCAGACAGACCTCATGGTCTCGATCCCTCTAGGGTCCACGCGACGATCCAGGATCCTTCCTGGAGTCCCGCGCGGTGCCCGAGTGCAGCGCAACTGTGATGGACGGTCCGTTCGATTGGTTGGAGCTTAGTTCGGTGACGTCGGCGGTTGCGCTAGTCGATACCAGCCTCTGGACCAGCGCATTCTTCCGCGAGTACTGGGATGTCTCCACCTCGGTGCAAGGATGCTCTAGGAAGAACCAATTGGAGTGAGGATCCTTGAGGTGTGAGTAGGTGGCAACAGCTTAGACCGGCGTAGATGGAGTTGGGTGGAGAAGAGGGGAAGTGATGTCGAGAAATTGAGGGCTCTTTGTAGGTAAAGGAAGGGTTGCGGAGCTACTGAGATCCTTAAATAGGCACAATGAGGTCGAGCATTGCCTCCCCTAATGTGGCCGACGGGTCCATGGCGCCGACATTTGGGCATTTTCTAATCCCTGACTGTTAGGGATATTTCTTGGGCTTGTTGGAAAGAGGAGGTCAAGCTGGATCTGAGGAAACAATTTTGACGAGGTTTGAGCAAGATATGAGAGAGAGATGTGAATTTGAGAATATGCACAACAGTTCGGCTGTGCATCCGCCGGAAGTGGGTGAGGAGGACGACTCAGTCGTCCCTCCCATCAGATCCGGATTCAAGTCAGGATCCAATTAGGGTTAAAGGGCATTATGTACATTGAATTAATTTGCTTATATCTCTCAATTAGATAATCCAATTTCAATGAAAATTTAGGAGCAGCTTTATAATGTCATGATGTAACTGTGGCATAAGTTTGGGAATGAAATTCGAAGGTTAAACATGGTTATTGACTAAGAACATTAATACCTAAAGTTCACCTTCATGTGACACTTAGGGTTTTACATTATGTGAAAATGATATGCCATTTAGTCAAAGTTGACTCCAGAACTTCAACATTGGTTCATATGTATATGATTCCTAAAAAGAAATTGGTTCACTACTCACTGGATCACTAAATGAATGATTGGTCTCATGAGGACTTAATTAATCTAAAAGGGTATTCATTCACAATTGAATTCAATTAGGCATCATAGTCCTCCATCATATTTCCAATCACCTAATTTGGGTGAAGGAATCCATGATTGTATAACCAATTCCTCAATTTGGTATTTGACATCTTACATAGGATGCTTGTCTCTCAATTATTGTATTAGTTATTAAAACTCAAAAATCTAGGTTATCACACCAATGGCCACTTGTGCCAAAATTTACAAGGATGAAGATGGATAACCCATTGATGATTCCTTATATAGGGCTATGATTGGTAGTTTACTATATTTAACTACTTCTACACCAGATATTATGTTTTCTGTTGGGCTTCGTGCTAGATTTCAATCCAAACCAATGCAGTCTCATTTTCAAGCTGTTAAAATAATCCTAAGATATCTACCTGGCACTACCAACTATGGATTCTAGTATCCCAAAGGACAATCACTAGATTTAAAAGCTTACACTGATTTCGATTATGCTGGTTGTCAAGTTGATCATGAAATCCCAAGTGGTGGTTGTTTCTTATTAGGAACCTTAGTATTGTGGTTTAGTAAGAAACAAAATACAATCACCCTTTCCACTACTAAAGCTAAATATATGGCGACTAGTTCCTGTTGTGCTCAAGTACTTTATATGCAAAAAGTTTTGAATGATTATGGTTTTACATTCTCATCTACGCCAATTTTCTATGATAATACTAGTACTATAAACTTGGCCCATAATCATATTCTACATAGTCATGTCAAGCATATTGAAATCTGACACCATTTCTTAAGGAATCACATTTCTAAAAATCATATTTCTCTCCATCATGTTGATATTAAAGAACAATTTGCTGATATCTTTACCAAATCACTTCTACTTGATCAATTTCAATATATTAGAAAGAAGTTGCTAACTACTCCCCTAGAGGATGTCTTCTTCAATATATGTGCTCAAAACTCTTGATAATTCTTAATTCATGTGATCTTTAAGGTATAAAATCATTGCTAAGTCTCAATATTATCATGACAACTACTTAAATAAGATCAAAATGATTCCACTACACCTACTCATAGCAGTCTAGTCGGTCGACAAAAGTTTTGACTGAGACTGGTCTCGATCAAGAAAATTTTCGACCAAGATCCACTCGGAGGAACCTCTATTTTTCAAATTTTCTGACCAAGTACAATTTTGTATTTCTTACAAAATTCTGACCAAAATTGACCTCGATCGACAAATATTTTGATCGAGATCCACTTGGTAGGACCTCGTCCCTTGGTTCTTCTATAAGCATCTTTCGATTGAAAATTTTCACTCCACCGAGCTCAGGAGATAGTGGTCATATTTTTAAAATTTTTGACCGAAAACATTCTCGCACAAACAGCCCCTCAGTCGACAATTTTCTCGACCGAGCCCTTGTCACAATGGCTCTTTTTCAAATTCTCAACCGACCAAAAGTAGAGTTGCTTGAGGAGCGCTAGCAGAGAGCCGTTGGGTTCTCGGTTGACAAAATTGTTGACCAAGAAAGTGCCTGACTTGGCTATAAATAGAGGCAAAATCGGCCATTTTCTTCACAACTCACTTGCTCTCTTCTCAAGTCCCTCTCTAGTGATCTTTAGAGCTATTCTTCAGCAACATCATTCTACTATCTTCCCTATCTCTTCTTCCACCTCTATATTTTCAAGATGGCCTCATCTTCTACTCATGGAGGAAAGAAGCAAGTTGCAACGAGGAAGGGAAGAGCAATCACTCCAGCTTTGAGCATCATCAAGGACATCACCTTCAGTGACGTTGCTGCTGGAGATCGCTACCTAAAACTCACTTCAAAGACTCATCTTCCTCAATGCTCGGTGGACACCAATGATTTCCTCACCCTCATTGATCTTCCTGAACTATTCCAGGTGCAAAAGCTAATATAATTTCTTACTCCATATTTTCATTTATGGTCTACCAGCCGTAAATTAATTCTATGCCAACCTCACCAGAAACACAAACCACCCATTCTTGTTCTCCTCCATGGTTGATGGGCTAGCATTTCATTTTTCTGAAGAAGATATTTTTATAATGCTAGCAATTACTGTAGAGGAGTATAGGGGATTTGTAGACCTAACCACTGGAAATTCCATGACTAAAATATCTACAATTGATAACACCATCAACTTGGGAGATATCAAGAGGGCTATCTTTCTCCCCAACACCTCCTCACATGAAGATAGGGGAACCTACTATGCAATAAACTTAACCCCTGAAACTAGGGTAGTCAACTTAATTATTTCAAATAACATCTACCCTAGAGCAAACAAATCTGAAGTGCCACAATTTAGGATGTGCCTAATTTATGCCATACTAGAAAGTATTCCTATAAATTTCATTCACATCATCCTCTGCAATATTGTTGAATTTTCTAGACATCCGCCCTATGTTGATTTCATTTGCCAAATCACCCAATATTGTCTAAACAAAAACCTAGAGGATCTAGGGTATAACTGTGATAGGTGACCTCAAAAGCTTACTAGAAACATAGTAGACAAAATGGGCATTGATTTTGGGCATAAGAGGACTACGACTGAAGGAGACACATCTACCTAAGAAAATCCTCCACATCCTACTCCTCCTAGCTAATCCTCAGAAAATCTAGCCAATAATGTTTGCGATCTCACTGGGGCCACCTATCATCTTGGGAGAAAATTGGATTACAATCACCATGCCATGATTTATCTTAATCAAAGAATGCAAGATCTGTCTCCTAATGTTCCAGATACTTACCCTCATTCACTCTACCCAGGTAGTCTCTATCCTTACAATCCTTCAATAAATTATACCCAAGTTCCACCTCCACCCTCACATGATCTTTCCCATACCCAATATTCACCCATGCAACTCCAGGACATAGCTTCCATTTTTTATTTGATCGGTCACCCACATTTCTGGACGCATATGCTCTTACAAAGACAGGTTCACTTGATTGGCAGACACTTGTCAAATATTATGGTGCTACTCCATTTCTTGGGAAAGATCCTAATGTTGATGTAATTTTGAGTTCTTTTTAGTGATGTGGACATTTGTAATGAGTATGAAGGTTTATTGTAATCACTCTTATCACTATTGAAGTCTATCTTGTTATCAAAGTAATTGAGATTGTTCTCTTGGCCATGCTAATAAAACTTTTATATTGTGGCTTAGATTGGACATTTCTCCATAACATTGTTTTTGCAATTTGAGTATCATATTGAGGGGGAGTATTTAATTCAGGGTGAGTAATAATAAATGATTATTTGGTTATCTTTTTGAAATGACAAAGGGGGAGAAATAACTTAAATCAAAATCAATAATAATATAAATCAAACTCAATGAGCTTCATGTTATCTTGGCTTGACATAAATTGATACTATATTTCTTAAGAGATGGATACTATGTTCCATACCTCTTCAAGAATAATTAGCACACACTTCATGAAAAATAAGATAATGTCTTCATATAAGGTAAATCTCAGGTATGAAACTCATCTTATTTAATTTCCTTTGTTTATATTTTAGAAATGTTTGTCATCTTCAAAAAGGGGGAGATTGTTGGCTAAATGGGACATTAATAAACCCTTTGTTTTGATGATGACAAACATTTCATTCTTGTAGATCTAACGAAATATTGAGTATTTCAAGGCCCAAGGAAAAAAGGAAGTGGATAGTTCAAAAACAACATAAATGGAAGATCAATGTGCTTGAATTGTTAATATTTTCATGATTGTACTCAATGTAAAAAACTTGTACAGGTATATAATGTACAGGTACCTAGATATCATGTAAATCAAGCATTAGATCTTCTCTATTCACTCACAACCCTTAGATAGATCCTTCCCAAAGATAGAATCACCATTACCCATTGACACACACAACTTAGTAACTGATTCAAAAATTGAAATAGGGACACTCTCAGTCGACAAAATTTTCAATTGAGACACACTCAGTTGACAATATTATCGACCGAGAACCACTTTGATAAAATTCACAAGCACATATCAATAACTTGCACATCTATGCCCTAAAATGGCTTTCAATCGATAGTATGCTCGACAGAGAAAGACTTTGAGTAGGTTCCATGACCGTTAGACTAAGTGGTTGGTAGTTGGGGGTTGGAAATATGTGTTACACTATTTTTGTTCCAAACCCTTCCTCGATTGAAGAAATGCTCAACTGAGACACACCTCGGTCGACTAATTTATCAACCAAGATAGTTTCTAGATTGTTCTTTTTAGCTCGAAAAAATTAGCCATTG
Source organism: Alisma plantago-aquatica (assembly GCA_963693085.1). Classification (NCBI taxonomy): domain Eukaryota; kingdom Viridiplantae; phylum Streptophyta; class Magnoliopsida; order Alismatales; family Alismataceae; genus Alisma; species Alisma plantago-aquatica. Next base: position 1,397,387,293 of record OY856410.1, read on the forward strand.
GAAGATAATTTATGGATACCTAACGGCTAGTTAAGCACCAAGAACACTCTAGAAACCCTCTAGAATGTCACTAAGCACTTGCAAACCATTTCTATAAATAAGAGAGACCTTAGGACACCTAGTACACACAACTACACTTGAGAACACATTCTAGTGAGCAACAAAGCAAAACTACTTTTTCCATCTTGTTTCTTCAAGCTCAAATTTCGTGTCCTATAGCTATAGCCTCTTAGCCACCTTATAGAAACATTCATCCTTAGTGGTTTGAGAGGTCTAATACTTGATATAGGATCAAGGCGCTATACTAAATTGGTGGAGTATTTCCTTTCTTCCAATCTCTTTCTTTTATATTGTATATTGTTCTCCTTGACTACTCATAGGTTTGGAGGCTATTGAAAGGAGGTTTCTTGGAGCTACTTCATGGTGGAGAAGGATGCTTCAAGAGGTTCTTGCAATTACTTCAAGGAAGGTTTCTTTAAGGGAGGTTTAATCTACTTCAATAAGGTGAAGGTTGTTTGACTTGGAGTTACTTGAAGAAGGTTGCTTCAAGGAGGTTGAAGCTACTTCAGGTGAAGACTACTTCAAAAGTGTAGAAGGAAGGTGATTGTATTTTGTGTAACATCCTTGAGAGGTAATAAAATAAATCACTTTCAAAATCCCAATTAGAAACAATTGGGTAGTGGACTGACTACCTTTGATTTCAAAGGTAGGAATCACTCTACATCCTTGTATCCTCCTTGTTTCCTCCTCTTTCTTTGGTTTGATTGTTTAATTATTTTTAAAAGCACCAAAAAGCTATATTCACCCCTCCTCTTGATCTTTCCTGAAAAAGTTATATATATATATATATATATATATAATTTAATAATGTAAATAAGTTTGACGATGAAAACCTTGCGATGGGAATCCAAAATGGAGCCAAAATCAATATGAGAACCAAGTTGACCACTTTCTAGAACATACAACATATATTGTCACTCTAACATCACTTCATCTTTACAAAAGAGGATCCTCCACACAAACTATCAAGGAATACAAGACATTTATCCAAATTCTAATGAGAAGGGGATAAAGTTTTCTTGTAGCACACAATTAACTTCTAGTAGGTCCTACTAGGAACGACCTCTGTTATTCCGCCATTCTCTTCATCTTGAATTAGTCCATCACATCTCAAAACATCATTTATTTATAAGATCGTGTAACTGTAACATGAAGAGATATGGGTCTCTACTTCCCTAGTTGGTTTACATCTATGATATCATTACAAGCCTAGGTGGACTAGATAGTCAAACTACTTCTCATCATACACATCAGGTAAACTATTACACGGTGGAAATGAGAGAGTGGTTCAACTCTTTAAGGATCAACCCTAGATGTACCAAACTCAAATAACCTAGGTATTGGTGTACATCCATAGTTTCAAGAAAAAGAGTATCCACTATAGCTTCCAAACATGACTATGCCTTGACATGTCATTGGGGAAAAATAACATGGCACACAGTTTTATTATCTGATCTAACTATGTGATCACTCCTACCTTAGCGGTATGTGAGGGATGAAATCCCAAGGATAGTTACTTGAAACCTATACCTTCCTTCAACAAACCCTCATTTATGAGATATTTGCAAGTTCAGCTAAGATAGTATCCAACCCCTAGATGGTGAGTCTCAAGCAAAACTATGATGAGATAACTCCATGTTGCAGACAAGACAAGCCTAACCTTGAAGGATCTAGTTCATATCATCACGTACTATCATAGAACATATCAAAATCTAAAACCCATGCCAACATTCTAAGTTTGTATCCATGCTTGCTCAATCAACGTAATGCATGTATCATAGGCATGCTATAAAATAATAAAATAAAAAATGTTTAGTGACTTATACTAGGGTTACACACAATTATGTGAATTCAAGTCAACCTACTCTTTATAGTAGATGAATTGTCCTCCCCTAAGGAAAGAGGTAGAGGCTACTTACTAGGAGAGTCAACCATTACTTATATATAAAGAATTGGTAGGATTGATAATAGTTTACCCAAAACTAGGTCATTCACATACTAAGTTTGAGATTTATATATTCCACCAAATTGGATAGGGGGTGAAACCTTAATTGGTAAACATGATTCATGTTTAGGTATAACAACAACCTCTAAAGGGTTACCTACCTACTAAGGAACCATATAAGATAGCTAGAAATAGTCAAGTTACTTACTGCTTAGGCTCTAATACCATTTTCTAAGTAGTGGGACCCGATAGTGGGACCACTCAATGATACAAACATGAGCCACTGAATTTTTAAGCAGCGGAAAACATAATTATGAAGTTGCAAAATATTCTATATATAAATGCATTCTTCTCCCTATAGGGTGGTACAAGAAAATAAAAATGTTAATTGTATATACACACAAGCCCATATGTAGAGGGAAACAAGGCTATATCAAGGTATCCTTATGTTCACCAATGAGCTCATGATCATCTTGAGTCTCTTTCCTATATAGAACCTACACTTGGGTGTAGGGAACACCCAAAAAATAGAAAAACAATATATTTACTAAAAAAGTTGAGTATGTATATTTTGTTGGGTTATATGGGCATAGAGAAAGGAAGCTGAAACAAAATTTTATCTATCTGTATTCCTCAGAAAAATAAGATCGCGTCATTAACTATGAGGATAGACAGTTTAAAAAGTTTATACATGGTCCTGGAGCAAGTCTAGAAACTACAACTTGTTGCAGTGCAACTATCTTCTAGTTGCTTTTGGACAGTGTCTTTGTAGCTCCTGATCTTCACCACAGATAGCAGACTGGAATAACATCTGTAGTGGATCCTGCAGACTATCCATGGACTGTAACTAACAATGTCCTCCTAGAAATGGAAAAAGGCCACCTTGCCTCTATGGAAGTCCACACGGACCACGTAGAACTCATGTCATCCTACTAGAATAGATAGGAAGGAGTTGTCCCTCCCGTTGGTGTACTAGTCACCAACATGCTCTCCTACAACAATGTTTCTCAACTGTTCTCTCCCTTGTTATCCCTAGCTGGGTAGGACTTGCTTGGGCTCTCTCAGTCACCACAACTAGAGAGGACAACAATTGTCAGAGAAACAAATTCTTAGTTGTGTTTTTTGGGAAGTCCCCAGTACCCTTCTATTTATAAGAAGGGTTAGGGTCAGGGTTCCAAGTTGTTGTGGGAGTGGAAGGGACTAGAAGATCATGATTTTTCTCAATCTACGAGTGTTGAACCTATCAGTTCACATGTGATACAGTTGGCTCGCACAACAAACCGGTCATTTATCCTATTTCCTAATCACATATAAATTTGGAAAAATCATCTTCAATTAATGTACAATATTAATTCTTGTACCAATCAAATTGAACAAGTAAAAAGATCAACTTTTCTCACGGATTTGGGAAAGCTACCAGAACCTTTAGTTGGCAAAGCCGAGATAATTAATTCACTAGGTGAACAATTCATCTTGCCCAACCTGAGCTGACCGGTTCACCCAGTGAGCCAATCGGTTGGTACCTCAATCCATGCAGAATTTAGCCAATTCAATTTTTGATTATCTTGACACTCCAAACGGCCATCTCAACACTTGAGTCGATCGGTTGGCAGTCCAATCAGCTAAATTTTTTTCTCAAATTGACTACTTAAACACTTTAGTAATCAATTCAATCATCATTGATGATAAACTCCTCTTCTAGGTGAGTTCCTATGTGTGTGACCCTATAGGTCTCATATCATGTTGGCAGTGAATGTCCATAACTAGCTTATGGCATCACAAGCAAAGAGTGGTGCCTAGTCACACACCAGTGCTACCCAAGTGAAAGGAATGTTGGAGAACAACTTCAACCTACAATTTTTGTAAGGTGTTACAATAATTGTATATTTCCTTTGTCTCTAATATCCAGAATGAACTCAAGGCATGGAGTTGTCACCCTGTCAATGTTCATTCCATGTTTCATAAACCAAGAGTAGACTATGTGAGATATATGTGACCTCAATATCATATATTGATTCACATGTACATGCACATGCATTTCTTGGTCTCGCTAATCAAGTGGCCATGAATATCAAACTCTAGTAGGAGGGATAAATCCCATCTACAACACTCATAGTCTATCCTCATGTGTCACAACTACCCAATCATCACCTTTAAGGAAATCCATATTTTGGGGTTACATTTGATGATGTCAAAGTATACCGAATGACATGTGATGAGTGTAATGACCTAAGGTCTAAGAATCACAATCAACACCTTCACTATGATAGATGACTATGACTTATCAAGTATGGTTTCCATGTTTCACTCTTAAGGTGGGTCTGTCTGATACACTATTCTCTAACATGTATTTGTGTGCTTGTTTTTATATCACCATATCATGACTAATAGGATTCTATCATCAACAAACTCACACTCCAATCTTATGCGTTATTGTTGTCTATCTGTCTTCCAAAATAACATCTGACCAGGGACATAGAAAGAATGTACATACTCTTAACATCTGTATGATCTCATTGTTCCAAGTCACATATTTGAAGACATGCGTCATTGAGTAATTGTCAATCTTTAGAAATTCATTATGTTTCCTCATTATCTCATAACTGAGTGAATCAAAATGAATTGGAAGCTTTCCTTTGTCATTATTAATCAAATTATTTATGTAATAGGCCTTTGCAATCATCATATGATTGGCTCTCAGGGCATACTTACCAATAGACTCCCACTTTCACTTAGAGCCAATCACCCACAAATCTCATCCTTAGTGATCTAAACATGTCCACCATGTTTTTGCTGCGTAAGTGCTAATCCAGCGGGTTAGCAACACTTTGGTTTTAGTTCATATATTGCAAGTTCCTTGACCCTTCGTTGTATGATTTCTCATATGAGACGGAACTACCATAATATGATATCTAATATTCCTTGCCTAACAAGTAGCTCCATTATTGTCAAAGTATCATTACTGCATCATCAACAGTTGGAACATCTTTAAGTTCATTTGTAGGAACTTCTGGATTCCTATAGTATCCACTCTTATGTTCATAACACTAGGATACTCGACTTCGATTGTTGAATTATAAATTAATGGTCTTATAGTTTGAAACTCTTTCCAACTAATAACTCTTCTCTTAAGATCAAACACTTAACTTTAATATTGTGATTGTCTTCTGTCATTACAGAAGCTTGTAGTAGTGTAACTATTTACACTCAACTCTTCATTGTTGCCATGGTTATGGTGACTTATCCATTAGTGCATCTCAAGTACTAATTGACGTATTTAAATGACATCCTATAACCCTTATTGGAAACCAATATTATCTTCTCATGTCCAATACATAAAAGAATATGGGATGAGTACATTTATAGAATCCATGATAGATCCATTGCTACAACACATGGTATCTCACTCATGTTGTTTCCATTCTTTATAAGAACTAGAATATGGAGTTCATGAGAGACTAATCTAAATTCTCTCTCAATGAATCCTTCATACTGAACTCTTTTAGTGTCTTGCTATTTATTTGTGCTCACACTTAGGTCATGAAACTTTCAAAAACTATCTTTATAGATCTTGATCCCTATCTCATAGGATGTTTCACCTTATCCTTCATTGCTGAAGGTGTTTTTCCATGCCAGATCTCAATATAATATATTGAGTTGCTATTCCCCCATCAGTATGTGGAATATCCATATATGATCCCTCTAAATCTTTTGTAATCACACATTTCTTCTTTTCTTGATTCAAGTCAAACTCTTTGACTATCAAGTCAAAAGATCCATCTCTAAGATGCTTATTTTCAATCTTTACATTGAGCCTTGTATCTTATAGACTTTATTAACATTAATGAAGTTATAAACCTTTAGGTTGTGTCACGTACACATCCCATTTGATATTCCTATTAAGGAATCCAATTTTAAGCTTCATTTGTCAAATCTCATAGTCTATTCTAGATACAACATCAAGCATGAAAATTGGTTAAGGAATTTCTTCATGTTCAACAGTTTGAACTGACTTCAAAAAAAAACCTTTATAGCCAACTTGTCCTTATATGTTATCCATGTAAGTCTTATGAAAACCCCAACTTCACTTTTTGGGTTTACCCCTTCAGGTAGTACTATCAAGGTCATACCTTGTTAGTTTACATGGACTTCATAATGGCCTTAAGCCATTTATCTATTTTGATTCTCAATAGTTCCTAGTCGATATGTTGACTCATCATCTCATGACCAACCTATCTAGTTGCTGGATTCACAATCTTTCAGTCTCATATTTATTCTACTAGAACTATGAGGTTCTGTGTCACATGCTGAACTTGAGATTTCATAACAATTTGTGATTCTCACTAGTTCTCATTGTACCTCCTTGTTGACCTTGAACCTTTTAAGTTCTCCTTTTACTCCCACTAATTCTTTTGGAACTCAGTTATCCTGGTAAGAAAAAACTATTGTCATTGGATTTGGGATTGAAGGCAGTATTCAAAAATTATGGTTTATGGATTAACCATTTAAAAAACTACTTTGTTTATATAGGTTACAATCCTTAAGACATATCGAGACATTCCCATATTCCATATCTTATTTGATGTCTTATAACCACTTTTAAATGGTACATCATTTTAGTGTTTAGCATATCTCCTTTAAGGAAATTAGAAGATTGGATTAAATGATGATCATGTCATCACTCTTCATGATGTGATTGCTTCTTTCTGACACATCATTAGGTTCAAAATTGATTGTGATATGCTATCACCACATTCTAGAAGGATCTCAAACTTTTGATGCAAAGTATTTCAACTTTTGATCATATCAAAGTTTCTTAATACTTCTATCGGAGTCATACTTAATTTATAATCTCTTTGAACACTTCAAAAGACTTATGTTTGTATTTTGCTGAGTGCATATCATTATATCATCAACATATACTATGAAGTCTAAGTAACTATCTATATCATTTATTCTATAAGATCTTCATACATCATCATTTATATGTTCTAATAGAATGATTATTCTCCCACTACATCTAGTGAAGGATGCTTTATCATATTGTTACAAGTAAGATTTGCATGTCTCTCATTGGTTCAATAACCAAAAGAGTCTATATGAACGTCTCAGGATGTATTTCTCACATGCATGCTCCAGATGATAATGTTGTAAATTGTTAATTGTTTGAGTTATCAATTATCCCTTTTGGTATTTACATTATTACCCAAAAAATCATAAGTTATTTTGTAGTGCACCCACACAAGGTCATATCTTCAAAATAGAACACCAGATTTTTTATTCATAGTCATCCTTGTCTTTACAAGATGAAAGAAATAAAAATTTTCTATTTATTGGCATATTGAAATAGCAGTATTATAACTCTATTACAAGCCTATGGTCTAAGATAAATTCGAAATATGGACTTAGCAACTCTTTCTCATCACAATCTATCTTTGTCCTTTTCAAAGGGCTTTACTTCTTATCAGATCATGCACATCAACATATTGTAGATCTACATATAGTACCACATACCAAGATGAAGAAGTAAATTCAAAATTATCTAATAATGTTTATACCTGAAGTAGAGGCCTCAGCCTCTTTAGTTCCTCCAACCAGAGGGGTCAATTCCTTCTCAAGTGTCCAGACCGGTGACAGTGGTGACATTTGCCTCCCTTATTTATTCTTCCTTTTATAAAGACTTGGGCTTCTGGCTAGCTATAGAACCCTTCTTAGCTTTGCCTTTGTGTTTTCCTTTAGTCTTTCCCTTTGTCTTGCTTCATTTGTACCTCAGTTATTCTCAATATGCCCAATAACTCTATCAATGTCTTATTAAAGTCATTCATATTGTAGTTCATGACAAACTGACTGTATGACTCTGGCAGAGACCACAAAATCACACCAGTGGACAACTCTTGACCCAAGGGGAATCCCAGTCTTGACAGGTTCTCCACATACCTAATGAGCTTGAGAACATGATGACCAACTGGATCTCCTTTTGGCATGTTACATTTGAACAATGCTTTTAAGATATCATATCTCTCCTATCTTGCTTGGTCTCGGAACATGTTCTTGAGATGTGTACCCATCTCCATTACTTCCATGTTCTCATGTTGTCTTTGCAACTCATAGTTCATTGAGCACATCATTAGACATTTGACTACCACAACATCATTAGTATGCTTCTTGTAAGCATCTCTGTCAGCTCTGGGATCATTAGGAAGAGGTTCTTCTAGCACTAGCATCTCTAGGACATAGAGCCTGTGCTCCTATGTGAGAACAATTCTCAGCATCATGTACCAGTCTTAGAAGTTGTTCCCATTTAACTTCTCCTTCTCAAGGATCGATTATAGAGAAAAGGTGTTGTTGTGTGTTGCCATTTGATCCTTGCAATTTTGTCAAAAGCTCATTTTGATTTCATTTGATTATAAAATTTGATGATGTTTGTTAGTATTTCATTAATCATCATTCTCACTATTTTATTCAAATTAATAGCCCTCACATATCAATTCTGAATATTGCATCATACAATATTCTAGTGAGCCAAGATCCAAAATAGTTCAATTATTACCCAGTCAACACCAGAGTCCATAATCAACTATTAAGGCAGGCAACCCTTGCTGATTACATCTTATGCAATTCTTGGATAGATGAAACCCACAACTCCTTGCCATAATCATATGCATGCCTCTAGGCTTAGACACTCTTAGAATCACCAGTTAGGTCTGAGCCAAAAGTTGATACAATAATAATGCACCACCCTTGGGTATCCACACTATTACCATTACACTTCCATGAGATAGACGACACACCATCCTTGGGATGCCCACACTTGGTCGATCAAGTTTATCATGTGTACCACTTTTGGATAGCATCTTAGACTTAATATTATATTTGAGGGAGTTTATGTATATATACATATACTTTATCCAATCACCACATATATATAGTATGTATCATATACATGCTATATCTCACAACTTAAACATGCACTATAAAACAAAAAAGTGATGGTTGTGGACATACTATTGTAATTCCTTGGTGTCACAAGGAATTACTATAACTTATGTTATCAGCCACAAGGAATTACTATAGCCTGGGTTATCATCACATCACATGCATGATCCTTCTATTGATATCGATTTGTGCTTGCCAATCTGAGTTGATCGGTTCAGCCCTTGAACCGGTCGTCTTGCCTCTTGCTCGGTCATCTGGTCACCGGAAATGATCCGTTGGCCTCCTATCCAACCAGTGTCTAGACTCCTTCCGAATGGTCAGTTGGACCCACCAGCCGTTCGGTTCACATCTCCTACAGTCCATCCTTCTCAGTCCTCTAGTTGGTCATCTCGCCTGATGTTGATCGCCATTTTCATCATTGCAAGAAAAGAACTATTCTATTGGTAGTAAACTTATTACATGTTAATGAGAAACCTCAAGTTACATTTGAGGAGAGTAGGGGTAGGAAAGAATTAACTTTACATTGGGAATAAAAAGGTAGGGGCTCGGTATGCAAACTGAGATAAAACATGAATAAAATAAACCATTCCACCACACACATATATTTGGGTTATTTTCCATAACCACGCTACACATCTACTATCAAAACCACTTCTAGGGCGACAAAATTCCACATATATATATATATATATATTAGTTTGGGATTATATGTGGTGTGATCTTTGACTGGATATGAACATTAAGCAGTTTAAGTATTCACATAATATGCAATAAATAAACGATAAAAGTAAAAATCTGAACATACCGATTATCCTAAAATATAGTAAATTGGCATGGCTCTGATACCACAGTTTGGTTACACAGGCACAAAGTAAGGTAGCATAAACAAAATTGTATCTATCTGTGTTCCCCAGATCAACAAGATATCATCAATAACTATGAAAGAGGAAAGATGGTTTAATGAGTTTATACCTGGTCCTAGAGCAAATCCTGTGATTGCAACTCATTGAAGTGAAAGTATCTTCTAGTTTTTCTTGGACGGTGTCTTTGCTGCTACTGGTCTTCACCATAGATTGTAGACTAGAACAATGTTTGTAGAGGTTCCTGCAGTCTGTCCACAGACTGTAGCTGATGACATTCTCCTAGCGAAGGGAAAAGGCTACCTTGCCTCTATGAAAGTCCACACAGACCACCGAGAACTCCTTTCATCCTACTAGACTGGATAGGAAGGAGTTGTCCCTTCTGTTGGTGTACTAGTCACTAACCTACTCTCCTACAAAATAGATTCTCAGTTGGTCTCCCACTCTCTATCCCTCCCTAGTCGGGTAGGACTTGCTTGGGCTCTCTCAGTTACTACAACCATATAGGACAAGAATAGTTAGAGCAGCTAATTCTCAATTGTGTGTGTTTAGAAGCCTCCAATACCCCTCTATTTATAGGAGGGGTTAGGGTCATGGTTATCGGTCATTGCGGGAGTGGAAGAGACCAGAAGACAATGAAATTTCTCAACCTCTGAGTGTCGAATCAGTCGGTTGGCAACAGAACCGGTCGGTTCGCATGCGAGATGGCCGGCTCACATAGAGAACCAGTCGTTTTTCCTATTTCTTAATCGCATATGAATTTGGAAAAATCATCTCCAATTAATGCAAAACATTAATCCTTTGCCAATTGAGTTGAACAAGTGAAATGATCAACTTTTCTCAAGAATTTGGGAAAGCTACCAGAACCTTCAGTTGATACAGGTGAGCCAATCAGTTCACTAGGTGAACCAGTATTCTCACCCAACCTGAGCCAATCGGTTCACCCAGTGAGCCAATAAGTTGGTACCTCAATCCATGCAAAACAAAGCCAATTCAATTTCTAATCAGTCTGACACTCCAAACGGTTCTCTCAACACTTGAGCTGATCAGTTGGCAGTCCAATCAGTTGATTTGTTGCTCAAATTGACTACCTAAACACTTTCATAGTCAATTCAAACATCATTCATGATAAAATCCTCTTCTAGGTGAGTTCCTATGTGTGTGACCCTATAGGTCCCATATCACATTGGTAGTGAATGTCCATAACTAGGTTATGACATCACAAGAAAAGAGTGGTGCCTAGTCACACATCCGTGCTAACTAAGTGAATGAAAAGTTGGAGAACAACTTCAACCTACAATCTATGTAAGATGTTGCAGTAATTGTATAATTCCTTTAACTCTAATATTTGGAATGAACTCGAGGCATGGAAGCATCATCCTAAGAATGTTCAATCCATGTTTCTTAAACCAAGAGCAGAATGTATGAGATATATCTGACCTCAATATCATATATTGATTCACACGTATATGTGCATGCATTTATCAGTCTCGCTAATCAAGTGGCCATGAATATCAAACTCCAGTAGGAGGGACAAATACCATCTACATCACTCATAGTCTATTCTCATGTGTCAGAGCTACCTAATCTTCACCTTTATGGAAATCCATGTCTCAGGGCTATGCTTGATGATGTCAAAGTATACCAAACAACATGTGATGAGTGTAGTTACTTCATGTCTAAGAATCACAACAACCACCTTCCCTATGAGAGATGACTATGACTTACCAAGTATGGTTTCCATGTGTCACTCTTAAGGTGGGTCTATCCAATACACTATTCTCTAACATATATCTGTGTGCTTGGTTTGATATCGCTATATCATGAATAATGAGAATTTTTCATCAACCAACTCACACTCTAGTATTATGTGTTATTGTTGTCTATATGCCTTCCATAATAACATCAGACAAGTAATTGTCATTCCTTAGACATTCATTATGTTTCCTCATTATCTTGTGACTGAGTGAATTAAATTGAAATGGAAGCTAGACTTTGTCATTATTAATCAAATCCTTTATGTAATATGCCTTCACAATCATCATATGATTGTCTCTCAGGGCATACTTACCAACATATTTAAAAATATTTTGGGCATTTAAATGGTTAAGAGAGAAAGAGAGAAGTTTCCATATAAAGTAGGGTCAACAAAAGATAAGTAAGTTCCAACAAGAGATATATCAAGAAAATAAATTCCAAAAGAATGAGACATATAACTAAACAAGTGAGATAACACATCCTGCCATTAACCATTCAAAATATCACAACAATCATAATCATTCGCATGCACATATATATTGACTAAATATAGGTAAAATAGGTCCAAGATACCACAGAGTCGTTGGCCTACATAAAATGGGTAGAAAAGCACACCCTAGGTATAAAATCACATCTTTGTATATATAAGGGTTGAAAAACACAACCGGGTAGAAAATCACATCGTAATGGTTACACATAAGCACCTATGATAGTTATCTAGTGATGTTATCTAACATGCATAAATATATCGACAAGAAGCATCATTCATCAAACACATGTACCAAGAGTCAAGGACAATAGAAGGTGGGTTCATTGACCCAATACATCATACTAACAACAATCTCAAAATAGAACAATAAGTTTCAAATGATAGAATGTGATATTTCAACAAGTGGAGCAAAAAGAGTAATTGTCCTAAAAGATTCCTCAATATAAGAAGATTGAAGTCAAATTATGCCCAAAAATTAAATAGAGAAGAGCAGTGTTTCAAAAAAAGGTCGCACGAGCCACATAAGCGGCCCGCATATACCTAGCCACTTATAAGGCCAATTAGTTAGCACTTTTTAGATAGACATGTGTTATCATAGCCCAAACTAGATTATAATTTTATTAATAGCATTCTCTTAATGTACTATGTTGTTGATGTTTTGTACATGAGTTGTGTGCTCATTTAATGTTTTTTGTTTTGTACCTTTAGGACATGTAGGCATCTTTTTGTATGATTTGGTTAGTCTTCATTGTTATGTACATGTGTTAAACCATTTCGTGCATGCTTCATTAGAGTTTATGCTTAACTAACTCTAGAATGCATTCTAAATGGTGCTTCACTTTTCATTTAAACTTTATGTTTAATCTATCTCAAATTTTAGGGTCCAAATATGTAATTGTAGAGATTAAATATGCAATTCTGTGATTAATTTATATATAATAATTAAATATTAAAAAAAATTCAAAACCGCATATACTTCCGCTTATACTCCCGCATACCACATATACTCTACAAGGTGACCTCTCCGCACGCATAATGCATACCACTTTATAAAACACTGGAGAAGGGTACATACCTTATCTTCATGGTTAATGGCTAACTTAATAGTTATATGTGGTCCCCAAAGTAAGTACTCATTGAAATAACACATTGTATATGTTAGTCCACCAAAGTGAATATGTGTATACACTCCTATTATATATTTTAATAATGTTCTTATCCCGATCCTAATCACATAATGACATATTTATATTTACTTACTTCACAACTTTTACCTCTCTTTATCCCGCAATATTTACTTACTTGGATACTTAATAAAATGATAGGAATGGTGATTATTAGTGTTATATTGTCATGAGGTTCAATATGTCACCTAGGTTGGTAATAAGACTCTAGGGCCTGGTATGTAATGAAAACATGATCTTTATGCATAATTTCTTACTAATAACTACTTATTTTACTAAATTACTATGTATCATGTGCTTACACACATAGTTATTAGTATTAATATGTTAATCATGAAGATGATAGATCATTTAATTTAGATTCCCGTTTATACCATGATTTAGGTTATTATAGTCTTAGCTAAGTGCAATTATTAGTGATTTTTTAGTTTTTATCATACTCTCTAATCATCTAATTAATTAAACTTGTATTAATGTATCTCCATAAAATTAGTGAATGTCTAGGTGACCCTTATCAACAAAGCAGATATATCCATATGTGTATGCATACACTAACATGAATACAGGTAGGGACCATTAGTTAATAAACGATTAACTAATAACAACTACCATTAATGGCATGTTTATATATTTATCAGGGAACAAGACTATGTAATACACACTTTTGTCTCGGACTCACATATGTAGAGTTTCGAAAGTGGTTAGTATATGTAACATACCACCCTTTATATATGTGTATGTCTAACATTCAAGCACATAATATCATTACCAAATTTATCTATACTTTACATGTTCCCTCCATGTTTAAGAAATAACTTATTCTTTTAGACATGTCATTTTTTTTCTCAAGGTTTAGTAGTTATAAAAGGACCAACAAACTTACATGTCATACAAGTCACTTTTTTTTGTTGTGATCGGGAGTCCCTGACAAGATTGAAACCCCATGCGTCGATGGCCTTTGAGGTACTACAGACTCATCCATGCTTTGTTCTCTTCTTGATCAGAACCATTCAAGTTTAAATTGGAAAAGTCTACAAAATCCATAGTGGTGGGATGTGTTGGTGATGACAGTGTGTTTGAATTGGAGTTTCAAAGTTTGCCAGCATTAGATGCTCAATCCGATGGTACAAGATATGTTGCTCCTCCTACTAGAATCATATGTTGTCGGCCGCCCTAGGGTTGTGGATCCTCTCACTGGGGTCAGTCATATTTTTTTGAGGATGAAACACTCCCCTTATATAGATACAAGAGGTAGAGGTGGATTTATGAAGCCCAATCCAATGTTGTTGAGTGGAGTCAGAGATTCACTGACTTCTCACCACTGGTATGATCAAGGGTATTTGTACAGATCATTTCATCAATTCTAGGATTCATGTTTGATTCTAAAGTACCAGGATGGAGGTTCTAGAGAGCCTCAATGTTTATAAAGGGGTTGTGCATGCCAACTTTGATCTTCTATAGATCCAAGTAGAGATGATGCCTTAGAAAAAGTATGAAACTTTCAGACTTGATCCTGTCAGTCGTTGATCCAGAGAACAAAGATGCGAACTAGGTGCTGGTCCTAGCAGTGGTGGTGAAAATGCTGGTAATGAGATGTCACATTCTATGTCTTTTTTGGAGCCTCCACGGTTCAGAGCAGTTGCAAACAGAGGTTCCTCACTACCCAGCCTCTGGGTGCATGATGATTGGAGGGGACTAGCATCACCATCGAAGAAATAAACAAGGGGGTGAGAAGAGGAGGATAAAAAGAGATAGGTTGTGACTAGGGTTGTGTGGATGGGTGAGGGGAGTCAAAGTGTTGAGGAAGAATGATGACATCCTTCTGCAACAACATAGGGTGCAAAGAAGGGGGACCTACAACTAGGGTTTAGGTTCAGGTTGCAAAAGTAAGAATAAAGAGAGAAAGAAGAGGCTAGGATTTTCATGAGAGGCAAGTGCAGAGGGGAAAAATACAAGAGAAGGATACATAAGAGGAGAGGAAGGAAGAAAAGGACATCACTTACATGCATCTCATTGTCTATAGAAAGGGAAAGATGCATGGTGAAGGGGATGAAGCCGAAGTAACACTTTGCATGATATCTTTATGGAATCCAATTAATTGATTGACTAAAGTGAAGTGACATATTGAATATATTAAATCAAGACCAATTAAATTAGTAGTCAAATAGATTCATATTGACTTGAAATTTGACATGTTGGAAAAATAAGACATGAGGAATTAAGACTTAATGTTAATTTTATCTTTCAGTAATATTTAATATTTCAATGATAGTATATATTGGATTAATCATGCGCATGGAAGGTTCCAAGTTAAAAAGGAGTATGAGGAACTTATTGGGTTTAAAGCTAAGGATATGAAGGGAGAGTGGGAAGTGATTTGGAAATAGTAGTTCCCATAATGAATTAAGATGTTCTTGTGGCTAGTTCAACATGACATGATTTTAACTAACTCAATGAGGAAGAGGAGAGAAGTGTTGGAAAATGACATATGTGAAATACATAACTCAAACATCAAAACCACCTTGCATGCCATCAGGGATTTCCCGATAGCTACACATGTTTGGATTTTAATTAACCCATCCTTGAGTGATGAGTTTTTCTCAATCAACAATATAAGGGAGTGGCTAAAAACCAATATTTAGGTCATAAGAAACTCTAGTTGGAGTCGCTTGTTCTCAGTTACCTGCTAGAGGATTTGGGAGTATAGGAACTCACATATCTTCAGTCAAGCATCACCTGATGTGAGGGAGTTTATACAAACCATCATATCATCGGATAAGGACATCACCAAAGCATTCAACAACTTAGACCTTGATGTATCTCAACATACTCCAATGGCTCCATGTATGTGGTAGGCACCTCCACGAAATGTCATGCATATTTTTGTGGACACGACTACAAAACCTAATCAGGATAGTCAATGCACTAGCTATGTTTCTAGGAATAAAAGGGGAGAATGGATTGTTGGTGGATCAGTAAAACATGTTGGGAATGATCCACTAGAAGGGTTTTGCTTGCTATTTTAGGGGGATTTGATTAGCTATCTGAAGGAATTGGGTATCTTGTGAATTGTGCTTGGACTCTGAGCTTTCAATCATTTTATTAGTTGATGAATCAAAGGGCCCTCCTAAATACCATCATAGTGTGCAAAGGATCAACCTTCTTTTATAGTAGCACAAAGTATTAAACATCATTAAGATTAGGAGAATGGCAAACATGGTTGTAGATAAGCTTGCAAAATGGTACCTCAAATTACCAAGAGAGGCTACAGAGACGGAGGCATGCCCATAGGAATTGCAGGAAATAGTTAGATAGGATAATATGTTGTTATAGATGTGTTTTGTAAGTACACAAAAAAATATCTTATTCAATTACTTGTAAGTTAAATACTCACATATGTATTTAATGCCTGTGTTAAGTACTTTGACATATTATTTCACATTTATTGAATTTGTTATATCAATTAGACTAAAGGTTCTTTTTTATGGAGATATTAGGATCAACTCTACTTAATTAGTTAATTTATATAATTGACCTAGAATTGATGACTTAGGTAATTAATTTAGTCATTGATATAATATTATATGTTTATTTGTCATTATTTTCTTTCTCTCAGATCCAATTACTCATGTTTAATCTAATTTAAGGCAAAAAAAATTATTACTCATATAATTAAGAGTGGAATAAAGAAAAGGGAAATTAAGTTATATCCTCAGATTCGAGTATGTTATAGACACTATCACAAACATTTTAGTCTACATGCATGACACTGATACAATGCCTAACTTCTTCACGAAATTTAGGGTACACTAAATCAATCCTCTTCCACTGTGGGGAATCAGATGCATGTTGTAGGATCCCATTATTAATTTTTGTTGCCTCTGCATGACACCTTGAATTATCCACATCCATGGTATTGGAAAACAAGCATTAAAACTGTGGTATTATAGGTAGATACCACAAAAAACCTTACAGGAGAGCCATTTTTGGACTTCCTCAAAGTTGTCAGTTATAACTTGATGCCCTACTTTTTGGACAATCTTTCTAATTGGCATAGTCCTTTTTAAATAAACACAATCATTCAGGCATGCATATATCTTATTAGCCTAAATTTCCATTGGGCACAACATTTTCTTTAAATTTTATGTTGAGTTTGGAATATTATTGCCTTCATGAAGGCTTTATTTTAATAAAGAGAACAATGGCGTGAAGCTTTTATCGCTCCACCTATTGTTAGCCTTCAGAGTATACAATCTCAACATAGCACTCAACTTCGTAAACTTAGTATAACCTAAGTATAACGGTCTCTCAACTTCACGTGCAATGTTTCTAAATAAGGAAGTCGGGTTGGTGTTCTCTACCCCACAACTATCTAGCATCACGTCAATTATGTATGTCAGAATTTATTCATTCACATCTACATCATCTTTGGCAATTTCTTCTTGAACACAAGTACTTCTATCGACATATACTAATCTTATAGGAGGAATCAATCTGTGCTAGTACCATTATGCATATCCTTGTACATTCCCATTGCACATGACATGACTTTTGATTTCGTCAACATTGTCAACTTTCAAGTTATTACTGCAATTCCTACATGGACAATATAACCTATCTCTAGGTCATTTTCTATGTTCCTTTGCAAATCATACAAACTGATCAAGACTAGTAATAAACTCCATGGTGCAACAATTTCGAATGGACATCCATGATCTATCCATTCTATGTATAGCCTTATATGTATACAATCTATAGTACCTCGAAGGCCATCTACACCTAGGGTTTCAATCTTTCTAGGGACTCTTGATCACATAAAACAAAAGTGACTGCCATGATATGTAAGTCTGTTGGTCCTTTTATTACTATGAAACCTTAAGAAAGTGAAATAATAGGTCTGGAAATAATAAGCTACTTCTTAAACATGGAGGGCATGAGTAAAATATAGGTAAAACTAGTAATGATATTATATGCTTGAATGTTAGACGTACAAGTATATCTAGGG
This sequence comes from Alisma plantago-aquatica, assembly GCA_963693085.1. NCBI lineage: Eukaryota > Viridiplantae > Streptophyta > Magnoliopsida > Alismatales > Alismataceae > Alisma > Alisma plantago-aquatica. Next base: position 1,397,405,531 of record OY856410.1, read on the forward strand.
TGGTATGTTACATATACTAACCACTTCGTCAATTGTACATATTTGAGTCTGAAAGATATACAAAAGTATGGATCACATAGTCTTGTTCCATGCTATATATATAAACATGTTGTTAATGGTAGTTGTTATTAGCTAGTATTTTCTTAACTAACGGTCCCTACATGTATTCATGTTAGTGTATACATACATATATGGATATATCTGCGTTATTGATAAGGGTCACCTAAATGTTCACTAATGTAATAGAGATACATTAATACATGTTTAACGAATTAGATGATTAGAGAGTATGATAAGGTCAAAAACTAAGAAATCACTAATACTTGATGTTAGTTGAGATTATAATAACCTAAATCATGGTATTAAAGAAAATCTGAATTAAATGATCTATCGTCTTTCCGCTTGACATATTAATACTAATAACTATGTATATGTGTGTAATCACATGATAAATAGTAATTTAGTAATATAGGTAGTTATTACTAAGAAAATTATGCATAGAGATCATATTTTTGTTATATACCAGACCCTAGATTCTTATTACCAATCTAGGTGACATATTGAACTCCTTAAAAATATAACACCAAAAATCACCATTCCTATCATGTTCTTAAGTACCCAAGTATGTAAATATTAATATGCCATTATGTGATCAGGATTGCGATAAGAACAATATTAAAATATATAATAGGAAAATATCCACATATTCACTTTGGTTGACTAACATATACAATGTGTTCTAAGGATGAGTACTTGAGTTTGGGGACGAAGTATAACTGTAGAGTTAACTCTTAACCATGAATATAAGGTATGCATTCTTCTCTATTACATTTTCGACGTAATTTGACTTAAATCTTCTTACAATGAGGCATCTTTTGGGACATTTACTCTTTTTTACTCCACTTGTTGAATATTACATTCTAAAATTTTAAACTTATTGTTTTCTTATGAGATTGTTGTTACTATGATGTATTGGGTCAATGACCTCACCTGCTATTGTGATTGACTCTTGCTACATGTGTTTGACGAATGATGCTTCCTACCACTATTTATGAATGTTAGATAATCTGACTAAATAACCATTGTAGATGGTTGTGTAACCTTTAGGGTGTTCTTTTCTACCCGGGGTATGATTTTCTACCCTTATATATACAGAGGCATGCTTTTATACCCATTTTGTATAGGTAAATGACTCAGTTATGTCTTGGCCCTACTATATCTATCTTTAGTCAATATATACCTATGTGTGAATGATTATGATTGTTGCTATATTGTGAATGGTTAATGGCAAGATGTGTTATCTCACTTGTTTAGTTATATGCCTCATTCTTTTGGAATTCATTTTTTTGATATATCTCTTGTTGGAACTTATCTTTTGATGACCCTCCTTTGTATGGGAACATCTCTTTTTCTCTCTTAACCCATTTAAATTCCCATAATATTGTTCAATGTACATTCTTAACTTTTTCTGATAAATGTCTTATTTTCCTATTTTCTAGGTATTCCCTCCACCTAGGTGTAGGTGCTTTATAGGACAGAGACTCAAGTTGATCATGACCTCATTGGTTAACACAAGATAAATTGAGATAGCCTTGTTTCCCTCTACACATGGGCTTATGTGTATATATATGTAACCTTTTTATCTTCTTGTACCACCCTTTAGGGTGAAGAATGTATGTATATAAAATATTTTGCAACTTCATAAATGGTTACATTTTCTGCCGGTCAAAAATTTCATGGCTCATGTTTGTATCATTGAGTGGGCCCACTATCAGGTCCCACTCCTTACATCATCTCCTTACATCATCATTGGTACTATGTTCATTATACTAGGTAAGACTAAAGATGGCATCAAATCCAGAATGGACCTACATGAAATGGGCATAAGGAAATAATTAACAAAGAAGTTAGTAGTGATTAAAAAACATATTTACCTCCTTCTTGTTACACACTGTCTAGAAAGGAGAAAAAAAACTTTTTGTGAGTGCTTGCTTAATGTTAAGGTACCACATGGATACTCTTCCAATATCTGTAGATTGGTATCAATGAAGGATCTGAACCTGATAGGTCTTAAACATTAGGTTTTCTCCTTCATTGATACCAATTAGGTTCAGATCCTTCATTGATACCAATCTGTGGAGAAGACCTATTAGGTTCAGATCCTTCAGGGTGATAATGGTTGTCATACTCTAATGCAAGAAATATTTCCCATGACAATTTGATATATAATGTCAAAGCATGTAAGGTTTGCAACACCAGGGTTTGCTTCTTCTTCAACACTCTATGCAGCAAAGTTATTGATCCTGAGAATTTGATAAGTTGCAAAGAGAAGTGGTCATTACCCTGCTCCGTCTTGAGATGTATTTTCCTCCTTTATTCTTTGATATCATGGTACATATTATTGTCCATTTGACTAGGGAAGTGAAAATATTGGGACCAATTTTCTTGCATTGGATGTATCCTTTTGAATGGTACATGAATGTTTTTAAAGGTGATGCTTGAAACCATTATCACCCTGAAGGGGGTATTATTGAGGGTTATGTAGCTAGGGAGGTTGTGAAATTTTTAATGACTTTCTTAGTTGTAATGAAGCTCTTGTAAATGACAAGAATATTGAAGACTATTTCGGTAAAGGGACTTAAGGAGAATGAGTGAAAGTTATCACTCATGAGATGTGGGAACATGAACACTTGTATATATTACATAATATCGTTGAAGTGGGTATGTATATCACTGAACATACCAATTTCACCAAGACTAAATATCCTCGGGCGAATTCAATGTGGCTTGCTAGGTGATTTGAAGATAAAGTCTTATGTAAAATATCCCAAATAGCAAATAATGTTGCTAAAAACATCAAATGCCTCTCCTTTAAATAAAAATTGAATGTTATGTCTTATGAAGGGTTTGACATAAATGGATTTTCATATTACACAAAGCATCAAGATGATAAGAGTGTCATTCAAAATAGTGGGGTCACCCTTCAAGAATCTTTATTATATTTTTCAAGTGTGGACGATAAGAGTCCATGTGAAGCTAAAATGTCATATGACGATGTCATTGAAGACATATGGGAGTTTGACTACATAGATTTTGGAGTTTCGGTCTTTAGGTGTAATTGCGCTGATAACACCAAAGGAGTTGTAGTGGATGAATGGGGATTCACATTAGTGAATTTTATAAAGATTGATGAGAAGGGTGAACCATTCATAATGGCATCATAGACGAAGCAAGTATTTCATATCAATGATCATGCAAATGAAAATTGGTCGTTTGTTCTTCATGGTAAAAGGTAGTTCATTGCAGATGCTATATATGAAGAAGATTACTATGACAAGTATGATGACTCCAATCCATTCACAGTTGGCTTGACAACACCAAATATTAAAGCTAACACTAACTTATACATGTGTGGAGATCACACTAAGGGAATTTTAATTCACACAAGATCCAAATATTAGAGGCATGTTTATTTATTTATTTTAGATAAGCGTGTTACATTCTTTATCACTTATATTTCATTGTTTGACTACTTTTAATATGACATTTTTTAGATGGTGTCTGACCATGAGTATGATGATCATGATAAATATTATTGTGAGGATGAGCACTATCATTATGTACACCATGAGCATGACATTGGTGTAAGTTGTATTGTTTTATTACATATATATGCATTTTACCATGTGTATCTTGTTGTAGTGTTTTATCACATTTATAAGTTATATCTTTTTGTGCCGTATATGTGTTTTTTTGTCAATTTTAGCATGAGGATGTGCGCCTGAAGGATCTTGTAGTTCTTAATGAGCAACATTGTCAGTGTGCAAAAATAAGAGTCATCACCATGATGAGCACTTTACTAGAGCAAAGGGGTAACATACCAAAGCTGGTCATTGAGTTTGATGATGTAGGAAATCCTGTTGGGAAGAACCACAATTCTTTTGTGTCATATATGGGGGTTCTTACTCGTAGCAAATTATATGTAAATTTAGAATCCTATTATAAAATTGTTCAAGGCAAGAAAGACTTAATATGGAAGGAACTTTGTGTGAGATATTATCATTTTCAATTCTGTATTTAGAGATATTTATAATTCTATTAATAAGAATATTCCATTATGTTTATGAACTGTTGTAGATCATATTTGACCTGGATGAAAACAACATCGTAAAAAGGTGATGCAACACTTTGGGAGGGTACTAAAGAATTATAGGAAAAATCTGACAAGAGACTACATATGAAACAATGAGAAGGAGAAGAAGTCTACCACTGAGTAAGGGAACTATCTTGAGTCTAAGGCATGGGAGGCATTTGTTGCTAAGAGACAAACCAAAGAATTCAAGGTATTAAGCTCGCTCCTCATTTTGAATATATTCTTATGAATTTATTGTATTACATATTTAACATATGTTTTGAACTAACCAAGCTATAAGCGCTTCTCAAAGAGAAAGGTGTGTAAAGAATGTGCCCAACCACACAATGGGTCCATGTGGCTATGCAAATCTTCACCACCAACTACTACAAACATTTTCTTCTTAGTAGCCTACTCCTAGGACTATTGAGTCCTCTATTATTCATGCACCTCTACCTCACCATGATCTATGGATAGATGGGAGGCAAACCAAGTCTGGAAAAATACCCAACCCCACAACTACCGAGGCGGCTATAAAAATGGTAAAATTCAACTCTCAAAGTAATTATTATTGAAGATTGTTATGCTTTACCTTGATCTTGATTGTTATGTTTTGCATACCAATTACTATTGATGATGATTAGCTACACAAGAAAAGGAAACAAGGAAAGTTCATCCCTGAGGGCAAGAAGGATGAATTGATAGTTGAACTAGGTTACCCACAGCATCAGAGCATGTTAGGGTTGTTGGCAGTGGTGTCAATATAAGAGCCTTCTTTGGGCCATCAGAGCATAAGCGCAAATCTATCTAGAAAGGAGGATTCTCAGAAGTAAGGGTAAAAGAGATGATTACAAAGGGAATAGAGGAAGCAATGAGACAATATTATGCTTCTCATTCAGGTCCTCAATCACTACATGTGGCATCTTGCTCTTCATACAAGGTGGACCCTCGTATAATAGAGGTGGTTGGGAGTAATCCCATTGACCCACCACCTAGCACGCTCACTATAAGTATTTTTTTGACATAGTAATCTTTCATAATGATTTGTATAATATGTTTGAGTTTAGGTATATATGTAACGATCTTTGCAAATTTGTATGGGTTGATGCCATGCTGACTTTTATTACAAGGAAATGTCATTGCACTGGGCACGACTTACCCACGCCTTAAAGGTGACATGACTCATTTTGCTTTGTTTCTCACTGATGTGGTTTGTGTGATGTTGAGGCTTGTCTGCAATGCTTGGAAGTAGACTGCACTACCATATGACAACCCCGAGCTTGAGACAATAGGTGATGCAAAAGATGGTGTGGTTTTGTGTCCCAAAGTGGGAGTTGTTTATACTGATATATACTAAATTTACATTGTGTTTGTATCTGTATATACAAGACAATCGATATGAGAATATAATATATATATGTATATATATATATATATAGAGAGAGAGAGAGTCAGGCTAGTGTACACTCGAGTGTACCGGAGGCACCGTACACCTCAGTCATTTTTGAAGATGCAATAAATTTTTTAAAAATCTAAGCTATTGATTTTCTGAATTATCATATCAACATACTATATAATAAATTTTAGCTCATTTGGACACTTATAGGTCATGCATCTAAAGGAGGCACAAATCATGTATTTCAAATTAGTTTTGTGCATCAATTTTGTTGTCCTTGGATGAGTGACTTACACTCATCCAAATGAGTTCAAATTTTGTATGTGACCTATCATTGTTGTAATGATGAAGATCAATGGATTAGATTTTGGAAAAACATGGTCTAGATTGGAAAACACCATTGGGGTGTACGACGTGATCTGTACACTCGAGTGTATTCTAGCCTAACTCTCTCTCTCTCTCTCTCTCTCTCTCTATATATATATATATATATATATATATATATATATATATATATATATATATATATATATGCAAGACACATCACCTAAGAAACCCCCTACAACTCATCCTCCACCTTGACCTCCTCCTCAATTACCTATTTGTTTCGCAAATGACCTATTCGACTCACTCGGTCCTAATTGCATGGATAGGTAACTTCAAAGAAGGGTCACCTATGATGGTCCATAGTAAGGAGGACGTTGTAGGTCAACCTCATGATACTAGTATATTTTTGCAAGATGTTGTGGAGATGTTTAGTTATGCTTGGTTGAATACATATGTGATAGAGCTTTAGATATGGTGAGATCATAATAGCTAAATACCTCATTTATACATGTTGAACTATTTTCTTATGTATTAATGCATACATGATATATGTTTTGTAGCTAATTATATAGGATGTGTATAGAGTTCACACTGCCCCATGTGGCATTTCTAGTTCCATCATTGATTAGCCATATAGTTAAAGACCCTACATCTATGACCAAATTCTAATCTATCACATTTAAATATTTTAGTAAAGTAAAAAAGAGTATGATTATAAATCCATTCAATGTTGAGTAAGTTTACATACTTTGTTTATAATTTTGACTTAAGAATTACATTTCATTGTAGATTTTGAGTTTTATTTTGTTTTCCTTCTTTTCACTTAGGAATAAACATTGGGTGTTTTTGGTTATTTCTCTGCGATGCTGCCTATGTATTATCTAGATTCTAAAGGTGACGTAGTAGACGACGTGAAACATGAAATAAAAAGGCATTATTCATGGGAGTAAAATTTTATATTTATATCCATTAACATATTTTATTACATGACTATTTACTAATGCAATTCGATGAGTTACAAGAACATATAGGGGTATACAAAATTCAAAAAGGTTGGAAGAAAGGTGGACAAGAAAAAGAAAGTCAAAATTTGGCAGAATGTTGATGTAGTTTTCTGAATCCAATGCATATTTATGCCAACAATGTTTACTTTTGTTTATTAATGTTTTGTATGTTGAAATTTATAATTCTCTATATAAGACAGTGGATGGGCATGTAGATAGTATGTGATGTATTATATGGACATGATTGTCAGATATGGAGCACTAGATATCAATTGCATACAAAATGTAACATGTATATAGTCTTGATCAACATAAGTAAATAGTTCCATTTGATAATATGAAAATATCAATCTTTTAAATTATATATTTCATTCTCTTTATAGGTGTTTGAAATGAAAAATCCCTATATGACAAATCATCTAGACGAGATATGAGAACAATAGGCACAAGCCTTTGTTAAGGATATGAACTTTGAATTTCAATGGGATAAATATTGAGTTTTCTAAACTTTGGTATCATTATTTCTATATACATGTGGTGCTTATGAATTCTTGTAACTTTAAATTTGATGTGAGTAAGCTATTGGTGCATATATTAATAATGAATATACATACATGTGTGTGAATTTGAAGGTAAATGAATACATTGAGAATTGTGTTTCTACATGTCATGAGAATGAAATTGGTGCATATATGAATGAAGTATCATGTGTGTGAATGAATGCGAAGATGAATGAACAGAATTATGTGTGTACATGTGATGAGAATGGAATTGGAAAATGGATCTTGTATGTAGGTGGATTGTGTTTGTTATTGTAGATTTTGTAGGTTTGTTATCCTGTTGTTAAGTTGAACACAAGATGGATCCTATAGTTCAGAATTGCAATTCTAAACTATAGGTTCTGCATCCTACTAAACATTTGGGTAGTAGGTCTAGAGATCGACTATTTTAAAAGAAACAACACTTAGTCATCGGTTGTTACAAAAAAGCTAACATTGTAGGTCTGAGTCATCGGTTCTAGGCCTAAAACTGACATTATAGGACTACATTAAAATGGCCGTGTAGGGCAGTACGACCATTCTAGACAACATGGTCATAGTTGTTGGTTTTTTTTAAAGACATTGTCACTGTATCATTTAATCGTCATTTTACATGATGAATCTAATGGCTTAACACTATATTAGTGTTGGTTTATGTTAGAAACCAATGACTCATGAACCTTTACCAATTATAAATGTGACTTGGTATGGCATTACGATGTTGATTATATTTCCTAAACTGACGACGCATATTCTTAACTGTGTTGATTTATTTTATCATAGAAACCGAGGTTGGATCTCCATCCTCAATTTGTGTGTCCCCAAATAAATGATGTCTTAGAACTGTGACTAGAGTGTCTCCCACTTAGATGTCGGTAAAAAATCGATGTTATAGGGTCATTTTAGCTGACGCTAGAGATAGCTTCTATACTAGTGTTGGTATCCCAGTACCCCTTTGTAAACCTTGATTGTGAAAATTAAGTAATTCATATCTCTCTCTCAGATTTACTCCAATTTCTCCCAAAATTATATTCTTCCTTTATTATCCTAGAATCTCTTATTAAGCCAAGTTTGGTCACAAAGGGAAGTTTCTAGATATCATTTTCTCATTCTTCAAACAAGGGAAACAACATTTAATTACCATAGGCAAGTCCCTCTTCCTTGTAGATTTTTTGTAGGCAACTAGGAGTGTGCTTTGACTATGAAACTTGGAGGAAAACACACTAATATCCTTCTAAAGTTATAGATATTTTTTGGGATTTATTGGGGTAACTTTTGTAGGAAAAACGTTCCCTTTATTTATTTCCTTAAAATAATTACCCACATCATATGGAAAGTCCTTTTTATCTTAAATTCTATAATTATCTTAGTTTCCGCATTATCGTTATGTGTTTCAAAAAATCAGTTCAAAATATCAATATTTGATGCCTCACAACTTGTCCTACTATTCATGGTTTAATTACCTAAATTATAAACTATCTTATAACATTTTGTTAACTTGTCTATTATTCTATAATTCTATTTTCTAACAAACCATAAAGCCATTATCTTTTATTTATTCATGAATTCATTTTATTTCTTAAACTTGTGCTAAAAGGACCTATTTATAAAGAAAATAGTCTCACGGGCCTCACTTGGGCCATGGGTTGAACCCATGCTAGAAAGATAATATTACTATTCCATCAATTAGGGAATTTACTAATCAATTCAAGCCTTATTTTATATATTTCAAATTCACCCCAAATTGAAGATATTAGATTCATCCATCCTTAAATGGAATTTTGTCCCCCAAAATTCAAACCTAGTAAGGTTAAGGTGAATGATAAGTCAACTTATCTTCAAACGTTAGAGTTTGAAACTCTTCCTAGATATATTTATATAGATCATCTTTAACAAAAAAAGTTCAATACACAAATTCATCATATCATAGAGGTTGGTAATAGAATTAAATTCCAGGGTATATCCACAACCTCATCTGTCATTATCACTTGGTGATTACATTTTCACTTGTGATTCCAAATTCACTCGGTGATTACCTTTTCAACTAATTTTCCAATCTATTATTCTTTATTTTCACTTAAGGGTGAGGTAACACCTATAATATGTAATTGAATTTCAACTTAAGTATTTGTTCTCATATATCGATTTTTTAAGCATAACATGTGTCTATCCAATCTTCGCACTCATAATAAGATGAAATAATCATTTGGATGCAGTCCAAATACAAAGTTCATCTTGTTCTAAGAGCAGAGATCGTGTGTTCATACATTACTTTTGAATTTCAAATTTTTGTTGAATCGTCTGTAACAATGACTTCCAAGTCATGGATACATTTTAATTCTAGATTCTTTTTTTAAATTTAATTCATTTATATAGTTAGTGTGACAACCCGATTACAAATATAGACATCACCAGTAAAAACACTAAGTTATCACAAATAACAGAGTTAACAAAAACCACTAAAAATTAAAACCATCTTTGCACATAGATCCCTGTTCAATAAGCTTTTACACAAAGGACCAGAGCTTTATATACACACAGTTCATGTCATACATTCATTATGTCGACTCTTCTTGACGATAAAAAGTATCAATTACTTGACTATGATATACATACAACATCATTGTAAAAATCTCGAGATAAACAAACCAAAATCTTAAGTCGTTCGTGAAAACCACTAAGGACTATCTCCCAAGGACCTAAGAGTACAGAGATGACACACAAACGTCTATCTAAAAAACCCTGACTGACAGAGTGCTTGACCTGACAAAGCTACTATTGTTCTTACTGACACAATCCTTCTTTTGCAGCCTGGTTTCTAGTCCCTTGTTCGCGACCACTTAAAAATGTGTTGATCCCATGGGGTGAGACTATTATCCCAGCGAGAGATATAACTCTCTGTCATCAATATTATTGTCACATAAAATAATATAAAAAATTGAACTGCAGATATTTCATTGATTAACATGTATATCTTTGAGTGCAAAGTATAGATATTAATAACAAATCTATAAATCATCTTTTTCTTGAAAAGGAATATGAAGAACATGCATAACATTTATCTACTCATACATATAAAAGAAATAAGGCATCAACCAATGTTTCTGTATTTGATCCTTAAACAAGCAAGCTACACAACTGATTACATGTTCACATTTACATTTATGCCCAGAGGAGATGAGATATGCTGCTCATGCTCCAACTGACCACTAGTAACTCGAAATTGATACCATACAAGGACAATGACAGAGCCGGTTGTCAAGACCTCTCCTTTCTCGATCATCTCGAGAATACTTTGGTAACACTTAGATTTAGCATGACATCTTGTGTCTACGGTAATTAGCTATACCGTGGTATAACGACATCTTCGCTATAGAGTTACTACCGTATCATGTACTCTCTTCGGTAGAAGACCACTTAGCTTTCCGGGATTATCAGGATGACCACTGAGCGATCTTGTGTTGATTTTATTACAAAGTACAATGACCAACCTGATGTATTTGGGGAGTCCACTAAGCATCTGTATTTTAGTTTGGGAGTCCACTAAGAACCCTTATATTATCACATATTCAAAAATATGCGTTCTGAGTAAAGACTCATTTCACCATTCAGCAAATGTTGACACTGAATGGATCAATGGTTTGGGCAACTGCATGATAATATTCATCTTGCTTAGTTAAGTACATTACTATATCTTTTAGCATCAATCAAGTTACAAACAAGGTCTACATAAAATGCTACAAAGAAAAGTTACAATTGCACTTATCAGATACTTTCATATTCACTGAGTCACATAGTCACTTAGAATCTCCAACTCTTATCATCATCTTACTTGCGTATTTAAACCCTTCATTCATCACTGAGGACTATCATCACTTAGTACCACTTAGCAGATGATCATTACCTCTAGGTCATCAGACCCAGATATTTATTCACATAGTCCACATAGCTTATTAGATTTATATCACATAGCCACATAGCTCTAACTAGCCATGCTTATTACCTTAAGATACCTGCATGATTATTACATCAGGTCACCAACACTTTCAACACATGTCTTAACCATGAAAACACTAAGGAACATATTCTCCCTAATGAATTAGGATTATGATCAATCGATTAGGGTTTCGTGATTACACTAGCCAAAATTAAGTCCTAACTCATACTCCTCCCATCTTAGGAGTATCAGTGTATGCTACTTATATGCTTATATCTCAAGTCTTAGTTTCTCCCTTATCCTCACTAAGGTGTAGATGACTAAATTCTCATCCTTAAGGTCTACCACTTATCATCATGAAGTTGAGTCAAACATTTTGCATTTCAATATTGCATTAAAACATATTCATCTATTAGACAAGATTAATTAATAAGAACATGTCTATCATATCAAGTTGCATGATTAATAACATTATTCTATTGTATTTGTAGATGCATTTATCATCTTAACAAGTATTCAATTGATCATGCAGTGAACCACACCCTCATATCGGGTATAGGACATATCCCTTAACACCATATTGAGTAACCATATAGGGTTAAGTATCATTTAGTCTTCTCTTGGTCTTAGGTCAACTTCACACTATGTATGGATTAGATCATTATTCTCATATCGTGTACTAGGGTACACCATATCGGGTATACCTTTATGGTTATATTATAATCCATACAACAATATTATTTTTGTTCTTTCCCTTAGTTGGTCATATTCATTCTTAGTTAAACTTCCATATAGGTCTCTTATCTTATCAGGTAGTCTCTTGGCTTCCCATATCGGGCACCATCTTGGTTCACCATATTGTGCATCCCTATTTGGATGTCATCCTATCTTAAGTGAAATCATGATTGTCATATTGTGTCTCCATGCCATCCATCATATCATTTTACTTACATTAGATATCATGTCGGATTATATACATTACAGGAACCACATCGCCCATGCATATTGGTCATGTATATTGGGCATCATATCAGTTTTCCCTATGGACTCAACATATCGTGTATTCATATAAGGTGGCACCTGATTTCCATATCGTGTGGCCACCCATGGTAAAAACCTTGAACTCAAAATGGGACAATATAGACACCAAGTTGTTCATTAACTCCACACAAAGTAAGGAGAGAGTATCATGATTCTAAGGACATTAACATATCGGGTTCCCATCCCCTATTCTAGGGTTTTGCTCATATCGGGAAAGAGTAATATTCCACCCTAGTATCGTCTACATGGTGGTGGTTAGGAATCCTATATATCATTCATGGAACTATTTCTTACAAAATGTAACCCTTTTCATATTGGCAAGCCTTCATGTTGGGTCCCATATCGGTTCCCCAACCTTTCAACCCACCGGATTGCAAGGTCTTCAATCATATCGGGTTGTTCAAGAGCGATCAACCCCTATCGGGTATCCAATGATGATGTCATCATCATTAACGTTGAGTTATTAATCTTTCTCAAAACTATAAATAACAGTACTAATTACACTTTGGAACCCACGATTATATCATTTGATTATAAGAAAACCCTAATTTGCAATTATTCAACAAGTTAAACAACATTGAAGAAGGATAATAATATTGAAGGGTTTAAGTTATATAAACCGCCTTTTGAAGGGCTTCCAAGCTTCAAGCTTTACTCCTCACGTTCCAAGGTTGAATATGAGCCTTCTTCAAGCTCCAAGACTTGAACTCCAAGCCCTTACATGATATCTCCAAGTCACCTTGGGCGATATCACCTCACTTGGCTGCTTCAACCTTCTTTCGCCAATATCACTCCTTCTTGGTCGATACCAAGCCTCACCTTTCTACTCTCTCTACTATGGGCAACACAAGGGAAGGTGTTTCATGATACAAGAGTAAGGGTACTTGCTAGAACCGAAAATCTTGCCAACAAATGAAGGTCAAGGTATTTATACTTGAGGTTTATAGAAAAGAGTGTAATAGGTGTCATTTGCTTAAGGTACTTCATGCCACCTAGCCATGCAAAGTCGACACATGATCTTTCATGCTTGCCACTTAATATTTAGCCATGAAAAAATAAAAAGTCCAAGGGTAAAATGGAAGACAAGGATCGACTCTTGAGTTGTCCTCTACGACAAGCTTTTCCCCCACTATCTTATTATAATATTCTTCTCCATTTTTTCCAAGACAAGATGCAAGTCGATGCTCCACTTCTTCCTTGATGTGCCTTGCCCGTCATGGGTAAGTCAAAAACTGATAGGAGGCTCTCCTTATGGCTCTATGGCCGATAGAGACTCCTACTCTCAAATCTACAACTCAATATGGCTCATGCACATAGCTTTCAACTTATTCTTTTACTTGGTTTCATTATTATTAAGAGTACTACCTTAGGATGATTCAAAAATATTGTTTCCTTCTTTCTCTCTCTTTCCTCTAGATAACACTAGATAAGAGTAAAAACAATCTAGATGTGGTAAATTACACATTTACCCTCTATTATGTATATATTGCAAATGTACCACAATTGATGCATCAAGCACTTAGCATTATTTACACAAGTTCTCATTTAGAGTTTAGGATTTGCACAAGCCACCACTTAGCATCATATTCTCTTTCATGACATACAAAAAACTCAGAATTCATTCATTATGCAACATTTGCAACATAACCCCTCATCTTGGGTAAATTACATTTTTCACTTAGACTACCATATAATGCACATATAGCTTTGCATATAAGCTCAAATTCGAAAATAAACTTCACAAAGGCCTTAATTAATTTTTAAAAGATGAGACCAAGATTGTAAGCAACTTAAGCAAAACATCTAGGGTCAGGTCATAACCTAGGTCAGGGGTGTTACAATTATCAACCCCTAAAAGAAGGATTTCGTCCCTGAAATCTCAAGAGAAAAGAGAAGGGTACTTCTTCCTCATATCTTCCTCTGATTCTCATGTGGCTTCTTCAATGCCACGGTGATGCCAAAGAACTTCTACAAGAATTATATCTTTCTTCTTCAACTTCTTGACTCTTTTGTCAAGAATCATCATAGGGCCTTCCACATAGGATATATCTTCATTCAATTCAGCCTCTACAGGTTGCAACACCATTTCTGTATCGGGATGACACTTCCTCAGCATGGACACATGAAACACTAGATGTAGTCTATGTAGCTCAGGTGGCAACTCCAACCTATACACTACTTTCCCGATCCACGCTATCACGGGGTAATGTCCCATAAATCTAGGGGCTAACTTACCTTTCTTCCCAAATCTAAGAACACCTTTCCAAGTAGAAACTTTGAGATACACTCTGTCTCCAACTTGAAATTCTAAAGGTCTATGACGTTTATCAACATAAGACTTCTATCTATCCTGTGCAACCTTCAACTGTTGTTGTATAACTTTAATCTTCTCGGTTGTTTGTTGCACTAACTTAGGACCTAAAAGTTGTTATTTACCAGTTTCAAACCAACATAATGGGGATCTACAACGTCTACCATATAATGCTTCATATGGTGCCATATCAATACTGGCCTGGTAACTATTGTTATAAGAAAATTCAATCAAGCTTAAGTGTAGGTCCCAACTTCCCACAAACTGAAGGACACATGCCCTAAGCAAGTCCTCCAAGATCTGTATGGTCCTTTCATACTGTCCATCTGTTTAAGGATGAAAGGTTGTACTAAACTTTAATTGTGTACCCATAGCTTTATGTAATCGTTCCCAAAAATGACTCATAAACTGGGGAACGCTATCAGATACAATTGTAGATGGGACTCCATGCAACCGTACTACCTCATCTATATAGATCTGTGCAAGATTCTCCACAATATAGGTTGTTTTAACAGGAAGAAAATGGGTCGTCTTAGTTAACCTATCAACTATTACCCAAATGGAATCATAACTTTTGGCTATCCTAGGCAGACTAACCACAAAGTCCATTGTTACATGATCCCATTTCCACTGAGGTATAGGTAGGGGTTGTAACATTCCTGTAGGCTTCTGGTGTTCTGCTTTAACCTGCTGACACAGTAGACACTTCATAACAAACTCAGCTACATCCTTCTTAAGATTGAGCCACCAATACATGTCTTTTAGGCTATGGTACATTTTGGTGCTCCCTGGATACATTGCATACATGGATGAGTGAGCTTCCTCCATAACTATCTTTCTCAAGCTATTATTATCAAGAACTATCATCCTTCCATGGTAACAAACTACCCCGTCCTCTGACTCATGGAAACTGTCTCGTTTCTCATTGCCCAATTCTGACTTAATCTACTGAATCATAGTATCATCCTGTTGTGCCTCTTTGATCTATTCTTTCATAGTGGGTTTCACATGCATCTCAGCTAACAACCCTACTAACAAAGATACTTCTAATTGCACATTCATTTGTCTCAAAGAGACAAGCATATCCCGCTTACCGTACATTAAAGAATTCAGTTGTGCATTGTTTGAGGGTGAAGATGAGGATTTTCTACTGAGTGCATCAGCCACTATATTGACTTTTCCTAGATGATAATCAATTATACAACTGTAGTCCTTGATTAACTCCATCTAGCAATGCTGTCTCATATTCAGCTCATGCTGAGAGAAGCTGTATTTTAAGTTTTTATGATCTGTGAAGATTTGGCATGTTTCTCCATAAAGATAATGCCTCCAGATCTTCAACGCATGAACTACTGCAACTAGTTCTACATCATGTGTGGGATAATTCTCCTCATGTTTCTTGAGCTGTCGAGAAGCAAAACAAACTACATGTTCATTCTGCATCAACACACAGCCTAGTCCATTCTTAGAAGCGTCATAGAAAACAACATATCCCATTCCCTGCTCAGGTAAAACTAACACAAGTGCACTAGTCAACCTTTCTTTCAACATCTGGAAAGAATGCCGACACTTGTCATTCCAAACAAAAGGACTTATTTCTTGGTCAACCTATAGAATTGAAATCTTTAATAAACCTCATGTAATATCCTGCCAGGCCTAGGAAACTGTGAACCTCAGTCGGTGTCTTAGGTTGTTCCCACTCCAGAATAGATTCTACTTTCTTAGGATCAACACAGATACCTGAAGCAGATATGACATGTCCAAGAAAAGATACTTTTGATAACTAGAACTCACACTTGCTAAACTTGGCATATAACTTATGTTGTCTCAACAAGGTCAAAGCTTGATGAAGATGTTGTTCATGCTGTTGTCTGTCTCTACTATATATCAAGATGTCATCTATGAAAATCACTACAAACTGATCAAGGAAAGGCCGAAAGATTCTATTCATCAACTCCATAAATGCAGCTGGTGCATTAGTTAGTCCAAACGACATAACTACAAACTCATAATGACCATACCTCGTCCTAAAGGCCGACTTAGGTATGTCACTCTCCTTGATACACAACTGATGATATCCTGATCTTAGATCAATCTTAGAAAACATTGTTGCACCACACAACTGATCAAACAAATCATCGATCCTTGGTAAGGAATATTTGTTCCTAATAGTCACCCTGTTGAACTGTCTATAATCTATACATAGTCTCATAGACCCATCCTTTTTTTAACAAAAAGAATTGGAGCACCCCATGGTGAAGTACTTGGTCGTATGAAGCCTTTTTCAAGAAACTCTTGCAATTGTTTCTTAAGTTCTACCATCTCAGCTGGTGCCATCCTATAATGGGTTTGGGCTATAGGTTGTGTATTCGGAACAAGATTGATCTCGAAATCAATCTCTCAAGGTGGAGGAATACCTGATAATTCCTCAGGAAACACGTCCTCAAATTCCTTAACAACTGAAACTTCAGAGAGACTAGGGCCCTATATTTTGGTATCCACCACATGTGCCAAGAATGTGAAGCATCCTTGTCTCATCAACTTCTCTGCTACCATAGCTGACACTATGCAAGTTGGGAGAATCTTTCTCTCTCCCTTAAAAACCCATGTCTTAACACCATATGTGAACACATCCTGCTTGGACCCACAATCCAAGACAACTTTATGCTTCTCTAAGGTGTCCATTCCAAGAATTACATAAAACCCATACATTTCAAGTGGTATAAGATACACTTGAATGTTGTGTTATGAGAAAGAAAGAATACAGAGAGAACATACCTCCCACAACATTACAGATCCCTCTAATGGAGTTTCTAGTAACAGATTATCCTTTCTAGGATTAACAACCATATTACAATCATGAATAACTTCTCGAGTGATAAAAGAATGTGTAGCGCCCGGATCAATTAAAACAGATATGTAACATGAAGAAGACATATCAGAATGAAATAATTCCATCTGACATGTCACAACACGTGGGTTAACCACTGCCTCTGGTTGATTCATGGCATAGAATCTTGTCGTCACTTGCTTGTGACCTCTTCCTCTACTGGCCGGTGTAGATGATCCTTCCTAAGATGCTTGTCCACGTCCCTTAGAGCCACTACTGAATTGTTGTCTCTGAGAACCCTGCTGGCTCTGCCTCGATGACTGGGTCACTTCCACGTCCCTAACTGGATATTCCTTTATCACGTGCCATGTCTGTATGCACCTGTAGTAGACTCTGTTATCCCACTACGACCTAGGTGGTCCTGTCATTAACATCGATGTTGAACTCTGAGCTCTTCCTGAGCGAAAACTACGGCCTCTACCTCATCTAGATGTCCAATGTGTTTGAGTATTGAACCTTTGGGGTTCCACAGGTGCAGAAAACCTTGGTTTCTTAAAACTACCAGACCTCTAATTCTAAAATTATGCAGACACTTTCCTACTATTTGCCTCTCGTTTCTCTATTACGAACCTCTCTACCCATCTAACTGACTCCACAAAGGTAGCAAACCTCTCCCTATTATCTAGGGTAGATATAGTTGTGGTCAATTTAACATTCAAACCTTTCTCGAATCGCTGAATTCTCTCTTCCTCTGGGGTGGCCATGTGCGGACAAAACCGTAGAAGCTCCATAAACTTAGCTTCATACTCATTAACCTTCATCGTCCCCTATCTAATTCTCTCAAACTACAAAATCTTCTCATCAAGATAGGTCTTGGGGAAGTATCTATTGACAAACTCTTGTCAGAATTCCTACCATCCGAACTCAACACCTGATCATTTCTCTTCCTCTATGGCCCACCAATGGCTAGCACTTCCCTTCAGAAGCTATACAACATGCTTAACCTTATCAGCTTCTGGAATATCAAGGATCTTAAAGGCTTTCTCTATCTCAGTAAGCCATAATTCTGCATCTTCTGGGTCTGCTGTGCCAGGATACTCAATGGCTCCTACCTGACGTAACCATTCAAAAGTCTTGCTAGCTCCATGTCTCTCACTAGATCCTGATAACATAGGGGCTGGTATAGGAATCCGATCAGCCATATGCATCACCATATTCATAATTTGTCCAAAAAGAGCTTGAAAAGCTGGGCTTTCTAACAGAGTTTGGTCAGGCTGAGGATTCTCAGCCACTGGTTCATCTCTTTTCTAATCCCCTACACCACCTTCGGGTGCATCAACACTGCTCTCAATAGTGTGTTCTTCGTGTGCTCCATACATCTTTGGTTCCTACTTTTTCTCTTATATGAGGAGAATTTTACTATAAGATATACTGGAGGATACTAGAACAGACTCAACAAACTTAATCCTATGTATCTGTAGACCGAATGAACCTTAGGCTCTGATACCAAAAATTTGTGACAACCCGATTAGAAATCAAGCCATCACCGGTAAAAACACAAAGTTATCACAAATAACAGAGTTAACAAAAACCACTAAAAATTAAAACCATCTTTGCACATAGATCCCTATTCAATAAGTTTTTACACAAAGGACCAAAGCTTTATATACACATAGTTCATGTCATACATTGAATATGCCGACTCTTCTTGAGGATAAAAAGTATTAGTTACTTGACTCTAATATATATACAACAACATTATAAAAACCTCGAGATAAACAAACCAAAATCTCAAGTCATTCATGAAAACCACTAAGGACTATCTCCCAAGGACCTGAGAGTACAAAGATGACACATACACATTTATCTAAAAAACCCTGACTGACAGAGTGCACGACCTGATAAAGCTATTGTTGTTCTTGTTGACATGATCCTTCTTTTGCATCCTGGTTTCTAGTCCCTCGTCCACATCCACCTAAAAATTTGTGGATCCCATGGGGTGAGACTATTGTCCCAGCGAGAGATATAACTCCCTGCAAAAAATATTATTATCACAGAAAATAATATAAAAAATTGAACTATAGGTATTTCATTGATTAATAGGTATATCTTTGAGTGCAACATATAGATATTAATAACAAATCTGTAAATCATCTTTTGCTTGAAAAGGAATATGAAGAACATGCATAACATTTATCTACTCAGACATATAAAAGTAATAAGGCATCAACAAATGTTTTCATATTTGATCCTTAAACATGCAAGCTACACAGCTGATTACATGTTCACATTTACATTTATGCCCAGAGGAGATGAGATATGCCGCTCATGCTCCACCCGACCACTAGTAAGTCGAAATCAGTACCATACAAGGTCAATGATAGAGCCAGTTGTCAGGACCTCTCCTTTCTCGGTCAGCTTGAGAACACTTAGGTAACACTTAGGTTTAGAATGACATCTTCTGTCTATTGTAATTAGCTATGTCATGGTATAACAACATATTCTCTCTAGAGTTACTTCCATAGCATGTACTCTCTTTAGGAGAAGACCACTTAGCTTTCCCAAATTATCAGGATGACCACTGAGCGATCATGTGTTGATTTTATCAGGAAGTACACTGAGCAACCTGATGTATTTGGAGAGTCCACTAAGCACCATTATTTTAGTTTGGGAGTCCACTAAGCACCCTTATATTATCACATATTCAAAAATATGCATTCCAAGTAAAGACTCATTTCACCATTCAACAAACGCTAACACTAAATGGATCAAGGTCTGGGCAACTACATGATAATATTCATCTTTCTTAGTTAAGTAAATTACTATATCTTTTAGCATCAACCAAGTTACAAACAAGGTCTACATCAAATTCTACAAAGAAAAAGTATAATTGCACTTATCATATACTTTCATATTCACTGAGTCACATAGTTCACTTAGAATCTCCAACTCTTATCATCATCTTACTTGTGTATTTCAACCCTTCATTCATCACTGAGGATTGTCATCACTAAACACCACTTAGAAGATGATCATTACCTCTAGGTCATCAAACCCAAATATTTATTCACATAGTCCACATAGCTTATTAGATTTA
This sequence comes from Alisma plantago-aquatica, assembly GCA_963693085.1. NCBI lineage: Eukaryota > Viridiplantae > Streptophyta > Magnoliopsida > Alismatales > Alismataceae > Alisma > Alisma plantago-aquatica. The sequence continues at coordinate 1,397,426,145 of OY856410.1, forward strand.
TATCACATAGCCACATAGCTCTTACTAGCCATGTTTATTACCTTAAGATACTTGCATGATTATTACATCAGGTCACCAACACTTTCAACACATGTCTTAACAATGAAAACACTAAGGAACATATTCTCCCTAATGAATTAGGATTATGATCAATCGATTAGGGTTTCATGATTACACTAGCCAAAATTAAGTCCTAACTCATACTCCACCCATCTTAGTAGTATCACTGTATGTTATTTATATGCTTATATCTCAAGTCTTAGTTTCTCCCTTATCCTCACTAAGGTGTAAATTACTTAATTCTCATCCTTAAGGTCTACCACTTATCATCATGAAGTTGAGTCAAACATTTTGCATTTCAATATTGAATTAAAACATATTCATTTCTTAGACAAGCTTAATTAATAAGAACATGTTTACCATATCAAGTAGCATGATTGATAATATTATTCTATTGTATTTGTAGATGCATTTATCATCTTAACAAGTATTCAATTGATCATGTGGTGAACCACACCCTCATATCGGGTATAGGACATATCCCTTAACACCATATCGAGTAACCATATAGGGTTAGGTATCACTTAGTCTTCTCTTGGTCTTAGGTCAACTTCACACTATGTATGGATTAGATCATTATTCTCATATCATGTACTAGGGTACACCATATCAGGTATACCTTTATGGTTATATTATAATCCATACAACAATATTTTTTTCTTTCCCTTAGTTTGTCATATTCATTCTTAGTTAAACTTCCATATAGGTATCTTATCTTATTGGGTAGTCTCTTGGCTTCCCATATCGGGTACCATCTTGGTTCACCATATCGTGCATCCCTATTTGGATGTCATCCTATCTTAAGTGAAATCATGATTGTCATATTGTGTCTCCATTCCATCCATCATATAGTTTTACTTACATTAGATATCATGTCAGATTATATACATGATGGGCACCACATCGCCCATGCATATTGGTCATGTATATCGAGCATCATATCGGTTTGCCCTATGGACTCACCATATCGGGTATCCATATAAGATGGTACCTGATTTCCATATCGTGTGGCCACCCATGGTAAAAACCTTGAACTCAAAATGGGACAAGATAGACACCAAGTTGTTCATTAACTCGACACAAAGTAAGGAGAGAGTATCATGATTCTAAGGACATTAACATATCGGGTTCCTATCCCTATTCTAGGGTTTTTCTCATATCAGGCAAGAGTAATATTCCACCCCAGTATCGTGTACATGATGGTGGTTAGGAATCCTCTATATCGTTCAGGGAACTATGTCTTACAAAGTGTAACCCCTTTTCATATTGGCAAGCCTTCATGATGGGTCCCATATCGGTTCCCCAAGCTTTCAACCCATACCATATTGCAAGGTCTTCAATCATATCGTGTTGTTCAAGTGTGATCAACCCCTATTGGGTATCCAATGATGATGTCATCATCATTAACCTTGAGTTATTGATCTTTCTCAAAACTATAAATAACAGTCCTAATTACATTTTGGATCCCATGATTATATCAATTGATTATAAGAAAACCCTAATTTGCAATTATTCAACAAGTTAAACAACATTGAAGAAGGATAATAATATTGAAGGGTTTAAGTTATATAACCCACCATTTGAAGGGCTTTCAAATTTCAAGCTTTACTCCTCACATTCCAAGGTTGAAGACGAGCCTTATTCAAGCTCCAAGACTTGAACTCCAAGCCCTTGCACGATATCTCCAAGTCACCTTGGGTGATATCACCTCACTTGACTGCTTCAACCTTCTTTGGCCGATATCACTCCTTCTTGGCCGATACCAAGCCTCTCCTTTCTACTCTCTCTACTATGGGCGATACAAGGGAAGGTGTTACATGATACAAGAGGAAGGGTACTTGTTAGATCTGAAAACTTGCCAACAAATGAAGGTTAAGGTATTTATACTTGAGGTTTATAGAAAAGAGTGTAATAGGTGTCATTTTCTTAAGGTACTTCATGCCACCTAGCCATGCACAGTCGACACATGCTCTTTCATGCTTGCCACTTATTATTTAACCATGCAAAAATAAAAGTCCAAGGGTAAAAAGGAAGACAAGGATCGGCTCTTGAGTTGTCCTCTACAACAAGATTTTCCCCCACTATCTTATTATAATATTCTTCTCCATTTTTTCCAAGACAAGATGCAAGTCAATGCTCCACTTCTTCCTTGATGTGACTTGCCCATCATGGGTAAGTCACAAACTGATAGGAGGCTCTCCTTATGGCTCTATGGCTGATAGGGACTCCTACTCTCAAATCTACAACTCAATATGGCTCATGCACATAGCTTTCAACTTATTCTTTTACTTTGTTTCATTTTTTTTTTGATGACCGGGGAACCCGTCCTCAGAATGCACTACTTAACTTGGTTTCATTATGATTAAGAGTACTACCTTAGGATGATTCAGACATATTGTTTCCTTCTTTCTCTCTCTTTCCTCTAGATAACACTAGATAAGAGTAAAAACAATCTAGAGGTGGTAAATTACACATTTACCCTCTATTATGTATATATTGCAAATGTACCACAATTGATGCATCAAGCACTTAGATTTGTACAAGCCACCAATTGGCATCATATTCTCTTTCATAACATAAAAAACACTTAGAATTCATTCATTATACAACATTTGCAACATAACCCCTCATCTTGGGTAAATTACATTTTTCACTTAGATTTCCATATAATGCAAACATAGCTTTGCATATAAGCTCAAATTCAAAAATAAACTTCACAAAGGCCTTAATTACTTTTTTAAAAGATGAGATCAAGATTGTAAGTAACTTACTTAAGAAAAACATCTAGGGTTAGGTCATAACCCAGGCCAGGGGTGTTACAGTTAAGGGATATTTTTAGCTCTTGAGTATATATAGAACTCCCTTTACGATTTTATCAACACTATTACATGACTTCTTGTATTCCTTATGTCTACATCTTGTGTCGCATTGGCATTAAATCATTCCCTTAACATGTCTAGGTGTATAGGTACCCTTTGAGTGATATCCTCTTGACTCCCAAGGGTCTTATGCACTTATGGAGTGCCTCTCACACTGTCCCCTTGAGCCTCATCAACTCATGAAGGTTGTCAATCTCATGATCTCATGGGCCTTGGGTACACATGGATGGCTATCTCCTGATCTCGTTGCGTTATTCACTTAGGATGTGATCTCCTCTTGACCTCATAGGTCTTATGTACCTTTAATCATCTCTACTTGATCCTAGGGTTTACTTAGAGTTCTACCCTTCCCAAAAGGTTAATTGAGATGTCATCGCTTTATTTCATTACACATTTTTCTTGAGGTTTCTCTGATACTATTCAAACACATGATATCCTTTATAATTCTTTAACCAGATTTTCTTCATCTCTTAGGGTAGACATTATTTACTTTATGTCCCTTCATTGGGCTCCTGGAGACCTTCCTTTCCATGCTTGGTCCCATACTGTCAGTCACTTCTTTCATGACTTTTCCTCATGTCCCTCAGAGATGGCATACTTGGGTTCAAAAAATTATACTCAATATATATGGGTTTAAGCTTCATATACTTAACTTCTCACTCTTTTAGGTGACATTGAAGGTTACCTCAATTCTTAAACTATTTTTTGGACTCACCCCTCTAGGGGAGGTCCTAACCCAACATAATATAAAATTGATACTTGGTAGCGCAAAAGATAACAGAAGCATACTTGAACCAAGATTTATATTACCACAAGTGTACATGTCTTTTAGGCATATTTTCCATTATATCATCCATGCATTTACTACCTGGGAGCTGAATGTAGTAAGGCCTTATGATCTACTACCAAAGAGATGTATCATTATACCATGTGATCTACTACCAAAGAGTTGGCTCACTATCAAGTACTTTACTACTAAAGAATTGAAGTGTTTAGATATAATATAACCAATATATTATGTTTCATGTGTTTGAGACAATGTATAATAAAAAATCAACAAGATGACATCCAAGAACATTTTTTTATCATCCAATATCATATGCCAAGTACACACATAATGCAACTATAATATATAGTAGTTCAAGTAAGAGGTAATACCTACCTTGAAAAGACAAATCTAATCACCACATCTTCCTCATGTCGACCACATTCTACGTTTATCATGAATATTATCACATTACATAAAACTGAGATCATATATTCTAAATGTATTTCATATGTTCCAACTATCACATATTCCAAAAAGGATTTAAACATATGATCTAGAACTAATCCCGCTTCTAGACTTGATGTCACTCACTTTCAATTAGGTGCAAGACTACCCCCTACACGTAGATATGTCGGGAAATTTTTTCCTATTAAGGTGCTTACTAGGAGGAGGTTAGCCTTTCTAAGCACAACTTGACCTCATGAGTTTAGGTTTTTTCCTCCTCCATAGGTCCTCTTCCCATTCTTGGGTTGACACCTACCCTAGAAATCAAGATTAGAGTTGCATATTTTTATTTTTATGTAACCATTGATTACTTATGTCTTATCTTTACATATTCCAAAACCTATCACACACATCATGCATGTTTTACTCCACGTACCATGCATGGGGATACTAGAGTATCTAAACTCATTGTGTTTTTCTTTCCTCTTTCCATTACTTACGATTTACTTGGGGTAGGGTTAGAATTTTACTCATACTTCTTCCATAACCCAGGATTATATTTTAGGGTTAGGATTAGGGACTACACCTTGCATCTTAGGGTCTCTATATCCTTTGACCCACTTAGGGTTTTCCCTAAACCAACCCTAGTTCTATCTAGCTTTTACCCCTACATGGACAAATCCATGTAGCCCATTTTTTTTCAAAAATCCTTATTCTCACATTACATGTACATTAATTGGCAGAGGATGCCTTAACCCTAATAATAATAAAACTAATCTCTTCGAGGGGAGAAGAAAACAATTATTGGGTCCCTAGGTTTATTTGAGGGAATCAAGTGGTAGAGAATGGATGAATCAACAAGATGAGAAGAAAAGCTAGAGGTAATATACTTCGAGAAAAATCTCCCAGCTTTGTCCTAGTAGGATTCACTGAGGCCCAAGAGTACTCGTAAGCCAACTAGTTATACATAGGAAACTTTTTACAGCCCCTGGTTGTGATCCCTTCTAGACACCATCACCTTGGAAAATGCAGTAATAATTCCCTTGGGCTCTACACAGTTCTTTAAAATTTACTAACTATAAAGTTAAATGGTAAACCTAGGCTCTAATACCAAATGTAACGAACTCCTCCCCTTGTTATCCCCAATTAAGACAGACCAAAAGGGCAAGGGCCATTAGCATAATTCCACAATAAAGGTTTAGCAAGTAACCAATAATAATTACAAATTTCATTGAATGGAAAAGAGTTTGATAATAATATAAAGATAGAATCTCTTCTAGGGAATTACATGGAATAGGAAACCAATGTTGGCAACATAAAGTAAATCTATCTATTATTTTTTCCTTCAAATAATTTATAAATTTACCTAAAATGATGTGAAACAAATATGCGGTCAATATATCTCTATATTGAGCATGTGTGGGAAGCAAAATATACACATGTAGGTATAACAACATAAACAACCATAGAAGCAATTACTATTACATAATCAAATTTGTATTTTCTGTTATAACTTCACAACCCATTTATGCTTAATCTCTGGGGATACTCTCTCGTGGGGTTTTGTCCCTATAGTGAATTTGGTCTACCTTCCCAATCTAGGGCTTGGTGCCATGTCGACCTTCCCAATCTGGGGCTTGACCTCTTGTGACCTTCACAATATGGGTTGTGGTCATAGTCATCTCAATGAATTTCTTCTATTTTTCAAATTCGGACTTCCAGAGATAGCATGTGGGGTTCGAGAAAGTTATATTTATATAAAGTGATACTCATGTAGGCCTTATAAGTTGTAGAAAGTAAATAAACAAACAAAGCAGTTTAATTGCAATTCATTCGAGAAACTTTAGAAAACCTAGGAAATCGATTAGGTGAGTATTAATAGTTGCAACCACATACCTTTGTTTCCATGCAGAAATAATGAAACATGTACTTCAATCATATATCCAAATATCCAAGCATTCAACAAAACCAACCACCATTATCTACATATATGTACACTCTAAAGTGTCACCGATCATATTCAAAATACTAATGATGATTTAGTCTAGGGTTTTAGGTTTCCTTAGTATCAAGTTATCATTAGGGTTATGTATCGATACCTCAATTCCCATGTTCATTGATCTACTAATTCAAGAACCTAGTTTATATTAAGAGTAATCAGGATTATCAAATCTACCATGTTATTGCATTATGAACACTTATATCAGATTATTTGCATTAAGGTCATAACAAGTTACATCATTGGTGTTTAAAATCCTAATTACACATTTTTATGATCATTGGTGTAGAAATATAATATTCATCATCCATATCAACATCATCTTATATCTCATTATAGTCAACTATATTAGTTTATATGACAGAGTAAACATTTTTAATATACTCAACATGCTAATTATCTAATCTAAGATTTCCATGTATTACTCATTAATTAATCATGTATTAGCCCTACTTTTTGGAATTACAAAGATATTATTTTATTTGGATTCTACTCATTCTCCCGATCAATTAGTTATATAATTTTGCCATATTTGCATAATCTTAGAAATTCCTATGAAATAGACAAAATAAGAATCTATAACTTAAACATGGGGTGACGTGGAAGCCACTTCCATGGGGACTCATAAGGAAAGGGATGAGGGGTGAATAAATTCAAAAGATCCTAGTCTTCAATGTCATTGTGGCAAGCACCATTTATAAGATACAACGAGACCATCATGGATGAGAAAGAGTGTACCCAAGATGAAGGGAGAGAGATTCACTACTACACTACCATGGCAGGATGCACATCAAGGAAAGAGGGTATTGGGATAGTCCATATTCTATTCATATCACTTCTCATATAGCACAAGGGTTGGAGATCAATGGTCTAGTTTCCATAAAGTTTCCTTATGCAATTGACAACACATCATGCTAGGAAATTAATAACTATATTCATCCCTTCTATCCTTATAATAAAAATCTTATATCTTTTACTTTATATACCCAAAATTCATGTATATGAAATCACCCATCATACCATTATTTTGGAAAAACTATATTCATACTATTACCTTTTGTTGTGAAAAAGAAAACACCTTCATTATTCCCTTATTTAACAAAGGTAAATCTACATAATTACCAACTAAATTATCTTGGTCACAAAATATCTTAGAACTTTCTAGGTTTTATTCCATAATACTATATATGGATTATCTATCTCATTAATTATCTTCAGTATTCATAATAAAAAAAAATACTTATTTCCCTATTTGGTATCCCATGGACCCCTTTGTAAACCTTGATTGTGGAAATTAAGTAATTCATATCTCTCTCTCATATTTACTATAAGTTGGCCCCAAAATTGGATTCTTCCTTTATTATCCTAGAATCTCATATTGAGACTAGTTTGGTTAAAAAGGAATGTTTGTAGATATCCTTTTCTCTTTCTTCAAACCAGGGAAACAACATTTAATTATTACAAGAAATTCCCTATTCCTTCTCACTTTTTCATAGGATACTAGGAGCATCCTTTCACTATGAAACATGGAGGGAAACTCACTAATATCTTTCTAAACTTATATCTATTTTTTGGGATTTAATGGGATAACTTTCACAAGAAAACATACCCTTATGTATTTTCTCAAAACAATTACCCACATTATATGAAAAGTCCTTTTTATCTCAAAGTTTGTAATTATCTTAATTTTTGCATTATCATCAAGTGTTCCCAAAACCAGAATGAAATATCTTTATTTGATGCCTCAAAACTTGTGTTGTCATTCATGGTTAGATAATTATTGTATTAATTATCTAAATTACAAAATATCTTACAATATTTTAGAAACTTTTCTATTATTTAGCAATTCCATTTTTTAATAAATCATAAAGACAATATCCTTTATTTATTCACGAATTCCTTTTATTTCTTAAACATTTACCACAAGGACCTATTTGCAAAGCAAATAGTCTCATGGATCTCACTTGGGCAATGGGTTGAACCCATGCCACAAAGTTAACATTATTATTCCATCAATTAGGGATTTTATTTATCAATTCAAGCATTTTATTTATATATTTTAAAATTTACCAAAAATTGAATATATTAGATTCACCCCTCCTTTAAAGGATTTTTGTCCTCAAAACTCAAAATAGTAAGGATAAGGTGAATGATAACTCAACTTGGCTTCAAAAGTTAGGGCTAGAAACCCTTTTTGGATATCTATATATAGATCATCTTTAAAAAAAGAAATCAATACGGAAATTCCTCATATTATGAAGGTTGGCGCATGAACTCAATTCCAGTGTATATCCACAACCTTGTCCATTACACGACATTATCACTTCATGATTACATTTTCTCTTATGATTTTGAATTCATTTGGTGATTACCTTTTCAACTAAGTTTCCAATCTATTATTCTTTATTTTTGCATAAGGGTGAGGTAACACTTAAATATGTTATTAAATTTCAACTTAGGTATTCATTCTCATATATGAGTTTTTTTTAAAAGCATAACATGTGTCTACTCAATATCTCACACTCATAATAAGATGAAATAAGCATTTGGCTGCCGTCCAAACACAAAGTTCATCTCATTCTAAGAGCAGAAATGTCATGTTAACATATTACTTTTGAATATCAATTTTTTGTTGAACCATCCTTATCAGTGAATTCCATGTCATGAATACTTACTTATTTTAGATTCTTTCTTAAATTTCATTCAGTCACAGGGGAAGGGATTCTTTTTCAACTCTTGAGTTTATACACAACTCCCTTTACGATTTTGTCAACACTATTACACGATTTCTAGTATTCCTTACATCTACATCTCGTGTCTCATTGGCCTTAGTCATTCTGTCACACCCCGATCTCACACTAACCACTAATCATGAGATTAGGGCGCGATGGAGGGATTAACACATAAACAAATCACTGCGAACTTTTTCTTTTTAAAACCTCGTAATGATATTTGGATTATTGTTGTAAACTAAAACATAATAAACTATTGCGGAAGCATTTCAATTAAACTGGCTAGAGAAAATAAACAGAGTTTACAACATGTAACATTGTTTAACAGAAAGTAAACATAACAATTAATTTACATCTTTATACACATTACACATACACACTCTCTCTCACCCACACCATGTCCCAAGGACCGAGGGGAAAGGACTAAGAGACCACTATCTAACTAAACTAACTACATATACCTTCTACAGATTAAGCGTTAGGATGAAAAGATCCTTCTGATTCCTGGAATTGTCGTTGACCTGAAAATGTTTGAGTAGAGGTATGAGCCTACTCACTCAGTGAATAGCATTTCATTTAGCTATCACTAAACAACTCTGTATTTTACCTTTAACAGGAATATGTGAATAAAATAACAAACTGAGCAGTTCTAATTAAACAGTGTAATTATCGCAGAAAAGTATAATGAACATTTAAAGAACAAGTATTATAAATTCTAAATCTGAACATACACAAGTTTCATATTAATCTACCTTAATTCTAAGTAATCATCTTTTAACTTATGCCCTGATCATATGCAGTGTACTCTGCATATAAAGTCTCGTAGCGAACTACGAACCCACCGTACAAGACTTAGTGACACACCCGGGAAATGCTAAGTCTGACTGTTGTCCTGGTCTGCGTCAGGACTCTCAGGCGCTCAAGGGCCTCACTACACTCTCAAAGAGTGTACTCTAGACTCCTCCTCTAACCTGAGCACACAGGCGGAGAGTCTGGGTTACCACCGTGACACACGCACGGATTATTGTTGAATAACCCCTATTTACTCCAGTGCCACCGTGACACACGCACGGATTATTGTTGAACACTGCCTCTCTGTCCTCGTGCCACCGTGACACATGCACGGATTATTGTTGAACACGAGCCACCGACCATCTAGACACACGCTAGGTAGGTCGTTTCACCCCTAAGGCACAGACCTCTCAAAGGGGTTCTACGGTGTCAGGGCATCTAAGTCTAACACATTTTATTTTAACAAGAAAACTCTTATAACATTTTGTCTCTCTCTCACATATTCGACTACTGGAATATACTGTAAATTCTGTAATTCACTAGCTGAAACTAAAAGTTCAACTTTCATAACATTTCTATATATAGTGCAACACCTATTCTCTTATATCGCAATAACTCATAACTCAGTTATGCTTTCATGCAAACAGATTCGTTCACTGTAAATAGATTTCATATCTATTCCACGTCTCTATATTGATTTCATATTACTGAACATTCAAATATACTGTATTGAAAGGAATACTCAACCTGAAATACTTTATCACATTCATTCGCATCTTACTGAAATTACTCGTAAAGCATACACATTTATTTTACTAATCATTTCATTTCGTTTGAACTATGCAAATTAAAAGTCTAAGGATGCTAACTATGCTCGGCATCCGGGTAATCTCTATTACCCACATATACACATAAACATCATTTGTCATCTATAAACATGACTCAGTATCAACTTATCCAGTTTCGATGCTAAACATCCATTTTATGCTCAACGTATACATTGCAGTTGTAATATAGGAAATTCTATCATTTTCATCAATCATATTACGTATTTCAAGTTCCAATGAATCATATAAATTCATTAATTCAATCCACACTGATCAGATGCTAAACTAAATCATATAACGGCATAAGGAAGCAGTTTATGAAATAAAATTCGAGTAACGCCAAATACTGCCCAAAAGCCAAGTATCAGCGAAAAATGCACAGTTTACCGAAAAATTCCAACTAAGGAGTTAAATGATGATAACTAAATGAACTCCTACTCACCTCAGGATGTCCGAAAATGACTGGGAAGGCGTCCAGATGTCTGTTTCCGGGTGTCCACTGGGTTGTCTTCTACCTCCGGACAGCACCGGTTTTAACCTTCTAGACAACTACTTGTGTTCTATTAAGACAGTGCCTCCAGATAAATCAAGTATATTGCGGTAATGCTTCTGGGCAGATGCCAGTTTTTCATGGACAGCTTCCTGATACCTGAAACAGTAATGTCAAGGGCGGCATTCAGCACCATATACGGTGAACTGACCACCCTCCTCAATGTTGGCTACCTTCACCTTGAGGTCATCGACCAAAAGGGCAAATCTCCGAGACCTAACACCCAATCTTTTTTTTTTCAGAAAGGTCAAGCTCCAGACCAAGAGCATGGGTGTACTTTCCTGCACCATCAGCAAGGAACTTCGCATGCTTGTTCTCTGGGTAAGTCTTTGCCCAAGCCTTCATAACAAAGGGATCGTTGAAACTGATGCAGAGGATCTCGTCGACGCCCTTGGCTTTGAGCTCATCATCACTGGTGATAAACCCAGGGATATGCTTCATGCTACAGGTAGGCGTGAAAGCACCGGAAACGCCAAAAAGGACGACCTTCTTGCCAGCCGCGAGAGAGTGAACGGAAAGCTCTTGGAGCTGGTCGCTCTCGTCGAACCAGGAGACGGCAGCTAGGGATTTGGTCATCAGAGCAATCGGCTACATGTAATACCTACAGCAGCTCCCTTCCCAACCGTAGCCAATCGTGCTTCCTCCTTTGCTGGCGGGGCAGCTCTGTTGGGCGTCGACCCTACTGCAGTTGCTGCTGCCATCCGCAGCCATAGGGGCGCCGCCCTACCTGGTCAGGGCGCAACTGGGCGAGGTGGAGGAGAAAAGAGAAAATAGACGCATCGCTGGCGCTGCTACAAGATGCTTCCCGCGCCAATCCGCCCCTGGCCGTCGCCGTAGCTTGCTTCTGCAGGCCGGCCGCAAGCCATGGCTGCAGGGTGGTTGAGCTGCTCGGCGGGAAAAGGAGGAAGAGGAATAAGGATGGACGGAATCCAAGAAGCTGATCGCTGACTATTTCTCCCAAAATCACCCTCACAGCCTCCCCTCTGATTGCTGCCCTATCGGGCGCTAGTTTGGGGCGCCGCTTGAGCAATCACTCTGCGGTTCTGTTGTATCGGCCGTGTGAAGAAGAAGGGTTAAAGGAAAAGAAAAATCAACCGACTCATTTAATCAATTACTGGTAAAATTGCATCCAAGTCCATGACTTCTTAAAAATACCATAACTCCCGTCTCGAAAGTCCAATTAAGGTGATTTCTGTTGCAAACTTTCAAGCACAAAAACCACTACAACCTCGAAGCGAGAATACATGCTAATTAGCTTGTATCAGTTAATCAACTTACTAATCACTTCTTGTGTACTTAATCCAACTTAATTAACTTATAAATGTTGTGATTATCATACTTACTAGTTAATTTGAGTGTGGGTCATAACAATCTCCCTCCCTTATAAGAATTTCGTCCCGAAATTCCTAAAAGAGAAAAGGAAACTTGTTACGCATCTCTGACTCAAGCTCCCACGTAGCTTCCTCTAGGTTATGATTCCTCCACAAAACTTTTACTAAAGGTATCTCGTGATTCTTAAGTTTCTTGATCCTCTGATCAACTATCTGAACGGGTCCTTCAACATAGGACACATCTGATCTGAGCTGTGCAGGTTCTGGGTCAACTATCTTTTCTGTACCAGGATAGCATTTCTTTAACATGGATACATGAAACACATCATGTAGATTTGACAACTCAGATGGCAATTCTAACCTATAGGCTACATGTCCAATCCTCTCAATGATAGGATACGGGCCCATAAACCTAGGAGTCAGTTTGCCTCTCTTACCAAACCTCAACACTCTTTTTCATGGTGAAACTTTCAAGTACACTTCATCACTAACCTCAACTCAAGTGGTCTACGTCTCTTCTCAGCATAACTCCTCTGCCTATCATGTGCAACTTTCAACTGTTCTTTGATCACAGTAATCTTTTCAGTGGTCAAATACACTATCTCGGGTCCAAGAATCTGCTTTTCACCAACCTCATACCAACATACAGGTGATCTACACTTTCTGCCATACAGAGCTTCATACGGTGCCATACCAAGACTAAAATGGTAGCTATTGTTGTAGGCAAACTCCATAAGGCTCAAGTGTTCTTCCCAACTTTCTCTGAACTGCAGAACACATGCTCTCAGCATGTCCTCAAAAGTCTGAATGGTCCTTTCTGACTGACCATCTGTCTACAGGTGAAAAGTTATACTGAACCTTAACTTTGTGCCCAAAGCACGATGTCACTGATTCCAAAAAAAAAAAACCTGGATGTGAACTTAGGATCCCTACCTGATATAATTGAAACTGGGATACCATACAATCTAATTATTTCGTTCATGCATATCTTAGTCAAGTTTCGAGACATCAAAGGTTGACTTAATATGAAGAAAGCGAGCAGACTAAATTAGTCTATCCACAATCATTCATATCAAATCACCACCTCTAGGTGTCCTGGGTAATCTTACCACAAAATCCATTGTGATAAATTCCCATTCCCATTTCTACTTAGGCATAGAAAAAGATTACAAGGTAGTTATAGATTTCTAGGGTTCAGCCCTAACCTACTGGTACACACTACTTCTAACCATGTACTCTGCTACATCCTTCTGCATATCTGACCATCCATTTCAATTTCTTGGGATTCATATACATCTTAGTGTTTCCTGATAGCATAGCATACATCAATACATGCACTTCCATAAGAATCTTTTCTTTCAGCTTTTTCCCCTTAAAAGAATTTTACTCTATCTCGAGGTACACACAACATGTCATGCTAATACAACACCTTATTATCTAAAAATTTTAAACTCTAGTCTCTTTTCCTCCTACCAGGTCATGCATGGTCTGGTTTAACTCACTATCACCCTATTGTAGTTCCTTGATTTGATCATAAGAAGTAGGCTTAACTTACATCTATACAATCAAATCACTCTGTGTTTTCACCCCTAAGTCTAAGTCCAACTCCCACATTTCTACTAACAGGTCTCTATTGAAACCTGTCATAGAGAATGCATTAGCTGTTGAACTTGACTTTCTGTTGAAAGCATCATTCACCACATTCTCCTTACCAGGGTGATAATCTATTGTCACATCATAAAGACAGTGACACCATGTCTTAAAAACATGAACTTCATCAGCTATCTTCATATCATATATCGGGTAATACTCTGCTTTCTATGCTACTTTCTTATAATTACATTTTAGGTTTATGTTTTACTCTTTTCTCTAAGTCATTTCATATTGCTCATGTACCGTTCAGATTATCTACCTCAAAACCCTAGATCATTATCAAGGCCAGTTTACTTTTCATAGAACAAATCTCAAGATCTTATTTAACAAAGATACTGGTATACAAGGTTACATCACTAATGATATCCTTTAAACTACTTCAACCCTAATCATCCTAGGGTTTTGGTCTATATCAATATCATAGCATTATTGTGTGTGTGTGGTCGATCATATAGATCAAATTGAGTTTCTTGGGTCAATAACATATTAACCCAACACTCAACTTAATCAAAAGGCTGAAAATTCAGTTTTCACAATATTTTCTGTAATTCGTTTATTAAATGGTTAACAGAAGCTCCAAAAATTCTAGAAATTTTATATGTTGTGCCTAATGGAGTTTTAGACCTCCAGTAAAAATTTCAAGTCATTTCAAGTTACCAATAATTAATTAAAAATCAAACAGTGCACTTCTATATTGCAGTCTGCAGCAGATTCGGTCGAGTTGCAATTCGACCGACACCTTATTGTAGAGATCAAAAGTCATCCAAAAATTACTCCAAATTAATAGAGTGTCTAAAATTTGTGATTTTAAAACATAGTTAAAATTTGAGATCAATTGGATGTACCAATAAAAAGATAAAATTCAATTACCACGCTGCTATATCATTCAGAAAATGTGATTGGTCGAGTTTGAAACTCAGCCGATGAACAGGTCAGAACACTCTTCAAAAATTCTGATATCTTCCAATGTTGTTCACATTTTATATATCCAAATCATATCCCAATTTTAGCCAAATTAGAGTTACACATAAGATACTAAAAATCATTTACTAAAACACTTTACTTGTCAAATTTGTATTTATGTATCATCAAAACCCTGTTTTGGGCCGATTAGGGTCTATGCTTCTCAAGCCCTAATTCTCAAGATTAAAGAACACATTAGACTTCTTATCATAGTTAAATCATCCTAGTGTATATACATTTTCACTAGGTTACGGGTCTAAATCATCCAGAGTCTATTCTTATTTTACTGTTAATAGGAGTCATTAGATCCCAGTAACGCATCCTGCCAGCCGGACCAGGCCGAACCTGTAGTCCTGAAGCCAAGAGCTACTCGGGATTAATCAACCCCTATTAATCTTAAACATGTGGAAAGAATATCCACTTAGGGCAACTCATTTATATATGATTTCGGGTCTACTTTAATACAAAGAAAACAAACATTAAACAATTCACTTCATGACACAACAATATAAAAGAATCATGTTTACTTTACAAACTGGAAATTTCATTTCATGCATATAAAAGCATTTCTAGTGATCTTTAAATCAGATAAACAATAATAGACAAGAGTTGAATCGCATCTTATATGTAATCTCTTATTCCTTTATTAATTTCTGATCTCTTAACCCTAAGATTTCTAGGGTTTTCTCTCTAGCCTATCCTCCCTCTGCATACCTGGCCAGGGCATTCAGAGAAGAACAGACAGAGTAGCTTGATACTGGTCAATCTAAGTATTCAGACACCTGGCCAGGGTATCCAAACACTCAGATCTCCCAGAGCTAAAGACACATCATTTCTTATCCATCTTAATTATAATTCTATCATTTGATCTTAATGATCCCTGATAACTCAGCTTAAATTCTCAACTTGATTCTCGTGACCACGTCCTCTTCCTACCATCTGCAATACTATAACAGAACACTTCCTGTTATAAAATTACAGTTAGAAGGAAGACATCTAAGTCCTAATCCTATTGGTCTCTTATCATCCCCTGACCTTGACTTAGAGTAACTATGTACTCAACCTATGCTCTGATACCAAGAGTTGTCACACCCCGATCTCACACTAACCACTAATCATGAGATTAGGGCGCGACGGAGGGATTAACACATAAACAAATCACTGCGAACTTTTTCTTTTTAAAACCTCGTAATGATATCCGGATTATTGTTGTAAACTAAAACATAATAAACTATTGCGGAAGCATTTCAATTAAACTGGCTAGAGAAAGTAAACAGAGTTTACAACATGTAACATTGTTTAACAGAAAGTAAACATAACAATTAATTTACATCTTTATACACATTACACATACACACTCTCTCTCACCCACACCATGTCCCAAGGACCGAGGGGAAAGGACTAAGAGACCACTATCTAACTAAACTAACTACATATCCCTTCTACAGATTAAGCGTTAGGATGAAAAGATATTTCTGATTCCTGGAATTGTCGTTGACCTGAAAATGTTTGAGTAGAGGTATGAGCCTACTCGCTCAGTGAATAGCATTTCATTTAGCTATCACTAAACAACTCCGTATTTTACCTTTAACAGGAATATGTGAATAAAATAACAAACTGAGCAGTTCTAATTAAACAGTGCAATTATCGCAGAAAAGTATAATGAACATTTAAAGAACAAGTATTATAAATTCTAAATCTGAACATACACAAGTTTCATATTAATCTACCTTAATTCTAAGTAATCATCTTTTAACTTATGCCCTGATCATATGCAGTGTACTCTGCATATAAAGTCTCGTAGCGAACTACGAACCCACCGTACAAGACTTAGCGACACACCCGGGAAATGCTAAGTCTGACTGCTGTCCTGGTCTGCGTCAGGACTCTCAGGCGCTCAAGGGCCTCACTACACTCTCAAAGAGTGTACTCTAGACTCCTCCTCTAACCTGAGCACACAGGCGGAGAGTCTGGGTTACCACCGTGACACACGCACGGATTATTGTTGAATAACCCCTATTTACTCCAGTGCCACCGTGACACACGCACGGATTATTGTTGAACACTGCCTCTCTGTCCTCGTGCCACCGTGACACACGCATGGATTATTGTTGAACACGAGCCACCGACCATCTAGACACACGCTAGGTAGGTCGTTTCACCCCTAAGGCACAGACCTATCAAAGGGGTTCTACGGTGTCAGGGCATCTAAGTCTAACACATTTTATTTTAACAAGAAAACTCTTATAACATTTTGTCTCTCTCTCACATATTCGACTACTGGAATATACTGTAAATTCTGTAATTCACTAGCTGAAACTAAAAGTTCAACTTTCATAACATTTCTATATATAGTGCAACAACTATTCTCTTATATCGCAATAACTCATAACTCAGTTATGCTTTCATGCAAACAGATTCGTTCACTGTAAATAGATTTCATATCTATTCCACGTCTCTATACTGATTTCATATTACTGAACATTCAAATATACTGTATTGAAAGGAATACTCAACCTGAAATACTTTATCACATTCATTCGCATCTTACTGAAATTACTCGTAAAGCATACACATTTATTTTACTAATCATTTCATTTCGTTTGAACTATGCAAATTAAAAGTCTAAGGATGCTAACTATGCTCGGCATCTGGGTAATCTCTATTACCCACATATACACATAAACATCATTTGTCATCTATAAACATGACTCAGTATCAACTTATCCAGTTTCGATGCTAAACATCCATTTTATGCTCAACGTATACATTGCAGTT
Source organism: Alisma plantago-aquatica (assembly GCA_963693085.1). Taxonomy (NCBI): domain Eukaryota; kingdom Viridiplantae; phylum Streptophyta; class Magnoliopsida; order Alismatales; family Alismataceae; genus Alisma; species Alisma plantago-aquatica. The sequence continues at coordinate 1,397,443,922 of OY856410.1, forward strand.
GTAATACAGGAAATTCTATCATTTTCATCAATCATATTACGTATTTCAAGTTCCAATGAATCATATAAATTCATTAATTCAATCCACACTGATCAGATGCTAAACTAAATCATATAACGGCATAAGGAAGCAGTTTATGAAATAAAATTCGAGTAACGCCAAATACTGCCCAAAAGCCAAGTATCAGCGAAAAATGCACAGTTTACCGAAAAATTCCAACTAAGGAGTTAAATGATGATAACTAAATGAACTCCTACTCACCTCAGGATGTCCGAAAATGACTGGGAAGGCGTCCAGACGTCTGTTTCCGGGTGTCCACTGGGTTGTCTTCTACCTCCGGACAGCACCGGTTTTAACCTTCTAGACAACTACTTGTGTTCTATTAAGACAGTGCCTCCAGATAAATCAAGTATATTGCGGTAATGCTTCTGGGCAGATGCCAGTTTTTCATGGACAGCTTCCTGATACCTGAAATAGTAATGTCAAGGGCGGCATTCAGCACCATATACGGTGAACTGACCACCCTCCTCAATGTTGGCTACCTTCACCTTGAGGTCATCGACCAAAAGGGCAAATCTCCGAGACCTAACACCCAATCTTTTTTTTTCAGAAAGGTCAAGCTCCAGACCAAGAGCATGGGTGTACTTTCCTGCACCATCAGCAAGGAACTTCGCATGCTTGTTCTCTGGGTAAGTCTTTGCCCAAGCCTTCATAACAAAGGGATCGTTGAAACTGATGCAGAGGATCTCGTCGACGCCCTTGGCTTTGAGCTCATCATCACTGGTGATAAACCCAGGGATATGCTTCATGCTACAGGTAGGCGTGAAAGCACCGGAAACGCCAAAAAGGACGACCTTCTTGCCAGCCGCGAGAGAGTGAACGGAAAGCTCTTGGAGCTGGTCGCTCTCGTCGAACCAGGAGACGGCAGCTAGGGATTTGGTCATCAGAGCAATCGGCTACATGTAATACCTACAGCAGCTCCCTTCCCAACCGTAGCCAATCGTGCTTCCTCCTTTGCTGGCGGGGCAGCTCTGTTGGGCGTCGACCCTACTGCAGTTGCTGCTGCCATCCGCAGCCATAGGGGCGCCGCCCTACCTGGTCAGGGCGCAACTGGGCGAGGTGGAGGAGAAAAGAGAAAATAGACGCATCGCTGGCGCTGCTACAAGATGCTTCCCGCGCCAATCCGCCCCTGGCCGTCGCCGTAGCTTGCTTCTGCAGGCCGGCCGCAAGCCATGGCTGCAGGGTGGTTGAGCTGCTCGACGGGAAAAGGAGGAAGAGGAATAAGGATGGACGGAATCCAAGAAGCTGATCGCTGACTATTTCTCCCAAAATCACCCTCACAACCTCCCCTCTGATTGCTGCCCTATCGGGCGCTAGTTTGGGGCGCCGCTTGAGCAATCACTCTGTGGTTCTGTTGTATCGGCCGTGTGAAGAAGAAGGGTTAAAGGAAAAGAAAAATCAACCGACTCATTTAATCAATTACTGGTAAAATTGCATCCAAGTCCATGACTTCTTAAAAATACCATAACTCCCGTCTCGAAAGTCCAATTAAGGTGATTTCTGTTGCAAACTTTCAAGCACAAAAACCACTACAACCTCGAAGCGAGAATACATGCTAATTAGCTTGTATCAGTTAATCAACTTACTAATCACTTCTTGTGTACTTAATCCAACTTAATTAACTTATAAATGTTGTGATTATCATACTTACTAGTTAATTTGAGTGTGGGTCATAACAATCTCCCTCCCTTATAAGAATTTCGTCCCGAAATTCCTAAAAGAGAAAAGGAAACTTGTTACGCATCTCTGACTCAAGCTCCCACGTAGCTTCCTCTAGGTTATGATTCCTCCACAAAACTTTTACTAAAGGTATCTCGTGATTCTTAAGTTTCTTGATCCTCTGATCAACTATCTGAACGGGTCCTTCAACATAGGACACATCTGATCTGAGCTGTGCAGGTTCTGGGTCAACTATCTTTTCTGTACCAGGATAGCATTTCTTTAACATGGATACATGAAACACATCATGTAGATTTGACAACTCAGATGGCAATTCTAACCTATAGGCTACATGTCCAATCCTCTCAATGATAGGATACGGGCCCATAAACCTAGGAGTCAGTTTGCCTCTCTTACCAAACCTCAACACTCTTTTTCATGGTGAAACTTTCAAGTACACTTCATCACTAACCTCAACTCAAGTGGTCTACGTCTCTTCTCAGCATAACTCCTCTGCCTATCATGTGCAACTTTCAACTGTTCTTTGATCACAGTAATCTTTTCAGTGGTCAAATACACTATCTCGGGTCCAAGAATCTGCTTTTCACCAACCTCATACCAACATACAGGTGATCTACACTTTCTGCCATACAGAGCTTCATACGGTGCCATACCAAGACTAAAATGGTAGCTATTGTTGTAGGCAAACTCCATAAGGCTCAAGTGTTCTTCCCAACTTTCTCTGAACTGCAGAACACATGCTCTCAGCATGTCCTCAAAAGTCTGAATGGTCCTTTCTGACTGACCATCTGTCTACAGGTGAAAAGTTATACTGAACCTTAACTTTGTGCCCAAAGCACGATGTCACTGATTCCAAAAAAAAAAAACCTGGATGTGAACTTAGGATCCCTACCTGATATAATTGAAACTGGGATACCATACAATCTAATTATTTCGTTCATGCATATCTTAGTCAAGTTTCGAGACATCAAAGGTTGACTTAATATGAAGAAAGCGAGCAGACTAAATTAGTCTATCCACAATCATTCATATCAAATCACCACCTCTAGGTGTCCTGGGTAATCTTACCACAAAATCCATTGTGATAAATTCCCATTCCCATTTCTACTTAGGCATAGAAAAAGATTACAAGGTAGTTATAGATTTCTAGGGTTCAGCCCTAACCTACTGGTACACACTACTTCTAACCATGTACTCTGCTACATCCTTCTGCATATCTGACCATCCATTTCAATTTCTTGGGATTCATATACATCTTAGTGTTTCCTGATAGCATAGCATACATCAATACATGCACTTCCATAAGAATCTTTTCTTTCAGCTTTTTCCCCTTAAAAGAATTTTACTCTATCTCGAGGTACACACAACATGTCATGCTAATACAACACCTTATTATCTAAAAATTTTAAACTCTAGTCTCTTTTCCTCCTACCAGGTCATGCATGGTCTGGTTTAACTCACTATCACCCTATTGTAGTTCCTTGATTTGATCATAAGAAGTAGGCTTAACTTACATCTATACAATCAAATCACTCTGTGTTTTCACCCCTAAGTCTAAGTCCAACTCCCACATTTCTACTAACAGGTCTCTATTGAAACCTGTCATAAAGAATGCATTAGCTGTTGAACTTGACTTTCTGTTGAAAGCATCATTCACCACATTCTCCTTACCAGGGTGATAATCTATTGTCACATCATAAAGACAGTGACACCATGTCTTAAAAACATGAACTTCATCAGCTATCTTCATATCATATATCGGGTAATACTCTGCTTTCTATGCTACTTTCTTATAATTACATTTTAGGTTTATGTTTTACTCTTTTCTCTAAGTCATTTCATATTGCTCATGTACCGTTCAGATTATCTACCTCAAAACCCTAGATCATTATCAAGGCCAGTTTACTTTTCATAGAACAAATCTCAAGATCTTATTTAACAAAGATACTGGTATACAAGGTTACATCACTAATGATATCCTTTAAACTACTTCAACCCTAATCATCCTAGGGTTTTGGTCTATATCAATATCATAGCATTATTGTGTGTGTGTGGTCGATCATATAGATCAAATTGAGTTTCTTGGGTCAATAACATATTAACCCAACACTCAACTTAATCAAAAGGCTGAAAATTCAGTTTTCACAATATTTTCTGTAATTCGTTTATTAAATGGTTAAAAGAAGCTCCAAAAATTCTAGAAATTTTATATGTTGTGCCTAATGGAGTTTTAGACCTCCAGTAAAAATTTCAAGTCATTTCAAGTTACCAATAATTAATTAAAAATCAAACAGTGCACTTCTATATTGCAGTCTGCAGCAGATTCGGTCGAGTTGCAATTCGACCGACACCTTATTGTAGAGATCAAAAGTCATCCAAAAATTACTCCAAATTAATAGAGTGTCTAAAATTTGTGATTTTCAAACATAGTTAAAATTTGAGATCAATTGGATGTACCAATAAAAAGATAAAATTCAATTACCACGCTGCTATATCATTCAGAAAATGTGATTGGTCGAGTTTGAAACTCAGCCGATGAACAGGTCAGAACACTCTTCAAAAATTCTGATATCTTCCAATGTTGTTCACATTTTATATATCCAAATCATATCCCAATTTTAGCCAAATTAGAGTTACACATAAGATACTAAAAATCATTTACTAAAACACTTTACTTGTCAAATTTGTATTTATGTATCATCAAAACCCTGTTTTGGGCCGATTAGGGTCTATGCTTATCAAGCCCTAATTCTCAAGATTAAAGAACACATTAGACTTCTTATCATAGTTAAATCATCCTAGTGTATATACATTTTCACTAGGTTACGGGTCTAAATCATCCAGAGTCTATTCTTATTTTACTGTTAATAGGAGTCATTAGATCCCAGTAACGCATCCTGCCAGCCGGACCAGGCCGAACCTGTAGTCCTGAAGCCAAGAGCTACTCGGGATTAATCAACCCCTATTAATCTTAAACATGTGGAAAGAATATCCACTTAGGGCAACTCATTTATATATGATTTCGGGTCTATTTTAATACAAAGAAAACAAACATTAAACAATTCACTTCATGACACAACAATATAAAAGAATCATGTTTACTTTACAAACTGGAAATTTCATTTCATGCATATAAAAGCATTTCTAGTGATCTTTAAATCAGATAAAAAATAATAGACAAGAGTTGAATCGCATCTTATATGTAATCTCTTATTCCTTTATTAATTTCTGATCTCTTAACCCTAAGATTTCTAGGGTTTTCTCTCTAGCCTATCCTCCCTCTGCATACCTGGCCAGGGCATTCAGAGAAGAACAGACATAGTAGCTTGATACTGGTCAATCTAAGTATTCAGACACCTGGCCAGGGTATCCAAACACTCAGATCTCCCAGAGCTAAAGACACATCATTTCTTATCCATCTTAATTATAATTCTATCATTTGATCTTAATGATCCCTGATAACTCAGCTTAAATTCTCAACTTGATTCTCGTGACCACGTCCTCTTCCTACCATCTGCAATACTATAACAGAACACTTCCTGTTATAAAATTACAGTTAGAAGGAAGACATCTAAGTCCTAATCCTATTGGTCTCTTATCATCCCCTGACCTTGACTTAGAGTAACTATGTACTCAACCTATGCTCTGATACCAAGAGTTGTCACACCCCGATCTCACACTAACCACTAATCATGAGATTAGGGCGCGACGGAGGGATTAACACATAAACAAATCACTGCGAACTTTTTCTTTTTAAAACCTCGTAATGATATTCGGATTATTGTTGTAAACTAAAACATAATAAACTATTGCGGAAGCATTTCAATTAAACTGGCTAGAGAAAGTAAACAGAGTTTACAACATGTAACATTGTTTAACAGAAAGTAAACATAACAATTAATTTACATCTTTATACACATTACACATACACACTCTCTCTCACCCACACCATGTCCCAAGGACCGAGGGGAAAGGACTAAGAGACCACTATCTAACTAAACTAACTACATATACCTTCTACAGATTAAGCGTTAGGATGAAAAGATCCTTCTGATTCCTGGAATTGTCGTTGACCTGAAAATGTTTGAGTAGAGGTATGAGCCTACTCGCTCAGTGAATAGCATTTCATTTAGCTATCACTAAACAACTCCGTATTTTACCTTTAACAGGAATATGTGAATAAAATAACAAACTGAGCAGTTCTAATTAAACAGTGCAATTATCGCAGAAAAGTATAATGAACATTTAAAGAACAAGTATTATAAATTCTAAATCTGAACATACACAAGTTTCATATTAATCTACCTTAATTCTAAGTAATCATCTTTTAACTTATGCCCTGATCATATGCAGTGTACTCTGCATATAAAGTCTCGTAGCGAACTACGAACCCACCGTACAAGACTTAGCGACACACCCGGGAAATGCTAAGTCTGACTGCTGTCCTGGTCTGTGTCAGGACTCTCAGGCGCTCAAGGGCCTCACTACACTCTCAAAGAGTGTACTCTAGACTCCTCCTCTAACCTGAGCACACAGGCGGAGAGTCTGGGTTACCACCGTGACACACGCACGGATTATTGTTGAATAACCCCTATTTACTCCAGTGCCACCGTGACACACGCACGGATTATTGTTGAACACTGCCTCTCTGTCCTCGTGCCACCGTGACACACGCACGGATTATTGTTGAACACGAGCCACCGACCATCTAGACACACGCTAGGTAGGTCGTTTCACCCCTAAGGCACAGACCTATCAAAGGGGTTCTACGGTGTCAGGGCATCTAAGTCTAACACATTTTATTTTAACAAGAAAACTCTTATAACATTTTGTCTCTCTCTCACATATTCGACTACTGGAATATACTGTAAATTCTGTAATTCACTAGCTGAAACTAAAAGTTCAACTTTCATAACATTTCTATATATAGTGCAACAACTATTCTCTTATATCGCAATAACTCATAACTCAGTTATGCTTTCATGCAAACAGATTCGTTCACTGTAAATAGATTTCATATCTATTCCACGTCTCTATACTGATTTCATATTACTGAACATTCAAATATACTGTATTGAAAGGAATACTCAACCTGAAATACTTTATCACATTCATTCGCATCTTACTGAAATTACTCGTAAAGCATACACATTTATTTTACTAATCATTTCATTTCGTTTGAACTATGCAAATTAAAAGTCTAAGGATGCTAACTATGCTCGGCATCCGGGTAATCTCTATTACCCACATATACACATAAACATCATTTGTCATCTATAAACATGACTCAGTATCAACTTATCCAGTTTCGATGCTAAACATCCATTTTATGCTCAACGTATACATTGCAGTTGTAATACAGGAAATTCTATCATTTTCATCAATCATATTACGTATTTCAAGTTCCAATGAATCATATAAATTCATTAATTCAATCCACACTGATCAGATGCTAAACTAAATCATATAACGGCATAAGGAAGCAGTTTATGAAATAAAATTCGAGTAACGCCAAATACTGCCCAAAAGCCAAGTATCAGCGAAAAATGCACAGTTTACCGAAAAATTCCAACTAAGGAGTTAAATGATGATAACTAAATGAACTCCTACTCACCTCAGGATGTCCGAAAACGACTGGGAAGGCGTCCAGACGTCTGTTTCCGGGTGTCCACTGGGTTGTCTTCTACCTCCGGACAGCACCTGTTTTAACCTTCTAGACAACTACTTGTGTTCTATTAATCTACTTGTGTTCTATTAAGACAGTGCCTCCAGATAAATCAAGTATATTGCGGTAATGCTTCTGGGCAGATGCCAGTTTTTCATGGACAGCTTCCTGATACCTGAAACAGTAATGTCAAGGGCGGCATTCAGCACCATATACGGTGAACTGACCACCCTCCTCAATGTTGGCTACCTTCACCTTGAGGTCATCGACCAAAAGGGCAAATCTCCGAGACCTAACACCCAATCTTTTTTTTTTCAGAAAGGTCAAGCTCCAGACCAAGAGCATGGGTGTACTTTCCTGCACCATCAGCAAGGAACTTCGCATGCTTGTTCTCTGGGTAAGTCTTTGCCCAAGCCTTCATAACAAAGGGATCGTTGAAACTGATGCAGAGGATCTCGTCGACGCCCTTGGCTTTGAGCTCCAGGTAGGCGTGAAGGCACCGGAAACGCCAAAAAGGACGACCTTCTTGCCAGCCGCGAGAGAGTGAACGGAAAGCTCTTGGAGCTGGTCGCTCTCGTCGAACCAGGAGACGGCAGCTAGGGATTTGGTCATCAGAGCAATCGGCTACATGTAATACCTACAGCAGCTCCCTTCCCAACCGTAGCCAATCGTGCTTCCTCCTTTGCTGGCGGGGCAGCTCTGTTGGGCGTCGACCCTACTGCAGTTGCTGCTGCCATCCGCAGCCATAGGGGCGCCGCCCTACCTGGTCAGGGCGCAACTGGGCGAGGTGGAGGAGAAAAGAGAAAATAGACGCATCGCTGGCGCTGCTACAAGATGCTTCCCGCGCCAATCCGCCCCTGGCCGTCGCCGTAGCTTGCTTCTGCAGGCCGGCCGCAAGCCATGGCTGCAGGGTGGTTGAGCTGCTCGGCGGGAAAAGGAGGAAGAGGAATAAGGATGGACGGAATCCAAGAAGCTGATCGCTGACTATTTCTCCCAAAATCACCCTCACAGCCTCCCCTCTGATTGCTGCCCTATCGGGCGCTAGTTTGGGGCGCCGCTTGAGCAATCACTCTGCGGTTCTGTTGTATCGGCCGTGTGAAGAAGAAGGGTTAAAGGAAAAGAAAAATCAACCGACTCATTTAATCAATTACTGGTAAAATTGCATCCAAGTCCATGACTTCTTAAAAATACCATAACTCCCGTCTCAAAAGTCCAATTAAGGTGATTTCTGTTGCAAACTTTCAAGCACAAAAACCACTACAACCTCGAAGCGAGAATACATGCTAATTAGCTTGTATCAGTTAATCAACTTACTAATCACTTCTTGTGTACTTAATCCAACTTAATTAACTTATAAATGTTGTGATTATCATACTTACTAGTTAATTTGAGTGTGGGTCATAACACATTCCCTTAAGATCTCTAGGGTTATAGGTACCTTTGCAATGATCTATTCTTGACCCCAAAGGGTCTTATGCACTTATGGAGTGCCCCAACATTGTCCCCTTGGGCATCATCAACTCATGAAGGTGGTCAATCTCATGACCCCATGGGCCTTGGGTACACATGGATGACTATCTCCTAACCTCATGGTCTTATACACTTAGGACATGATGATCTCCTGACCTCATAGGTATTATGTACCTTTAATCATCCCTAGTTGATTTTAGAATTGACTTAGAGTTCTACCCTTCCGAAGGGTTTATTGAGATGTCATCACTTTATTTCATTACATATTTTTCTTGAGGTTTCTCTAATAATATTCAAACACATTCTATCCTTTACAATTATTAACTCATATTTCTTTCATCTCTTAGGGTACACATTATTTACTTAATATCCATTCATTGTTCTCATGACGACCTTCCTTTCCAGGCTTGGTCTCATACTGTCAGCCAATTCTATCGTGACTTTTTCTCATGTTCCTCAGAGATGGCATATTTGGTTTCAAAGAATTATACTATATATATATATATATATATATATATATATATATATATATAGACAAAGAGAGAGAGAGAGAGAGTCTTTAATACCTGTGCAGGTAGCTACCCGCCCCCTATTTTGGTTACTTTTTTTGAGTTTCTTACTTTCTTCATGTAGAAGGTTACTTTACCTTGCAAACTGTTAAGTTTCATGCATATATAGTTACATTTGTAACAGCAGATTTGAAAACACGATTATTGTTGTGTATTTTTCACAGATTTACTTTTTATCAACATAGTTACTTTTTTAACAGCAATATTACTTTTTTGGCTAGAATAGTTACTTTTTTGGCTGCCGGGTAGCGAACTCCAAGCTACCTGCACGGGTATTCAATGAACACCCTATATATATATATATATATATATATATATATATATATATATATATATATATATAGGGTGTTCATTCATTGCCTGCGCGGGTAGCCTGGAATTTCCCTACCCGGCAGCTAAAAAAGTAACTATTCTGGCCACAAAAGTAACTCTGCTGTCAAAAAAGTAACTATGGTGATAAGAAAGTAACTACACGAATAAAAGAGTAACTCTATACAAAATATACAATAGATATATATAAGGACATGTTTTTTTTATTTTGGTGGGGCAAATGATATAATTTTTGGATGAAATCTTTTGGGAATCTAGATAAAATGCTCCTCTGCAATTGTGAAAAAAAATTAAAAAAAAGTGGTCGGAAGGGTGGGCGGGTAGCTACCCGCGCGGGCAATAAAGATGGGCCCATATATATATATATATATATATATATATATATATATATATATATATATATATATATATATATATATATATATATATATATATAGGGCTTATCTTTAATACCCAGCGGGTAACTAACGGGTAGCTACCCAGCAACACTTCCTGATATTTTTTTTCACACTTGCTGATATATTTTTTTTATTTTTTTTCACAATTGTAGAGGAACATTTTGTCTAGCTCTCCAAAAAATTTGATCAAAAAATAATATCATTTTCCCCCCCAAAATAAAAAACTCGTCCATATATATTTCTGACAGTATATATGTATATACACACACACACACACACACACACACACACACACACACACACACACACACATATATATATATATATATATATATATATATATATATATATATATATATATATATATATTCACACTTCTTGATATTGTTTTCTAAATTTTTTTTTCACAATTGTAGAGGATAATTTTGTCTAGCTCTCCAAAAAATTTGATCAAAAAATAATATCATTTGCCCCCCCCCAAATAAAAAAACCCGTCCATATATATTACTGACTATATATTTTCTGTGTAGTTACTCTTTTGCACTTAGAGTTACTCCAACATACCATATAGTTACTCTTACTATTCAGACGGGTTACTCCAGCATACCATATAGTTACTCTTTTGACCCGAGTTACTCCAGTGGGTAGCGAAAATTCTGGCTACCCGCCGGGCAACGAATGAACAGCCATATATATATATATATATATATATATGCTTTCATGCTTCATATACTTAACCTCTCAAGCTTTTAGGTGACATTGAAGGTTACCTCAATTCTTAAACTATTTTGCGAACTCATCCCTCTATGAGAGGTTCTAACCCAGGACAAGATAAAGCTAATATTTGGCAGTTCAAAAGTTAACACAAGCATATTTAAAAAAAGATTCATATTACCACTAGAGTACATGTCTTCTAGGCATATTTTCCATTATATCAGACATGTATTTACTACCCAAGATCTAAATGTATTAAAGCCTTACGATATACTACCAAAGAGTTGGATCATTATACCATGTGATCTACTACTCAAGAGTTGGATCACTATCATGTACTTTACAACCAAAGAGTTGAAGTATTTAGATATAATGGAACAGATACATTATGTTTCACGTGTTTGAGACTATATATAGAAAATGAACAAGATGAAATCCAAGTATATTTTTTCTATCATATGCCAAGAATACATATAATGCAACTATATTATATAGTAGCCTAGGTACGAAGTAATGCCTACCTTGGAAAAGACAAATATAATCACTACATCTTCCTCATGTCAACCACATTCTATGTTTATCATGAGAATTATCTCATTTCATAAAACTTAGACCATATTATCTAAATGTATTTCTACTGTTCCATCTATGACATATTCCAACAAGGCTTTAAACATATGATCTAGAACTAATCCCTCTTCTAGCCTTGGTGTTACTCACTTTCACTTAGGTGCAAGACTACCTCCTACTCGTACATATGTCAGGACAAATTTTCCTATTAACGTGCCACTAGGAGGAGGTTAGGCTTTCTAACCACAACCTAACCTCACGGGTTTAGGATTTTGCCTCCTCCATAGGTCCTTTTCCCATTCTTGGGTTGACCCACCCTAGGTCAAAACACCAACCCTAGGACTCAAGTTCAAAGTTTCATAATTTTATTTTTACATAACCATTGATTACTTATGTCTTATCTTTACTTATTCTAAAACCCCTCACATACATCATTCATGTATTACTCCACGTACCATGCATGGGGATACTAGGGTATCCAAACTCATTGTGTTTTGTCTTTCCTCTTTCCATTAATTAAGGCTTATTTGGGATAGGGTTAAAATTTTACTCATACTTCTCCCATAACCCAAGATTATATTTTGGGGTTAGGGTAAGGGACTACACCTTGAATCTTAGATTCTCTATATCATTTGACCCAGTTAGGGTTTTCCCTAAACCAACCCTAGTTCCATCTAAGGTTTACCCCTATAGGGACAAACCCATATAGTCCTCTTTTGTTGACTTTATCATTATTCTCACATTGCATGTATATTAATTGGTAGAGGATGTCTTAACCCCAATACTCATAACCCTAATCTCACATAGGGGAGAAGAAAACAATTGTTAGGTAGGATTGCAATTTTACTTATCAAATTCAAGCCTTATATTTATATATTTCAAATTCACTAAAAATTGAAGATATTACAACGGGGGCATCGAGATCATCCCATTAGTTGTATGTGATCCCACTAGTTGATAGGTGTTGACTCTCTCCTGTGGTAGAATAGCTAGAGAATAAGAACAGTGAGTTGGTCTCTCTCATAAATGAGTGAGAGTGAATGACTTTTCTTCGAGAAAAAATAGCAATTTGCAGTCATGGCACATTATTAGTATACAACTATGACAAATGTTTGTTTGACCAACAGAGGACACACATCTTCTCTCTCAACTAGAGAGAGTTTGTTGTTGATGACGGTATGTCAAATTCTACTTAGAGGAGTCAACTAAAATGAGTATAACAATGCAACTATGGGGTAGATGACCTCGTCATGAGTAGAGTTGGTTGAGTCAGTGGTCGAAGAGACAATAAGTATGGACACATGCGTGCGTAAAATCCCTACCACCAACAGAGGTATTGTGAGGAGAAACTATAAAGAAGATTTTTGTACTAATCGGGTGTAATTCTCTCCTTTCTTACTCTAGAGTGGGGAGCTATCCAGATTTAAGGATAACTAAATTTGGGTAGGGGGGTTTACTCTTGTCACACAATGCTTGTTGGTCAACATTGTTCTAGATTTTTTCTTCTTGTCTTGGAAAGAATTTTCCATGTCAAATCTTACAACTTCAGTTTTCCACACCATCATCTCTTTGACCCTTAATTCTTAACAACCTTATTCTACTTTGCACTCAAATACTTATTCTATATTATTCCCGTTGATGACATGTTCCAACATAATGATATCGCCATCTCCAAGTAAGACCTTAAGGCATTGAACTGGTCGACTGACGTTGATCTTTGCACTTGAGAATTGGTGATGGTAATATGTCTAGCAGCACCATAGCCTTGTATATTGCTTGTAGATTCTCGTAGGAACATATGTTTCGGGGTTTTAGCAGAAGCGTGATGAACCAGGGTATATTTCGTTATTTTCTGATAGAGTGGTGGTTACCAAGAAGAGCCGCACTAAATGCGTAACGATAATTACAGCCAAATTGAATCTGGCATATCTCATGGCATGCCAAGAACATAACACGTGCTGGTCGATCGTCCGAGATGGTGAGGCAAGGCCATGATCAGTGAGTAACAATTCCATCATTGCTCGTCAAGAAAGGACGATGAAGCAAAGAGCAATTCACACCGCGTTGACCACAACCTCTAAACCACGCTGCAAGACGATAGCCACGACTTAGTAAATCATGGTTTTCTACTGCCGACATCCCGTTTTGGATTGCAATAAGGGACAAACAAAATTCGGCAAGATGTTGTCCTACATCTGATCTCCCACTTTGGTTTTGGTTTCCTAAAATGAGTAAAGCTTGTTTTATGGTGCAATTCATTGATGTGATGGACATTTAAAAGACAAACCATATGGACCGTTGAAAAGCATGGCCAACATTAGCATGATTTAGCCGGTCCAATTGGGGTGTACTTAGAGTCCGAACATCCAATCATAGACTATGGGTGTAAGTGGTATGGGTACAGTGCGGGTCTAGTTACACCCATATCCATAGACATCTAAATCTAGCAGGTCTGAGTTCGGTTGTACATCTATATAATAAAAATTTAGACTCACGCTGTATCCGTAGCTATAATATTAACAGATATACATGCGGATATATCGGTAAATGACTCTATATAAAATGTTAACTGCAACATGTTTGATATATTTTTATACAACAAGCTATTTTTTTAATATAAGATATTAACATCATATAATCATATTAATAATACAATACTTTGTAGGTTGGAGATAAGTAAGTTAATTGTTTACATATTTGTAGTCATTTGTCGTAACATTTGAGTTATTTACATATTTTGTTATTATTTCATTTAAATTTATGTTGTTTTGATTATGATTATAATTAGAATAGTTAGTTGTCAACTAGATGACTTGTCTCAAATTTATTTTTATTAAAATTATACTTAATCTCAACTAATATATAGATTAGACTAGTAAAATAATGTAGTATACAAATAGTTATTTATATATAGCGGGTATATGAGTCTCGCGGGCTTGGATTTTAAAATATTCATCAGTAGTAGGTCCGTTTATATACAACTCTATGTCGGTCTACGAAAATACGGATACAAAAATTTATACCTATGATAGATTTTTAAAGGATCCAGATACGCTGGTGCGCGGGTATACCTAGAGCTATTTAGAGCTCTAAGATAGACAGGTCGCAAGTTGAAGCCCATGCACGTATGTGGACATGTCCTAAAAAAAAACACAACCCAACATTCATTTTTATATTGATTTTCGTTGGTCGCTAGTATAGAAAAATTACTCGGATGTGATTGAAGTACTTATCGCTGTCTATAACAGATATACGCATAGCTCTTAACTTAGCAACATTTAATCGTCAATCGCTAAGAAAAATAATTTGGGGAATTTCACCCCTTAAGATAATAAGGAGGGAAAAAGGGCAGTAGGCTTAACCAGCTCAGCTAGTTGTCAAGGGCTTAATCATCAATTTCTAAGACAAGACGTGTATCAAAGATGAATATTTGTTTGTATGTGGTGATACTAGGAAGGTTTCCTTTTTCCGAATCTGTGAAACTTACGAGATAAGTATATTTCATTATATATGTGTTACAAAGAGTATGCCCCTTTATGTAGGAGAAGAGATTCTTTTTTAAATATAGTATGAGAGAGGATGATAAAGTAAAATACACATGAGAGAACTAATAAATACAATGAATGGATGATAGAAACTCACAGACTATCAATATAAATACTATCAATGTTAAGTTTGATTGACAAATCAATGAATAGATTAATTGACAATTAATTCATATTGAGACTCTAAAAAAAAGAAACTAACATGTCCCCCAAGTTCGAGATGGATCAAAACATTTGAGTTTGAAAATGAGAATGTTCTGTCTAGTCGACGGAAGTGACTTTGTAAAGACATCAACAATTTGATCTATCGAAGATATATGAGGTAAAGGG
The DNA here is from genome assembly GCA_963693085.1 of Alisma plantago-aquatica. Lineage (NCBI taxonomy): Eukaryota > Viridiplantae > Streptophyta > Magnoliopsida > Alismatales > Alismataceae > Alisma > Alisma plantago-aquatica. The sequence goes on from OY856410.1 coordinate 1,397,459,253, forward strand.
ATGTCACCAACATGTAGTTTTTCTTGTATGAAGTGGCAATCTGCTTCATTGTGTTTGTTCTATCATTGAACACTAGATTTTTCACAATATAAATGACAATTCTATTATCATAAAATATTGAAGTATTATTATTTATAACAACACACATGAGGAAGAGAAGCAATCCCAAGCGGAAGATCTCAGTTGTTGTTTCAAAGATAGCTCTATATTCTGCATCATGACTAGATCTTGTAGTGACATCTTGCTTCCTGCTATGCCAACAATTAGTGATAGTCTCAAAAATAAACAAAAACCTATCCTAGAGTATATGATGTTTGGGCAACCAACCCAATCTATATTGAAATATATTCTAAGGATGAGATCTGAAGTTCTTCACATCATAAGTGATCTTTGTATTGTCCTTAGGACATAATGAAGAATTCACAAAATAGCATAATAATGAGATTGACAAGGAGCAATCATGAACCGACTAGCAATGCACACTGCATAAGAAATATCAGGTATAGTGATTGTCAAGTAGATGATTGAGCAACTAATTACTTGTATCGAGTACCATCTAATAGAAGTGTCTCATCATTAGGAGTGAATTTTCCATGCAGCTCCAGTGGTGTCTCAACTTTTCTATCATTGAAAATGGTTTCCCTAAAAATTACTTCAGATACATACCTTCTATTGACATATAAAAATACTAGAATGATTTTATTGGATCTCAAGAACTAAGAAATAATGAAGGACTCCTAGATCTTTCATTTGAAAATGGCTCGCTAAGAACTTTTATAACATAGTGATACCAATAATGTCATCTCCAGTGATGATCATGTCATCAACATAGACAAGAAGAATGACATGCCCTTCTGTCGATGTCCTAACAAACATCGAGTGGTCATGAGTACTCTTTTATATAACATGCTTATTTCATAGCTTGATGAATCCACTTAAACCATGCTATAGGAGTCTACTTAAGCCCATACAAGGCTCTTTAAATACAACAAAGATGTCCTAGAGGAATTGTTAAACCTGGTGGAGGTTGCATGCATATTGTCTCTACAAGCACATCATGCACAAAAGCATTGTTTACATTCATCTGAAAAAGAGATCACCAGAAAGAAGTTGCAATAGCTAAAATAAATGAATTCTCGACATATGAGAATCAGGGATAAACATTTCTTCATGATATATGCCAGGCTCTTACGAAAATACCTAAGCAACAAGAGGAGCCTTGTATCTGCTAACTGCTCCATCCAGACACCACTTGGTTTTATATATCCATTTACAAGTAGTTGATTTTATTGAGGATGGCAACGAAATTACCTTCCATGTACCAATCTTCTCAAAAGCCTAAAACTCCCCAGCCATAGTATGATGCCATTTTGACTGACTTGTTGCTTGTTGATGTGTATATGGCACATTTTCTAAATATGAAGTAGACAAAAAAGTTGCAAACTCAACACTATTATGATCAAAAGTATCACCTTAATCATCATATGCATACCTATGTGTGTCTAGTCCAATGTGTGTACTACGCCTAGGACCCAAAGTATCTTCAAGAGTGGGGGTAGGAGGTAGATGTGTGTGGTTGGTGTTAATAACATGATCATTAGTATGAAAATGTGTCTCAAAAGAGAGGATGTCAATAGGTGAGAACACCTCATCATGTTTCAATATAGAATTCACATTCGTGGTTTTAAGCCTTTCATGTGTGCCATGCATTAGTACTCGTTCATGCACTAATTCATCTAAACTAACTAATATGGGAATGTCATTTAAATATGTTTGAAGAAGACCATTTATGGAAAGAAACTGTAAATAATGAGACTTAGAGAAAAATAAGAAGTTCCTTTAATGAATGGTACATTTCTTGATGTAAACATACGTCTAGTAGGAGGGTGATAACAACGATATCCCTTGTGCTTTAAAGTATAGCCAACAAAAGCACAAAAAATTAACTTGGGTGATAGTTTGTCTCTCTTATGTCAGGAAGAAGGACAACAACTATAGATCCAAAAGCTCTAAAAAAGGAGTAATCTGGAGTTACAGAAAAAAACTTTGGAAGAGAAAAATCCCACTCAAAATAGGTTTTGGCATCCTATTGATAATGTGGATGGATACAACAACAACCTCTATCTAATATGATTGAGGAGCGGAAGCATAGAAAAGAAAGGATCTAACTATTTCAAAAATATAGCGATGATTCCTCTCTATCACACAATTTTGCTAATGAGTGTGTGGGAAGTATGCCTACCACTGAGTGACATGGTCCTATAATATAGAGCACAAGACCGAACAAGTATATTCACATGCATTATCAGATCAAAATTTATTGATACGCTTATGATATTTATATAAACCCAATTGGTAAAATGGGGTATATGGAAAGCAACTCTGAGTGATTCTTTATTAAGTATATAAAGGTATAGCCTACATAGACATCAATGGTAATAAAATAATACTAAAAATCACAGTGAGATTCGGTTGGTGTTGGACCCCAAAATATCATAAGGAACAAGTTTAACTATGAAATATTATTTACTTAATGATTTTGAGAAAGGTAGTTGCAATTTTTTTGTAGTTTGTAATTGATACAAGGTCTTAATTCAAAACTGAAAATTGACCCAAGAGTCTTGACTCAAGAAGAATTCTAAGACATAACTCTAACATGTGGCCCAGACATCGATGCCATAGAAAAATTGGAGACAAAGTGAAAGTAGTGGCTACAATAGTTAAAGGAGATATTAGAACAGATAATTGACTAACCTGATATAAATATCCCCTCTGATGTGCTCGACCAATGACCTCCTTAGTACCTGAATCCTTCACAATACAAAAAGAGGAACCAAACACTACTTTTTAACTCATATCACATATTGATGATGAAAAATATAAAATCATCATGAAATCTAATATGTTTATAATAAATGGTACATTAAAATGCCTTCTTTATTGTTGAGTCTCCCAATATTCTTAATAGGAAAAGATTCTCCATTAGTAGTGTGACAAGGATCCATATGAGTAGTAGGAGAGCACGATGTAAGGAATGTATCATCATGAGTCATATGTTTGGATGTCCCAAAGTCCATATACCAAATATTAGAATCTTTCTTTTTTGAAAAAGTCAATGATGCTACATCCGCTTGACCAAAATATTGCATTTGTTGGTGCATATGCAATATTTTTTAAAAGTGAAGTGAAGGTGAGGTTGATGTATAGGTTGTAGCAGCCTTTTTAGGAGCACACTTATTTAAAGATTTTATTCTTTTTTTAGGATGTGAATTCCAACAAGTTATCTCGTTGTGACCTACTTTCTTACAATACACACAAGTCTTTAAATAAGTCCCTTTTAAAGAAGATATTGGAGAAAAAATTGTTGAGATAGCCTCCTAAGTGGTAGGGATAGGAGACACATGGATTAGAATGAGCCCACTAGTAGAAGAGGATAATGTCTTCATACGTCTATCCGTAGTTATGATCTCTACCAATGCATCCTAGAGACAAGGAAATGGATCACATACAATAAGTTATCTTACAAAAGTTTGGAACTCTAAATGAAGACCAATGGTTAATTCATGTATTTGTTTACGATCAGACTATCCATATTGTTTGACTGTGCATAGTACAAGTTTTGCATGTGGATCAAAGGGAAGGACACTTAGACTTTGTAACCCTCCAAATCTTCATTGTCTCTATGTGAAAATGACATATTATCGATTCTTGTTGAGACCCGACCATAATGTCACAGCGGAGTTGAAATTTACGGATAGAATCTTTTTCAAGAAAATTGTATGAAATGTTACTCCATACTTGAGCAATAAAAATCTCTCTATCTTAATAATTATGTTTGATGGCATGATGAATTGAGTTCAAAATATAGGATCTAACATGTTGATCACAAAGTTGCTATTTTATATAAACTAGATTGGCTTTCTCCACTTGGCATGTCAGTGCCACTTCCTTTCCTACTACATCACGAATAGTCGATACAATTTCTACAAGTTTGGCATTGGGAAGTTTTGTTTGTCCAAAAGTATAGTCCTCTAAGTTTACACCAAATAGAGTAATATAGTCAACATGGGTATGAACCTCTCAACATGACTTAAATCCATATCCACCATGTTGTGAAGTTATCTTCACTATGCATATCAATTAAGATATCAAAATAAATACTTAAGAGAGCAAAATTAAACTTCTATTCCTAATAATAGATTTAAAGATTTAGATATTGTATTTATGGAGGAAGATGTGATAAACTATAACATCCTTGAAACCAATGAGGTAATATATCAAGTGGTTTTTTTAGGGTTATAGAATTTAATTATCAAGACCAAGAAAATATGCAACTCAAAACTATATTGATAACATAGTCATTTACATAAGCATTTCTTACAAGAAATTTTTACATATTTTTACATGACCCATCGGTCTAGCAACACTACAAAAACTAGAAAACCAAATATGGTATTGATATTACTTCCAAGATCTTTCAAGATAGTTTATGACATGATACATGCATACACCTGCATCCACATAATTAACCTATGGTGCCATGGCCCAAATCGGAGAACGATAGTTATATAGTTGTATAAATATGGTTGATAGAAAAGAAAAAGATAGAAGAAAGACATTATTATTTAACTGTGATATATTCTTAATCATTTATTCAGATGACAACAATATCAAAAGAAAATAGATTAATATTGAAGAGCACCATGAAACATAAACTAGTCATAGTGGTATTTTGTTTTTTTTTCATCTATAAAGCTTAATGAGTGGGATACTTTATTCTATAAATGAGTTTAATTACAACTCTCATAGAAGACGTCAATTCACATTGGGCAACTGGCTTGTAACCAAAAAAAACTTGCTTAGCCAAGACTTAGGTCGTTAGAGTTACCAAATCACCTATAAGTACTCTGGCACACCCTCAACCACTCGTTCACACTGCATGCTCTATACAATGAACAAGATTACCACATGCAGCCATCGGTCACATTTCCAAGATCAAAGAAGGTGATCCTTGCATAAAGTGTCACTTGGAGTATAATTAGTTAGCATGCCTAATGTTTGTAGGAGATTATTCCTCATTACTAACATGATGATGAGTAATTGTACATGACCAATGCAAGTGTGGGTCTGAGTACGGTAGAGCATTATACTTATCCATCCTTGACTCTAAAGGATTTAGATCCAGATCCCAAAATGTATCAATCTTCGGTCAAGACATGCCGATACTATTACGTATCCCAATATGAATCTTAGATTAAAAGGAAATCATCAAAGATACACAACTCAATCTGATGGATATTCAAAGTCAAAGATATCAAACGTTAGCCTTGAATAAATGAATCACTTGTTAGTATTTTACGATGAAACCTTAACTTTAAAATGTGGGATTGTGGTTTTGAATCAAAGATATATATGGCCAGGAGCATGCAAGAGGTTAGGGAGTCCCCCATGTAAACACAGAATAAATTCAATAACTTTTCCTCTTTATTGGATACATGCATTAGTGAAACAGGCTCCTAGTCACCTTTGAAATGTCTGATTAAACTCCACTTTCCAACAATATCACATGATTCAATTAATAGGGAGAATAAAGAAAAGTGAAATAAAAGAAGAATAGAACTAGAATGCACAAATACAAGACTAATTATCATCTAGAATCTTAATCCAATTTGAAAGGATAATAGGGAGAAATATATGGAAGGCATTACCTAATGAAACGAATCCATAAATAGTCATATCTAACTTATCAATAAAGGTTTGTCTATTTTTTTATCATATATTCCTTCTTTACAAAGCACATGGAGTATGCTTATACTCTATCTTAATATACTACCTTACCATACTAAACCATGTTTTGCATTGATGTTGATATAATAGATTATTATAAGAACAGAGTACCATATTAAACAATACTAGACCATTAAAACCATAGTTTTTATTGATGTTCATATATGAGATTATTATAAGAACTAAGGACCATATGTTTCCTTGAAGTGTGATGTTGAACCATGTTAAATATATAGAGAGGAGATCAAATTCTAAGAGTATTTTGATAGAATTTCAGCTTACAATATATTCTTATAAAAGTGAGATAGCTCAGAGAAAGAGAGAATAAACATTCAAAATGATATCTTGGAATCACATGTAGGAATCAAAACTTTGGAGATGATAGACTATACTTCCAAAGTAACTCTCCTATTCAACATATTCTTCAAGCTAAAATTCCTCTTAGTGGTGGAAGAGGGAACAATTTATGGTTTCTAAAGAGAGAGATTATTGTCTTTGAGGAATAAAAAGGTGCAAGGGGAAGTTTTCTTTCATATATTGACAAGAACTTTGAAATATGAATTATGTTTAGTGGAGATGGATTCTATTTATAGGGGTGTGGGAGGATAGCATGGTCCTACTTACAAAATGTATGTATGTAACACATGGTTATTTGTGTGTCATCATAAGAGAGATGATTTGTAGTTCAATAACATATGTATTATTATATGTTATATTAAGAGAGATAATTCATGGTTAGATGAAACATGGATGCATATGTGTCACCTTAATATATCTATCAATGACTAGTTAACACATGGTAGGATATGTGTCAAACATCAGGATGTGCTAGGTTCTTAAGAGATAAGCACGTCACTACCCTACTTGCTTTACCAAGTAGTGTGCTTGCACAAGCTACTTACATGTTGGCCAGCTACATGCTTGTTTATATAAGAACCTTGCTTGCCACCTAGCTACCTGCTTGTGTGCTTAGCCACCAAACCGTTATTTTTTAGAAATAGATAAAAAGTACCACAATTATATTCACAATATATAAAAACTTTTAAATAGATCTTAATAAGTTATTTTAGTATTATAATAAATTTTGTTAACAAATTCCAAAAGAAGCTTATTTTTAAACATAACCATGAATAAGAAGTTTTTATTTGATCACAATTCATAATATTACTTATAATACCCCCAAAAGAACTTTTAGTCCTTGAAAATTTTAAATCTTACCAAAAAGGTATGGATACTTCTTTTGTGTTTCCAATTCTAGATCCCATGTTGCTTCTTCCAGTCTATGATACTTCCATAACACTCTAACAATAGATGTGCTTTAGTTTCTTAGTTATTTTTCCTTTTGGTCTAAAATACTAACATGGTTCTCTTCATATGTCAAATCTTCTTATATTTTAATTGTTCATTTTGTATGACATGTGATTCATCATGTATGTATCTCTTAAGAAGGGATACACTATATATACTAAGAAGATTTTGATAAAGAAAAGGAAGTTTTAGTCAGTATGCTTGCCTTCTAACTTCATCATTCATTTCCAATGGTCCAACATATCTTGGACTAAGTTTTCCTTTCTTTCCCCATCTGCACACTCCTTTTGTAGGTGATACTTAACTTAGACTAGGTCACCATTCTTGAATTTGACTTCTCTTCTTATTGTGTATGTATATTGTTTCTATATATTTTGGGCTATTTGTAGTCTTTTACATATTAATTTTACTTTTTTAACACATTAATGCACCAGATTAGGTCCTAAGATCTTGTCTTCTCCCACATCATCCCAACATATTGGTGACTTACATGGTCTTCCATATAATTCTTCATAAGGATCCATTTGGATGCTATCTTCGTAGCTACTTTTGTAAAAGAATTCTATGAGAGGAATATGTTCCTCCCAACTTCCCTTCTAACATAAAATACATGCTCTCAACATGTCCTCTAAAATTTGTATTGCTCTTTTAGACTCTCCATCAGTTTGAGGATGAAAAGTTGTACTAAAGTTCAGTTTTGTTACCATTGCACCATGGAACTACCTCCAAAACTTGGATGTAAAACTAGGATCTCTATCATACGTTATAGAGATATGGATGCCATGTACTCTAATAATTTCATTCATGTATAGTTCAGCTAGACTATCCATTGAACTAGTTATCTGCATAGGTAAAAAATGGGATGATTTTGTCAATCTATCTACAATCACCCGTACAATATCACTTCCTTTCTTTAGTTTGTGTAGACCAGTGACGAAGTCCATAGTTATGTGTTCCCACTTACATTCTGGTATTTCTAGTGGTTCCAAAATACCCTCAAGCCTTTCATTGCAACTTTTATTTATTGGAAATTCATAGATCTAAGGACATATTCAGCTATTTCTTTCTTCATGTAAGGCCACAAAAAATTCTTCTATATTTTTTTTATACATTTTAGTTGTTTGTGGATGTATAGAATATCTTGATAAATGTGCTACTTCAAGACTCTTTTTCTTTAAATTTGGATAATTTGGTAGACAAATTCTATTATCAAACCAAACCCCTCATTCTTTGTCAAAATTCCACCTGGACTTAGTCTTCTCTGTCTTCTTGTTCATGTTTTCATACTCATGATTACTCTTTTGTGCTTGTAGAATTTCATCCTTTAGTCGTGACTTTATTGACAAAGTATCTATTCAAATAGTTTCTTTTTCTATGGTTGGTCCTCATGCTATCATTTCCTTTGTCATCCACCATTCTTGAATCATCATAGATTCTACTGATAATACTTTCTTGGAGCATGTGATACCACATTTTCTTTTCCAGGGTGATAATAAATATTGAAGTTATAGTCTTTTAGGTATTCCATCCACCATCATTGCCTCAGTTTTAGATCTTTTTGATTCATGGTATATTTTAGACTCTTATGATATGTAAATATTTCAATTAGTACTCCATAAAGGCAGTGACACCATATTTTTAGGACATGTATGATGGCAACTAGTTCCAAGTCATGTGTAGGATAATTCATCTCACAGGGCTTTAGTTTTCTACATGCATGAGCTATGACCCAATCATCTTTCATGAGTACACATCCTATGCCAATTCTAGATGCATCAGAGTATATGAGATATGACTTACCATCTTGTGGTAAAGTCAACATTGGAGCATAAACTAGTTTATATTTGATCTGTTAAAAACTCTTTTCACATTCTTATGACCACATAAAGGATACTCCTTTCTTTGTTAACTTGGTCATAAGTTTGGCAAGCTTATAAAAAATCCTTTATGAATATTCTATAATATCTAGCTAGTCCAAGAAAATTTCAGATTTCAATTACAGACACAAGATGTTCCCAATTCATCACTAATTCAACTTTTTTTGTATCCACTGATATTCTACCAAAAGATATGACATGTCCTATAAAGTTAACTTTTGTCATCCATAATTCACACTTAGAGAACTTTGCATGCAATTGATGTTTCTTCAAGGTTTGTAGAACAATCCTCAAGTTCTTTTTGTGATCTTCTTAACATTGAGAATATATCAAAAAATTGTCAATGAATACTATAATAAAGGTATCTAAGATGTCTCAGAAGACTTAGTGTATTAGATCCATGAAAGATGCAAGGGCATTAGTCAACCCAAAAGGCATGACTAAATATTGATAGTGCTCATATTTGGATTGAAACATTGTCTTAGGTCTATCAAACACCTTTACTTTCAACTGGTGATATCCAGATCATAGGTCAATCTTAGAAAATAGTTAAGCTGATCAAAATATCATCAATTCTTGGTAATGGATATTTATTCCTAATGGTGGCCTAATTGATCATTTTGTAATATGTACATAGTCTCATAGTTCCATCCTTATCCTTGATAAAAAGAATAGGAGCTCCCCAAAGGGAAATAGTAGGTCAAATGAATCCTTTCTCTAATAGTTCTCCCAACTTTTTCTTTAGTTCAATCAATTCTATTGGGGACATGCGATATGGTGCTTTAAATTAGGTTGAGTTCCAGGTATTCACTCAATGTTACCTCTCTTTCAAGTGGTAGTCCTAGTAATTCCTTAAGAAATACTTCTAGAAAATCATTGGAAAACTTAATATCATCTAGCGCTTGTCCTTTTTCACTTTCACTAACTAAGGTTTACAAAAAGGCACTTCAAGCTTTACTAGTCATGTTATGAGCCTTATGAGCAGATACCAAACTGCCACTTGTTTAGTCTCTTCTTTCTGTAGATTAAAATTTCCTTTTCTCTAGGTTTTGAGATAGTGATAGTTTTATGGTGACACTCTATGATCTTTGTATGTATGTAGCCAATCCATTTCCAAAATGATATCAAACCTAATCATATCTAATATTTTTAGATTATATGGAATTGTTAACCCTTCTATTTCCAGAGGTACATTATTTGTTATAGAATTGGTAATAGTTGAATTCTCGAAGGTATTTGTACTATTAAAGTATATTCCATAGAAGTAGAAGGCAAAGATAGATTTCTAGCATTAAAAAAAGAGATGCATGTATGCGTAGCACCAAAATCATATAGTATCCTTCAAGGAATTCCAAAACAAAAAGCATCACGTTCCACAAGTTTGTCTGATGGGACAATATTACCACCATCAAGGTTAGACATCTGGATTTTGTTCCTTGGTATTCTTATATGGAGGAATTGAATAGACAATATTTCCCTGACCATATAAAAGACTAAAGTTTGATGAGTTTATGAATCTAAAGAAAAACCAAGACATAAGCCTAGCTGAGTATATTACCAAGTTTAGAAGACTAGAAAAATGCAAGTACTCTATTGATTTCTTATGATATGAGGGCATGTAGATTCCTAACATGTCTTTCTCCTGAATTAGAAGGAAAATTAGTTCCATTACAGTTGAAAACAATGAACCATGATTAGTGTAGCCTCATATATGAAGTATCCAATAGGTGGTTAGAAAATGAAAATTCTTTCCAAACTCCATCAAATCTGTCCAAAAGTAAGTTTTGCTGACAGAAGAATTGAACCCTCAATAAGAAGAATATCAGTTGAACTCTCCAGATGCAAGAAGCTAATCTCTAGATCTTGTAATATGACTGATGTGCAATGTTGTTACTACAAGAAATTAGGCCACACTAAGTTTTACTATCCTAGACTTGGGAACAATACCTAGCTTCAGCCCAAACAACCTAACACAAGAACACCCTCTAGGAAGAATCAAGAAAGAAAACTGCCACAGTATAATCCACAAAGGAGGACTGATAGAGTAATTGCACTAAATTTGCAAGAAGTTAGAATTCTCATTATCTACAAGTCAGCCTTATCAACATCATCTCTTCCTTGAAAGGAGCTTGGGTTCAAAGATAAGACGTTCACCATGCCCATACTCTTGGAGTTACTGGGTATAATTTTTAATGAGTCGCCATTTTCTCCATTTGTTTGTTTTCACATCACTTATGCTAGTTGTGTAAGTTTCTGGACTAATTGCACTACTCCAGGTGTCGGTTCTGCTCGGTCACTTTCAACTTCTGACCCAGTAACCATCTATACAAAAGAATAACTATCTATTAGATAAGGATTCACATATCCAATATAAAAAGGTATCTTTGAAACTACTTGTGGTGATACCAAGAAAGTAGCAAAAATACTAGTATTTCTTTTTAGTGATATATGACTTTTAGATTTTTATCTCTCATCTATCTAAGGTCATTCAAAATTATAATATACCTCAATTAATCTAACTTATTGTAAAGACCCAATAGGTGAGGATATGAATCATCTACATTTTAAATTGTAAGGATTTCAAAGTTTGTGTCTTGTGTAGAGTGCACATTGTTGCTCTGATACCATTTAATCTGTAAATTCCCCAAAACCAATGTGATAATATATCAAATTGGTTTAGAATTTAAATATGAATGCCAAGAAAAGATGCAACCCAAAATAATATTGATAACATACATTTACACAATCATTTCTTAAAACACAATTTGTACATACCTTTACATGACCCATAGGTCTAGAAAAATTATAGAAACTAGAATACTAATTACAATCTTGATATTACTTCCAAGATCTTTCAATATATTCTACGACATGATGTACATATACATCTACATCCATATAATTATCCTATGGCAAAAAAGGTTTGTTGTAGCCCAAACGGTATAAAAAGTGTGGATATTACTAACATGATCATGCCTGACTCTACATGACCAAACCAAGTGTGGATCTAAGTATGGTACAACATTATACTCATCCATCCCTCACTCCAATGGACTTAGATCTGGATCCTAAAACATATCAATCCCCAACCAAGACATGTTGACTCTTTTACCAATGCATCTCCCAATATGAAGTTTAGATCAAAAGAAAATCTTCAAAGATATATATATCAATCTGATGGATATTCATAGTTAACCAGACCAAAAGGTACCATTAATAAATGAATCACTAGTTAGTATTGTACTATGAAATCTAAAATGTAAACACATGAGATTGTGATTTTGAATCAGAAAATTCTATATCCAGGAGCGTGCAAGGGGCTAGGGAGTCCCCCTATGTAAACATGGAACCAATAAAATTACCTTTCCTTTACTGGAAACATGCATAAGTGAAACAGGCTCCTAGTCACCTTAGAAATATCTGATTGGATTCCACTTTCCGATAATATCACATGATTCAATTAATAGAAGAATAATGGAAAAGGAAGTCAAAGGAGAATAGAACTTTAATGCAAAAATGCATTCTTAATTATAGTCTAGAATCTTAACTCAATTTCAAAGGATAATAGAGACAAATAAATGAAGGATCTTAGGTAATGGAAGGATGTCCATAAATAGTCATTTCGATATTATCAATAAAATGTTGTATATTGTTGATAGTTTATTCCTTCTTTACAAAGCACATGGAGTATGCTTATACTCTTTCCTAATGTACTACCATACCATATTATATCATGTTCTACATTGATGTTGATATAATAGATTATGGTAAGAATTGAGTACCATATTAAGCAATACTAAACATTTCAAAACCATTATTTTCATTAATGTTTATATAAGAGATTATTATAAGGAGTGAGGACCATACCTTTCCTTGAAGTGTGATGTTGAAATAGTATCAATATAGAGAGAGAATATCAAATGCCAAGAGTATTTTGACATAATTTTGTCTTACAATGAATTTTATCAAAAGATAGATAGAGTGTGATCAAGGAGAGAGAGAATCAACATTTCAAAATGATATTTAGGAATCACATGCAGGAATCAAACCTTAGGAGATGATAGACTACGATGCCAGAGTAACTCTCCCATTCAACACCTTCTTTAAGTTAAAATTTGTCTTAGTGGCGAAAGAGGGAATGATTTATGGTTTCTAGAGAATGAGAGATAGAAAGAGAGAAATTATTGTCTTTGAGGAATAAAAAGGGGCAAGCGGGCATTTTTTATGGATGGACAAGAGCTTTGGAATATGAATTATGGTTATTAGAGTTGGCTTTTGTTTATAGGGGTGTGGGAGGGTAGCCTGGTCCTACTTGCAAAAAGTGTGTAGATGACACATGGGTATATGTCTATCATCATAAGAGAGATGATTTGTAGTTCAATGAGACATGTATGCATATGTGTCATTTCAAGAGAGATGATTTGTCTTCAACACTCTATACAACATAGTAATTCATTATGAGATTCTAGATAGGTTGCAAAGAGGAGTGGTCATTACCTTGTGCCAACTTGATGAGTATTTTCTCCCTTCATTCATTGATATCATGGTACATTTGGTTATTCATTTGACTAGGGAAGTGAAAATGTTGGGTCTTGTTTTCTTACATTGGATGTATCCTTTTGAGTGGTACATGAGTATTTTTGAAGGTGATATTCAGAACCGTTGTTTCCTGAAGGGAGTATGAGTGAGGGCTATGTTGCTAGGGAGGTTATGGACTTTTGTGATGAAATTCCTACTAATATTGTGAATCCTGATGTTTATTTCGAAAAAGGTATTTAAGGAGAATGATAGATAAATAGCATTCGTGAGCAGTGGGAACAAGCACACTTCTATGCTTTACACAACATTTTCAATGTGGGTATTTATATCACCAAATAGACCAATGATCTCAAGATAGGTTATCCCCAAGCTAGTTTAATTTGGCTTGCTGGAGAGCATAATTAGAAATTTATTAGGTGGTTTGAACCAAAAATATTCAACCAACTATCTCAAACACAAAATAATGTTATATAAACTATCAAATGGCTCACATATAAGCCAAATATCCACGTTACATCTTACAAAGGGATTGACATAAATGAATTTTCATACTACACAAAACGTCAAGATGATAAGAGTGTTGTCTAAAAAAATAGGGTCACCCTTCATGTGGATTCATTGTATTTTTCTAAGTGGCAAGGATAAGATTCCACATGAAGGAAAGGTGTCTTATTACGGTGTCATTGAATACATATGAGGAATTGACTACACAAAGTTTAGAGTTCCATTATTTAGGTGTAAATGGGTTGACAACAAGAAAGGAGTTGTAGTTGACAAACATGGTTTCACAATAGTGAATTTGAGTGGACAGACGAGAAGGATGAGCCATTTATCATGTCATCATAGACAAAGCATGCATTCTATATCAATGATCCTATAAAAGAAAATTGGTGTCATTCTTCAAGTTAAAGGATAGTTCATTTCAGATAATGTTGATGAAGAAGAGTACTAAGACAAGTATGGTGACTCTAGCCTATTCTCTCTTGGCTTACCAAGTATAAATGTTGAATCTAACACTAATGACTATACACGTGGAGATCACATAGAAGGGATATCAGTTTAAGGTATACTACATGTAATATTTTATATGTTATTTGCATTATATAACATGTTTATTTGTTCATATGTGATCTGACTTTTTAATATGTGATTTGACTTCTTAATAATTGATATGACTCTTTCATTTGTGATCTGACTTTTTATATGTGATCAGACTTTTGTGATATATTTACTTTTGATTTTGTAGATGGCATCTGACCAGGAGCATAGTGACCCTGAGCATCAAGAACCTGAGCATGAGGATCCTACTGAGCATCCTAACCAGGGTGCTCACAAATAAAAAGGTAAGAGAGGGATAAATTTGATGAAAATTGCTGCAATACATAAGGGAGGAAGGGCATCATTGAATTCAATGAAGTAGATGCACTGATTACTAAAGAGTTTGCCAGCTACTATGGGGTACATGGTCCACTAGTAAAAATTGGGCCATTATTCACGAGTGAGTCCTGTCACAAACCCCTCTCTACAGGCCCTCACAAATAGGGACGGTTGTGGGTCTGGCCCTCACAAATGGTCCATGAAGAGAACTCACGTGACAAATACCAGTGGCCCTCATGAATACAATTGTCACGGACCAACTGACCCTCAAGAATGTTATATTGAGGGACTATTTAGCCTTCATAAATACATTTTTGAGGGACTATTTAGCCTTCATAAATTCATTTTTGAGGGACTATTTAACCTTCATAATAACATTATTGAGGGCATGTTTAGTTCTCATAAATACATTTTTGAGGGACTTGATGGTCCTGGAGAATATATTTTTGAAGGGATAATGCCTTCATTAATATTATTTTTGAGGGGCTATGTGGTCGTCATCAATGCAATTTTGATGGTCAATCTGGACCTTCATCAATATATTTATGAGGGACTACTATAAATGATTTGGTTATTGATTATTGAATGATTTATTAAATGTTAATTAATTGTTACTATAGTGAATATCAAATTTTAAATGAAAACTTTGTATACATAACCTCAAGCAATATTTTTATACTAATTCACATGACATCATAAGAAGATTCAACACCAAAATGACACATAAAAATGTTAAATCACCTCAAACCGATTTCTATTATTGAAGCAAAATATTATCCATACATTGCGTGCTCAACGTTGATATAAATAAAGAGTACATATGGTTCTAAAATTTGAGATTGATGACAATCAACATATCATGCTGGAAACTCTTAAGATCTATAATGTCTCCATATTCCTTCAAATGGTGTGGTGCTCTTCATCAATGCCAGGCCTCATACAGTTAGGTACTTGAGTATTCTTCTCCTAAAAATGACAAATTATTATATTAATAGAATTTAAAGTTTATACATAAATCATAGTACAACAAACAACTTACCCTTATATTTCGGTTTTGGTCTACTCCAAGGTGCATAGTTCGTCGAAATCCATCATTAAAAGTAATTCTACCCTATCAATATAAATACAAAAAGGAATCAGAGTTGGTGCGAAGTAGAGATAAATGTAAGTGAACCAACATAGCAGTAACATGCACCTGTAAACTAAAATTATGATTGAACTTAGTAAATAGTACATAATTAAAAAAAACTTGTGGGCTTTTGTCGTAAACTTACATAAAAATGTGCTTTCTCCTCCAACATAAGCTCTTTCCTAAAAGAAAGCTAAATCTGCTTAAGACGTTTCTAAGAGGATGCACTGGCCTTGCATAAAAATGTTCACATGCAAGCTTTCCAATTTCCTCGCCAACAAATAATAATAATTACGCATTAGAAGAAACAATAAACTCTCCAATAAAGTGTTTCCTTTTCCTTCTAGTCACTTCAGATTCTTATGTAATTGGTTGGGTGGGTCTAATTTTGTTCTAACTGATGGGCACAGCAGACTAGTTGATCAATGCCTTAGTCCATGCCTCATACAATTCTTCCTTTTTTTTAATATTTATAGATTCAATCCAATATGCTGATACCGTTCAAAACAGCCCTGGTTTTCTGTTTATGTTACTGATCAATGTCTTAATCCATGTCTCATAATATTCTATCCTTTTTTTAAGTATAGATTTTATCTGATAAGCTGATACAAATTAAAACAACGCCTGGTTTTCTGTTTCTGAACCTGTGACTGTTTCCCACTCACTTCTAAACACACTAGGCAAAGCAAGAGTAATTTGGTTCATTTTTCTTAAACTGACCTGATATGCCATTCTGTTAACTCCAATGCCAGGATGAGACTCAAGAAAAGCAAGGAGAATCCAGCACACTGGATATTATCCTGGACCATCTCTCTGATCCGGATCTGCTGTCCCACTCCCACTGCTTTCTATGGGGTGAGTATCCATGTCAACATTCAAATGGATTACCTAATAGAGTGAGTATCATGTTTCATTATTTAGTCAAAATTTACACCTGCAGGTATGTTCTCTCTGATTTCCTACTGCAGATGTTACTCTAAAATGTGTTGGAGCATCAATGGGTGAAAAACAGATGGGAGAGTAGCTGCGAGCAGCAGCACAAATAGCAGCAAAGAGCTGCGAGCAGCAGCAAAAAACATGGTGGAAGCTGCGAGCAGCAGCAAAAAAATAGAAATCCTACTCAAATATTATGATTGAATGGACTAATGGGCACATAGTCAAATTAATTATGATTGTGAGTGTGATTGTGATTGTGATTGTTTGGAGACCTTGGCTATGGTTCACCGCATGGGGGTCGCTTACAAGGTTTTTGGGATTAAAAGAGCTAGCAATGGAATGCAAGAATAATTTTCCAGATCATATGCATCTGAAGAATTTTTGTAAAGAACTTATTTACTAGGTCACTGGAAGAGAATCAATATCAATGGCAAAGAGGGACTATATATCTGTATATGGAAAAGCAGTATAAAGATAATACAGTCGTCAACTCAAAGGGCAAAAATGAATGTAATAAGAATATCTAGGATCCTTTTTCACATTTGATGGTACAGAAACTCTAAACAAAATGTGAATGAACCCACCACGTTAATAGTTAATTTGTCATGACATTACATACAAATCATAATCCCAACCCATATTCTTCTACAATATAACAGTGTTTGACTGACGACACTGTTTCTTTTCTTGAAGGGAAAACTCCCACAGTTTTGACCTGGATAACATTTAAAGAATCATTCAGTATCAGAAGATGAGAAGATAAAAAGTAAATAAATGTGATAATAATCTGACAGGTACAGTATTTTATATAGTGAAGATTGTTGTGTTTCAGGAAAGTTAAACTGTACAGAATCATATAAGCTCTATTAATCTGTGAAATTAGAAACTTCCATTAATCAGGTCCAATTCTGGAAAAACAAATCTTGGGAAAATACATGGTACCTTATTGGCTTAGGGCCTGTTTCGTAGGGTGTAATAGGAGTCAGTTGGGTGTTTTTAAAAGTATGAAGGTCAAATGTATATATTTAGAATGATTTAGATTCTATTTGGTATGATCTATCTAAACTCAAAGAGTTTGTTTTCAGCCATTTGGTTCAGATCTGGCTCTACCAAAATAGAACAGATTCTACAGCCATATCAAAATAGAACTGGTTCATGAGTGAAGATAGAGTCCAGTTTTGTGTGAGAGAGAGAGAAAGCAAACCAGACACGCACGTTCCGTGGGGAAGAGAAGGAACACGTTGCGTGCAGGAGAAGAAACGTAGGGACAGGGAAGAAAGATACCAACTGTTAGTTATACAGCTGTACATACGGAAGCCCAAACCACACCTGACTACGCCCATTTCAGGTGCAGTACATTTTCGTGGATTTTGGTATGAATGAGGCAGTCCGATGTGGTTCTAAATCAGAGAACTGCACCCCACTTCATCCTACCAAACAAATTGCAGATTGGAAATTATTACAAACAAACTCCTAATTTTGATATTACACACTACCAAATAGGGCCTTAGACTAAAGTGGTTTCTTTCTCATCGTCAAATCAGATACATGTGATATATAGAGTGTGAAACAAAGTTATTTATACTATAGGAGTAACTGGGATACCATATGACGTCGAAGATGCCAAAGAAATGGGTCAGACTGCCTACTCTTGCTATCTTGCAATCCACATCGGCTATGGCATTTTTTTAGGCAAGCCACCTAGGCACAATTTGTGCATGGAGAATATTATTTTCAGTTTTCAAACTATTTTATTTAAAAGTAGATCACCAGTGCCTACATGTTCTTCCTGCACTTTTGGGGACGTAATTTTATCTTGGATACAGTATGATAACTAAGATAACAAAACATCATGGCTTGCCTCATAGTTTTATCTTGGATACAGTATGATAACTAAGATAACAAAACATAATGGCTTGCCTCATAATATACCTACTGTAGCCCAAGCTAGCTTGGAACCAATCCGAAGATCTGCAACAAGAGGTTTGTGTATGGCATACTTTTGAAGGCAGCATAGCAAGCCTAAGTGTCTAAAATAGTTTTAAAATATATGAACTTTGTTATTCCTTCTCCCACTCTGGATCTCAATGTAAATTTACTTGTGATAAGGTTTCCACGTTTCCCTATATATATATGTGTGGCACCACAATGGCATTAGACAACAAGGTCTTATTAATATTTTTTTTGAAAGGACAAGGTCTTATTAATAATGCAGACTGTAATCATATCATATATATAAATGCATATTATAATTGGTTAAAAAAATTCCTTTATATGGATACATATTAAGATTATAAGATAAATAAAAATTGATATTTCAATATCAATCCCCAATATAAGCCCTAAACCGCTTATAAAATACTACAAAATGTATTTCTATAAGTTACTGCCATTAACATGAAGAAAAGGTTCTGGAAAAAATTATAAAAAGATAGACAAAACTTAAATTTAATGGCACAACAAGTCTTCCACAATGTTAAGGCACACTTCACATTGTCTCTGATATAATGTAGCCAAGGTTGACAAGTGATATATGATTATCGATGTCCGGGATGCGTTCGGCCAGGGTACTGCACAGATAATGTGGAATACGGGGCACATATGGAAGCATATGTGGTTTTGAAAAAAAATATGGGCATAAAAGTATACTATTAAAGTGTAAAATATTACAATTATGCTTATTAATATGCAAATATATAATTTTACATATAGAGTATGATATATATATATATATAGAGAGAGAGAGAGTCAGGCTAGAATACACTCGAGTGTGCAGATCACATGAATACACTCAAGTGTGTTTGCATATCAAGACTATTTTTTGCAAAATGTAAACCACTGATCTTCACCGTCATACTATAATTAGGCTACATACAAATTTTGAGTCCATTTAGATGAGTGTAAGTCACTAATCCAAGGGCAACAAAATCGACGTGCGAAACTAATTTAAAATGCATAATTTTTGTGATCTTTATAACATGACCTATAAATGTCCAAATGTGCTCAAATTTTGCGTATGAGCTATTCACAACATGTTTAAGAAAATCAACGGATTAGATTTTTTAAAAAAAATTGCATCATGAAAAACTACTTTGCTCCGAATACACTCGAGTGTATTCTAGTCTGACTATATATATATATATATATATATATATATAGGATTAAAAGAGAAAGATTCTCCCCATCTCCAACAGCCTATGGTGAAGGTTGGACGTTCGGGAGGGTGGTAAACTAAAAAATGTTTGTCTGTGTTGTTTGAACTTGCACACATGTATGTGTGTATATGCTTATGTAAGTAGTTTAATAAATATTCAAACAATATTATTGACAAGAAATGTGCATATATTGTCTTTATACAAAAAATGGTTGCATATGCCCCATGATGTAGTCAGGGTTGCATATTTTTATAGCATAGCCATATGCGGTTCAGAGACATGGACAAACTGCATATGCGGCCGCATGGGGCGCATATGAGAACACTGATTGTTATCATTATAACACAGTTAGTTACTAGTCATATTATACAAATGTTTAATTGAAATTATAGACACAAGGTTGTCAAGGCGGCTAGGCGGTAGTTTTCATCCTATGGGCGCCTAGCCCGCCTAGGCGCCTAGGCGGGCGCCTAGGCTTTTCTGAGCGTTTTTATTTATACTTAATTTTCAGTTACATATTTATTTATACACATGATACTACATGCAATTTTGTAATTATGTGTTCATTGATGTTGTGATATGCTGAACTTCTATTGATAACTGTTGGGAGGACCATAGGAAGGAGAATTAAGAGGAACTGAATGTTGAAGATAAGTAGAAACTGAACAAGAAAGAAAACAGGAAAATATAAAAGAAAAATGCAAGTAAGTTGCTGGAAGAAGTCAGATAAAGAAACGTGCAACAGCAACAGAGGAGACGTGAAGGAGAAAGAAGTTAGATAAATAAAAAATAGTTGTAAAGGAGTTGTTGGGGGACACCTAGGGGGACGAAGAAGAGATCAGGAAGCTTTAACAAATACATGCAAACAACAACAGCTGTTTGAGATATAGTCATGTAGGAGAAAGAATAAGTAAGAAAAAGTAGAAGAAAACCTGCAAATAGAAGTGGTACTAGTAGTCTAGTAGACGTGCGAGCAGGAGATGCAAGTAAGAATTTGAATTTCTGATATGAGTAACAAGGAAATAGCAATAAGAGGGGACATAGAAGTAACAAAAATTTAGATGCAATAGCAGGAACAGGAAATGAAGGAGAAATTGCAAAAAAAGAAAAGAAAAGAAGCTAGAATAGGAGACAAAAGAGGAAATAGAAAAAAATCAAAGAAATAGTAGTATAAAAGGACTGATTTTTTGCAACAATTGCAGAAAAATCGCCTAGGCTGTCCGCCTTGACCGCCTAGGCTGTCCGCCTTGACCGCCTAGGCTGTCCGCCTTGACCGCCTAGGCACCCGCCTAGCCCTCCCAACCCGCCTAGTTTTCCCAACTCACCTATGACCCCTAGGCGCCTAGATTTGAGGGACCTCTGGAGCGCCTAGGACGTCTAGGCGCCCGCCTTGATAACACTGGTTTCCTTACATACATATATAATTACACCTCACTTCACTAGAGGGAAAATGCCTCAATGTGCCTCACGCCTTCAAAAACCTTGTTCACTCTACCATGTGACATGATATAGGTGTGTGGATGCTTCTTCTTGATCTCCCATATAATATGCTATCATCATCAATCTACAAGGTGGAAGGAATATGAACCCCCTACTAAATTGGATCTCCATGTGACACAATGGCATCATCCCCTAAGACCTGTTCGACATCATCCTTAACACTCTAGAAGAGGGGTTCAAGGCTATGAATCATCTCATCTGGATCGACAAAGATTGTGTGTTGCTACCTTTTCACTATTCTCCTGGACACTAAGTCAAGGAATGGACCATGACCACCACTCCTTTGGTATTCTTCAAACTCTCAATATGGACATGTGATTGTAGGATCTCATGAGGGCGGCGAAAGGATGGAGTGTAGAGATGATCTTCCTAGCAGCCCACATCCACCTAAGAAGGGGTAAACTCGAGGGCAAAGATTCCCCATTAGAACCATAGCCTCTAGGGCAATGATTGTGTGTTGAAAAGCATATATCATGCTCAAGCTCCAAAAGAGAGATATTAATTGTCTTGTTTACATAATCTATTAGGCTCATCTATAACTCAATCATACTCACGTCATGGTTGTTGATTTAGATGTAATAACCTACTAAACTAGCATGAGGTGGAAACTCAATCAAGTCTTATGTTTATGATTTCACTAATACTATATGGGGGGAAATCCTTAATTTTTTAATATTAATTTTATTCAAGGAACCCTTCTTGTTTCTTTCTCAAGAGTTTGAGATTTTTTACTGAAATGACTTCAATGTGAATAGTTTTATGTAACTTAAACTACAAAAAATAGAAATCTTAAACAAGTAACAATGCAAAATATGTTTTGCTACAAAATTCAGGCATTATACCAACTAAATTATATTTAAGTAAGAACAAATTTAACTTTTGAATCCAACAAAATAGTATAATCTTACTCAAGTAGTTTTCTGTAGAATATTATCAAAATGAACTAAACATATTGACTAAGTAAAAAGACAACTTTATCAAAGTTGAGAAAGAAAAATCAAATGGAACCAACCTATTACGAGCACCATCAAGACATGTTGGAGTTGAGGCAATGCCTAAGGACCCCTAGCATTTAGAAATAAGAGAGGAATGTTCTAGGATGTCAACACGGTAAGGTCATTCTAACCCACCCTCACAATATAAATTTAAGAGGTAACTTGTCAATAAGTGGCACACCAATGCTTGGGGGAGAGAGGGATAACCAAGTATGTGAGTCATCTAAGAGGGGCACTGATCCACTCATATGTAGTCCCTTGGGGAAGTAGAGATGGAATCAGGAAAAAATGAGAACAAGGACGACAACCACTATCTAGATCCATAAGGAACCAACAAAGATTCCCAAGGAGGAGCTCCGAGGTCGAAGGTTTTGCTACGCCTAGCTTAGAGGAGACTACAAAGAAAATGACAACACGAAAGAATACCCATATACCCCAAAATGTTCACCAAGCCAGATCCTGAAGATCTAACCAAAAGGATAATAAAGGATACTCCCATCATTATCATTCGCCAACTACGACACCCTATAGCAGGTGGGGGAGGAGCACTGAGATAACCAACAAGGGTATACAATAGTCAAAGGGGAGGCCACAACCCACACAACATATCAAGAGGTACAAACCACATGACAAGTGAGTAGATAGTAGAGAGAGTGTCTCAACAGAGATAAGAAAAAGGGGGAGGGGGAGAGTACTAGGTGAGGGGGCAAATGGGATAGGGGAGGAGACTCGAGAGAAAGCGCTCCCCAATAGCGAGAAATCCTAATAAGGTCCTAGTGAGAAGCAAGTGCGAGTGTAGTAGAAAGAAAATCATCCCAGTATATGTTGAGAAAACATGAACTTTATAAAAGAAAACTACTAAAAGTATATATTCAAGACCTAGAAAATAATTGTGTGTTTCATAAATAGATTATTTACTAATTTATAAACTTTAGACATTCATTTCCAACATATGTAATAGATATTGACTCCTTATCTTGATGGATATCGTACATAACTGAGCACTATTAAATGATAGTTGTATCTAAACTTCAGATTTTTCAAATAGCATAATATTTGCATGTTAGTGCACAAGTGACACTTACTAATCACATATGAGTAAAACTTGACCATTGATGTACCAATAGCTTATATAAGGAAGATTAGTTGCACAATAGATTCATCAATCTATACCATTGTTGTGAACCCACCGTGGATTATGCCTCTCTACCAATATTCTTTCTCCGAACTTCATTCTATATGCCAAACTAACAATGTAATATAAAATGATGTTCGTTTTGGATTGTTGCTTTCTTTGGGATGAGTCTAGAGGTTATTAGTATTGTGTTGTTCGGTTGCGTGGTTAGAAACATGCATGAAGAACATTTAAAAAAAAGATCAGATTCAGATGATACCAGTTATCGTTGTCTTATTTGGCGATGCAATTAGCAATTACACGAATTAATTTATTGTGGTACACTATGAAGACGTATAAATTGTCATTACGCCCACAGGTCCATGGGCATCATTGCTCTCGTTCTTACTAAGACATGGACTGATAATTTCTTAAATTTCCTATTGATTTCTCTATTGAAAGCATCATCTAATTCCTATAATCTCCAGAGCATGTGTTTACTATATTTGATCAAAAACCATCCTAGCGCGGAACAGTGTAGAAGACATATTGGTATGAGCAGATTAATTAATGTTTGGTACCACCATTGTTCGGTTGCCGGTATCTGTTTCGTGGGACAACCTGGTGAACATGGATTGCTACTGTCCGCTCTTCCTAACAAAGAAAAAGATGAAAAAATGTGCATATAGATAAAAATCCTTCTGATAATGGCATCGTGTCGGTTTGATGACTGAATACGGGAAAGTTTATTGGTACAAGAGTCTACCTAAAAATGATACCTTTCCTGGATTAATCCAGTCAATGCCGTCTGCATCTTGCCTAATTTTCTTGTCAATCTTTCATGTACCTTTCCTTCTTTGGCTCAGATCCGCTTGTAGTCAGGTGTCGACCTTGGCTCCTAATGTCGTCTTCATTTGCATAAAAGATTAGAGAAGGATCAGGAAATAGTTGTGAGTTAGGTTTTACCAAAGGCGATAGGAGCGTGAGGGAGGCGATGAGGTTATTGGGCTATTTGGGAGGCGTGTGGGGTTAGAGGGGGTGGGGGTTAGAGAAAAAGAGTTGTGGGAGAGAGGGGAAAGTACCGAGGGTGGATTTGTTGCCGCATGTGTTGCAACTAGGGCACCGCCCCTCTACTAGTTGGGAACTGGATGGAGCAAGAAGAAAGGGGAAAAGGGAAGGGGGTAGAGACGTCGTCATGCAGCGGGAGCTGTCGCTGCTAACTGCTTGGTCGCGAGCTACTGGCTGGGGCATCGACGCACCTGCTGGTCGGCCGCCCAAGCTGATGGTGCGGCGCTAGGGTGCCTCTAGGGCGAGGGAAAGGTGAAAGGAGGAAGGAGGAAGGAGGTAGGGTAGAGGAAGAGTGGGCGCAACTATAGGAGGTAGAAGCAAAAGAAACGACCGTCGATTCCTCCCACTAGGTTGCTGGTCGGGTGCTACGGTTGAGAAGCGGTGTTGGGCTTCATGCAAGGAATCGATTGAGTGAAGAAGGAGATAAGGGAAAGGGGGTTTTTATTTTTTTTTTAATTTTGATTTACAAATGTTGTGTATTATAATGGAGGGAAGGGTTATGAGATGGAGGGAAACATTTGGCATGGCATTTTTCACGGGGTGATTAGTGAGTAATGTATTTGTGAGGGATTGGTGTTCACATAAACGTTCTAAGAATGTTAAAAACACGGTTGAGGGATTTGGTCCCATATTTGAAGGATGAGCCCTCACAAATAGACATCATTATTCACGATTTTTGGTTCCTCACAAATGTTCTTCAACAAAGGCCAAATTTTTTGTAGTGGTCAAAGCAAAGTTCCACTCCTTGTTGAGGATTGGAGATAAGTGTGTATAACCAACAAGGACCTCATATGGATGGAGTTAGAGGTGAGATAAATGCATTTACATTTCTATAGTCTTTTCCTATCTTTCTTTTAACATTTTTAAATGGTAGTGAGCATTGAACATTTTAGGGCTGGTATGAGCTTGATGAGAATTTGCATCACAAGTTTGTTATGGATCTCGTCGGGATAAGACATAGAGATTGGCAGATGATCCTCACAAGATCATACATATTTGGAGACAAGAAGGATCATGACCCCACTCTTAAATGGAACTATATTGATAAATATGATTGAAAGGAGTTTGTTGAGTAGATAAAAAGAGACGTCTTCAAGGTATTGAATTAATTATATTTTTATAATTTCTTATGGTTACTTAACAATATTTCTTATTGAATTAATTATATTTTATGAATTCTTATGGTTACTTAACAATATTTCTCATTGAATTAATCAAGACATTTTTAATGCTCAAAAAGATCGTGACAAGAATGTACACAACCACCAGTTAGATTCAGGTGGTTATATTAAAAGCCACCATATGAGAGAGCAAGAGCAAGGGCCTTTTACTTCTACTCCTTCCATTTCTATCTTCTAGTGCTTCTAGATGGTGGCCTCTCTAGATTGAGTGGAAAGATGCAAGGAAAAATAATGCCACAGAAATCCTTGTCCAAGCACATAGGAGGTGGCTTCAAAAATGGTAAAGTTTTTTGGTCTCACAATATGTCCATGTTCTTTTTTCACTAGATTGTAAGTTTTTCTGACTAGTTGGTTTTGATGACGAATAGTAGGAGCTGGCTGAGAAAACCAAGGAGGAAAAGTTCACCCCTCATGACACACATGATGAATTGACATTTTCTCTAGGGATGGAAGAGCATCCTAGACATATTAGGACCTC
Organism: Alisma plantago-aquatica; assembly: GCA_963693085.1. Taxonomy (NCBI): domain Eukaryota; kingdom Viridiplantae; phylum Streptophyta; class Magnoliopsida; order Alismatales; family Alismataceae; genus Alisma; species Alisma plantago-aquatica. Next base: position 1,397,485,697 of record OY856410.1, read on the forward strand.
TGAGTTGGGTATGGGATAAAATCTTTCACATCCCAACAAAAGTGCAAATATTCCAAGAAAGGGGGAGTGGACCACAATTACGTGTAGAGATTTATAGATGCAACCTTGAAGAATTTCAAGGCTTCTCATGTGGCACAAGCTTCTCCAACAGTTATGGAACATGTACACCATCACACACCCACGAGTGTATTGAGAGTAGTCCTTTAGACCCACATGACATGGTCGGGGTACCATATTCAATTTAAGCCAATTTATATATACATTATGATAACATAATCCCCAAGTCAATATATATGTGTGTCAATTTAAATTTTATTTCTGATAAAATTGTAGGTGGCAAGAAAATTTTGTATTGCCATCGATGTTCCATCATATAATGTCACAAAATATATTGTAGCTTCTATCACCAATACAGTTCATGGTATTCCCCTTCCCACTAATCACATTTGTGTGAATGGCATACATGTCTTTTCCACAATGAGAGACATACCTCTCCCATATGAGCATCCAGATGCAACCAAAATCAAATAGGTATAAGGTGGCTTTACTGGGTGGCCTAAATGACTCATTGTATTTCTTTAGGTATGAAAAATGTATATTGATTTTTTTTAAATAATTAAAATCTAATATGAGAATGCATGCATGTATCCTACGTCAGCTAAGAAGCCCTCTAGGGTTTTGAAGCCTTCACCCCCACATTTTATTCCATAAGAGTTGCTCGACTCCTTAGGCCCTAGATGTAAGACATTGACATGATGGTTAGACAATATAGATCAATTAGATACCATGGTGATTAGCCTTTGGGAAGAGATTTTAGGTATAGATCGTGACATTGTTATAGTGCTAATAGATGATTCTGAGCTATTTCAGTATCAATGGCTGAACACATCAGTGATAGAACTTTAGATAGGTGAGTTTGAATGCCCCGTAATATGTGAAAAATACTTATTTTTTAATTCTTTCCTATATATTAACTAAGAATTCTATATATAATATTCAATCATTTGTATTACACAGTTGCTGAGTTCGGAATAGAAAATGTGGCATTTCTAATGCCATCATTGATTAGTGATGTACTTGGAGATCCGACTGATGTTAAAGATTACGTGAGTATCGTGATGCAATATTTTGGTGCTTCCAAGACCGTGATCATAGCTCCCTTCAACATTGTGTAAGTTTTGGGCTTGTTATTTATATGTCTAAATTATGAATACAATTTGTTGTTGAATTTAATTTTTATTTTATTTGCCTTTTATTCACTCAGACATAAACATGGGTAGTTATTAGTGATCATTCCTCAGACTATGTATTTTTTAGATCCTTCGGGTATAAAACTAACACCAAATTAACGACACCCAATAAAATTGGTGATTCACAAGTAAGTATAGTTTTTCCATACTCAAACATATTTATTAATGCTTGCATCGTATGATAGTTTAATAATGCAACATATCTATTAATTTAACTTATAGGGGTGTGAAAGAATTTCACAGTGGTGGAGGAAAAGTAGATAAGAAAAAGAAATCAATAACTTGGAAGAGTGTTGATGGAGTCTTATAATTCCAATTGCATATGTGTGACCAAATCTAATTAGTTACATTTATTAATGTAACTATAAATCTACAGGGCCCTATACAAGGCAATAATTGGGTATGTACATATTATGTGATGTTGTGCATGCATATGACTGTCATGCATACACAAGCGATCAAATGTATAGAGAAGGTAATGCTATTAGTCTTTGATCATATTAACAAAATAGTCTCATTTGACAATACAAACAATCAAATCTAGTTAGAATTACATATCATTCCCTTAGTAGTTTTTTGACACTAGCGAACCCTATACATTGGAGTAGCTGAATGACCTACGTGAACAATTGGAAGTTCACTTCATCAAACATGTGGACTTAAATGATGACTGGTAGGCTTGATATTTTTTGTAGTTCAAAGTTTGATGTCAGATTTTTGTTTCTTATTATATGTTGTGGACTTAAAACCTAAGATGGCAGCTGATGTTGATATGTATTTATGTGTGTGAATTGAATATGAAGTGCATAATGTGTGTGTGAATTGAATATAAAGTGTACGAGGAAGAGAATGATGTGTATTTGTGCATATATATGAAATTGAATGTGTGGATGAGAAATGAATCAATTGAGATATGATTTCATGGATATGTGTGTGCATTTGAGTTAAAAAATGATAGAATGTTGAGATTTGCTAGAATGTTTGTGTCTATTGTATCAAATGCATTGTGATATTTTGCATATATATCCTTTTCTTATAGGTTTTCCAGCCTGTTATTAAGATGAGATGCTTGCAGAGGTCTGTAGATCTTTAGAATTTTCAATTCGAAAAACTACGGGTCGTAGACACAAGCTAGCTGCTAGACAACATGTCTACAGACTTACTATATAATAAAAATATAGACATTTCTTATTGGTTATTTATAAATAAATGACTACATATACGTTCTACGTTGGTTATTTACAATAAACTGATGGGGAATATTTAAATTTTTTTACTGTTCATTCACTGATAAAACTAACATCATGCTATTGAGCATTGCTTATTTCTCATTACTCAACTGACAATGAACTGTCACATGAAACCATTTTCGTTGCGTAATTATCTTAAAGGCCTCAGGTGTTGTTCACATAACCAATGAGGAAAGGTCAAAGGAGACAACAAATTCATTTTCATCTATGTGTTACATCGTCAATTTTGCTGTAACGTGGACCTAATGACAAACAGTGTTATCATCAGTTTATCAAACTGACAAAAATGGCTTGAGTTTTAGCATCCCCCACTTGGTTGTCGATTTTCAACCAACGTTGTATGCCTAAAATGACCAACGTGATATCTCGTTTCTATAGTAGTGTAAGTAGCTTGTTCAAGCACACTACTTGCTAAAGCAAGTAGGTTACGGCCATGCTCCTCTTTTAAACACATCTGAATGTTTGACACATATCATACCATGTGTCAACTAGTCATTGATAGATATCTTAAGATGACGCATATACATCCATGTTTCATATAAGCACGAATTATCTCTCTTGAAATGACACATATGCATACATGTTGAAACCTTTGATGACCACGATATATAGTCTTACCACCATATTTTAGTCAGATATATCCCAAGGGAATCAGCTCATGCATGGCCGCCCCGAAAAGAAGTGGCTCACGCATGGCCATCAATATATCACAAGGGAATAGGCTCACGCATGGCCATCCCAAAAAGTAGTGGCTCACGCATGACCATCCATATCTAGCAAGGAAACTAGCTCACACATGGTCATTACATATATCACAATGAGATTGGCTCACACATGACCTTCTCTTAGTTATGCCAATTAAGTGTCTTTTAGCATCAATCAAGTTACAACGTACAAAACCATAACAAGCACTACAAATATAAGGACATGGTATAACATTCAAATATGTATAAGACATATAAGGTGTGAGGTTGTCATACTATCACCACATAACACCCGCAACACTACCATTGTAACATCCCACTATTTTTATGCAATTTTTCAAAGTATTTTATTATTTGCATGCTCTTTTTCTAATAGTATAATTGTTGAGGACCTAGATGTAAATTTCCCATGTTAGTTTTGCAAATTCATTTTATTATGTCCAATTGCTCTATTATCATTGTTTTATTTAAAGAAAATGTTTTCATATATATCTATGCTCTTTTGTTGGATAAAATGAGAATAAATGCTTTTATGTCAAATTTTCTCTCTCATATGGTAATTGGTGATTTACATGTTTAATTGCTTGCTTAATGGCCTCCATATTGTTAATTGAAAAGAAATAATGTTTAGTGCACCTTTTTATATCTTGAAATTCTTATTTGATAAATTAATGGCTTTATTTACATTCATCATGGTCATTTAAGTGCACATAATGGTTTTTGCTATTTTAGGCCTAAAACGTGTACAAGCATCAAATCTAACCCCACAGGAATATTCTAGACCCTCTATTTTGCCTATGGTTCAAATTTGAACCCATTATGACCATGTTTGACCCTCCAATTAATTTGAGAGAGATTTGAATATAGATGGACCAAGATTTGAATATCATTTCATTAATACAAGCAATTAACCTATGGTTTGTTTTATTTTACTTTCACACGTTACATTTTGCTTCTTTTCTCATGTGCATGCACGACAACCATTGGATCAAGATCCAATGGCATGCCTGCCTTCTCCTTCCTCTATTTTCCCCGCAGGTCAAATCTGTTTTCACAAAGCAGCCTCCATCGGCCTCGTTCTCTCTCATCTCATGACAATTTCTTCTCATTCCTTTGCCAACACATTTGTCTTCCTCTCCCAAATGGAACGAGCTCTTACTCATCCTCACCCGTGGCCTTTTGACGAAACACCCAAAAGGGCAAGTTTTCCCATCACCGCCATGAAGTGTTGAGGCTCGGGTAGTCTCCCTCTTTCCTTTTTAACCAGCACAGAAGCATCGCCGACCTTCACTCAGCACTCGTCCACTGCCAATTTGGCCCCGAGAGCCCTGACTCTCCCCCACCTACTCGAGTTGTCTTCTTCGGTGACCCAAGCTTTGCCCTGGCGCCCTACGCTATCTCCAATCAATCGGACCTCCAGTATGCATCTATCACCCCTTGCGGTTCTTCTCGCGTCCCCAGTTTGCCTCGCGATCGCCCCTTCTAGCGGGTCCTATAGAGCCGCTGCCTGTGCTTCCCGACGCTAGTCGCCATGGCATCACAGTGGATTCTAGGCCACAGAGATGGCACCTCCGATCTCATTTTGGCCTTAAGGATGGATTTCCGATCCCCAACGTGCCCTCTCTAGCTCTGTTCTTTGTCATTTGAACCATCGTCGCCGCCTCTATTTCCCCCGGTAATTCTCTGTTCTATGGACACGAAGGTCCTCTTGTTCCCTTCGACCTTGGAAATGATGGCTTTAGGTTTGCACGACCCCGCTTTGGTTTTACTGGACCTTTTGGTCCCGAACTACTCATTTTTATCAGCCCTCAGGCTTTGCGAGCAGTGGTTCTACCTTGGCCTGGTCGTGGTGCTCCAGCACCTCTAGGAGCCTCTCCTTGAGCTCGTTGAGCTTGTCAGGAAACCGTGAAGGCAAAAGACCTCTAGCCGGTCTTCAAAGGACCGTAGGGCTCCATTACGGTGAAGGTCAGGGAGCTCCAGGTAGGTGCTCGACCTTGGTCCGCGCCATGAATCAAAGGGGAGCAATCCATGCCCTGAAATGACCATGGTGCCCCCACGAGTTCAATCAGTTAACTGATCACCCAAGGGCATTACAGGTATTTTGACATTCGATTTGTTCTTCATATACGCGATGACCAGTTAGAGTGCAATGATGAGTATGCCCTTGCATGTTTAATCATTATGTCACACACGACTTGGTTTTCTGTTATTTTGACATTTTATTTACATCGAAATAATCACATATTTAAATGATGTCACGCTATGGTTAACTAATTTCTGATTAGTCCAGAGTGCAAAATTCATAAATTTTGCATATGACCTCAGAAAAATATAAATAAATATGTTTTGGATAGGATTTTCGATGAGGAATCTGATTTTGTGGTTTCTATCGACTAATTTTGCTGTTTTCACATCTCAATAATTATATGGCACATATTAGGGTTTAATTTGAATAACAAAGGATAATCATGTTAATTGCATGTGTTTAAGAGGATCCAGGTTGTGAAATGACCTTGGTACCCTTGTCAGTTTAATTCGACGCTTTAAATCGCGAAGGGTATTTTAGGGTTTTAAAAAATGCCACATGATTTTTCTTTGATTTTCATTGACATGTTCTTTGGAAATTTGTATTAAATTGCCTGATTATCAGAAAAATCCGCAAAAATAGGTTTTGGAAAGGATTTTCGATGAGGAATCCGATTTTGTGGTTTTTATTGACTGATTTTGCTGTTTTCACAACTTAATAATTATATAACACATATTAGGGTTTAATTTGAATAACAAAGGATAATCATGTTAATTTCAGGTGATTAAGAGGATCCAATCAGTCAAACAAGGTTTGACTTAGGTGATTTAGCTCAAGGTAAGTGGGCCATGCCCTTGGCATAGATAACTTTTGGTTTATTGAATGTTTATGAATATTGTTAAGCACTTTATGTTAAAGTCATGATAAATGCATGTTTTCCTTCAAGTATATGATTATTGAATGCTTGTTTTCTAGAATCTAAGTCTAAGTATAGAAACCACATTTATGTTATGAATTATGGTTAAGGAACATGAATCCAAGATTAAGTGGAAGAGATTCCCATCCATGCTTAAGAGGGAGAAATCCCATTATGTTTCATGGGGAGAAATCCCAACTATGTTCAAGAGGGAGAAATCCCATTAAGATCAAGTCTAAGTCATTTAGAAGATAATTAAGTCTAAGAAAGATCATGGTTAATGGAAATTTATTTAGATTTATATGCACCTTGTTATGGGCTTTCTGAGCAATTATGGGCTTTCCGAGCATTATGGGCTCCTTATGGGGCATTAAGAGAGGAGCATATACTTCTAGTCAAGTTCCTTATGTAAAAGATGCCAAGAAATGATTAATTTTAATGTATGTCCATGTTTATGTCAAGTCACCTTTATAGTTTCTTTTTATGTTTTATAACATGCCAATGTCGCTTACTTACCATGTTTGTTTTTCCTTTACATGGCTGGGGATGATATGTCCGCAGACGTTAGAGCTAAAGGGAAGGAGACATCTTGAGAAGATTCCAAAGATCCAAGGCCTTATAATTTGTTGTCTGGTGGGACTTCCATCTATGGAGATCCTATCTTTCATATGTTATCTAGAATATGTGTAGCTTTAGAATTATGATGTAGTTTTCTTTCCAAGAACTTATGTATGAATCTATGTTTCAATAATGCCATGTGTTATTTTTTCTTGATATGAGATCATGTATGTGACAATCCCTCCCTGATAAGCCAAGTACCCCACATTATGGATAATGTTAGGGATTAGGTTGTGCTTCCACTGGTTACGTATGAAACCCTAGGGAGGGGTGTTACAACCATTCCTAGGATCATCATCACTGTTACACAACCACTCAAGGCTATCACTAATGCACATCATTATGGGATATCAATCCCTTAACAATAGCACCATATGATGTCTACTCACAATAGGCATACATGCATCACCAGGTAATAGGATCTACTCACATCAACCATGTATCATAAGTGTCTTAACAAGCTTCCTGAAGGCTCATTTAAACTGTGTCATGCCATGCTCATCATAGCATACACTAGCTATGATATTCAAGTTCACATCGCCAACATAGTTAGATGTTCACAACAAGAAAGATAAATCATCATAACATATTAGTTGGCCCAAAGAAAAAGAGAAGCAACATGTTACATCACCCATCGTTAGGGTTAGGATATTCCATCCATAGAAAATTAGGGTTTTGAAGTCACAACCAACCACCCAACCCTAGATACACCACCTCCCACTATCTTGGAGTGTATTAGGGTTAAGGAGCATCATTAGAGTTTCTTATACATTATTTCAAACAACACTATACATGGCTTATGTATCACTCATACAATAGTATCATTAGGTGTCCAGGCATACCTCTCAACCAACACCATCAACATGTGTCTCGGCTACATAAACATCAGGTTCGCGACCACCCAACTTGCCCAAGTCATGACTGCTACACCTAGGGCATCTTGACCCATCTATGGTTAAGGTTATAACCTACCAAAGACTCATGTTGTGACCTAAAGGAGCATTGATGTTTTGACCTAAAGAGACATGGCGGTCTCGACCACCAAACATGACACCATGTCGTGACCCCAAGCCATGATGCCATGTCGCAACCACAAGCCATGATTCCATGTCACAAACACAAGCCATGATGCCATGTCACAACCACAATTATTGATGCCATGTTGTGACCACTTTTCAGATCATGACCAAGACCCAAAATCTAGGGAAACAACCTGACCAAAACAATTGACATAGCCCTCAACATCAAATGTTGCAACCTCCACCACCTGGATCATGTTGCGCCTGCAACATCTAGGATTAGGGTTTCTAGCCACCACAAACATCTCGAATAAAGGGTATCTTGACCAATAGATGTCTCGACCTTAATCTAGTATCATGTCGTGACCAAGCACCCTGTCGCGACCTCTCTCAAGGGGTGTGTCACGACCAACACTAAGGTAGGGTCAAGTCCCAAATGCTAAGCCAACCACCTCACCAAACATGTGTCAACATGACCATCAATCCTCAAGTGTCACGACCTCCATCAATACTAGGTACAACACATCAAAAGAGAAGTGTCTTGCTCAAAATTAATGATGGTCGTAACCAACATGGGGTAGGTGTATTGACCATCCTATGTCAAGGTCTCAAAATTGAAACAAGACTAAGGGAAAACCATAATCATTACGGAGTAAAGGCTCATGATAAATGATCACCTTAAACCCTAAGTCATAAATCATGATACCACATGGAAGGACCTCATCTAAGAGAGAGGAAAACATGAGTAAGGTACCCAAAATAGAACCTAAACTTCCTTCAACATCTAGGTACATGATCATCATGCATATGAGCAAAACCAAGGTTAAAAGGATAGAGGAGTATCATCATAACACCACAATCAACAAAGTTGAGTATTTGAGATTAGAGTTTTGGATTATATCCAGACCTAGCAAGATAATCACCACCAAACAAGTTTTAGAGATTATCACCATCTAATATCATGTTAGGGGAAATGTTTTAGAGAGAATACAGTAGATTACATGCATGAAGGAGTGAAAGTAATAGAGAGGGCAAAGAGTTATATAACCCACCTTAAGATGATCACCACCAAGAGATCCAAACTCCAAGATCAAGAGCTCCAAGCACACAATCCAAGAGTTGAAGAAGCTTCATCAAAAGATATACACTCATCCATATGAGTACCTCAAGAAGAAGAATACACCAAGGTCAAAGCTAGCCCAAGGAAAGAAGAAAAGAAGCTCTTGGACGAACCAAAAGAGAAAGGGGTAAAGAGAGGAAAAATCATCTTCACACTTAGGTATACCTTTTCAAGACATGGTCTATGACCCTTGTGATGAGGAGTTTCTCTTCCACAATGTCCACCATGGAAGAACCTTGGTCTAGGGCCAAGAAAAGAGAAGAAGATGAAGGTAGGAGATCAAAAGAAACATCGACTTAGGAGACAAACACTTACCAATGATGGAGGTGAGCTCAGATCACCACCACCACCACATGCAAGAGGAGATTGATCCCCCAAGCTCCAAGGATGAACATCCATGCTCCACCAAGAACCAAGAACAAGCAAGGAATAAGGAAGAAGATAGATGGCCGAAAGGGTTGCAAACAAGGAAATTTAAGGGGTTATATAGGTGGAATATGAGAGAGAGAGCGATGGATGAGGTGTCTACATACTAAGGAAACCACAGGACACTTGTCCTCACAAAAGACCAACATGCACCCACATGCAACCACTTAAACATGACATGCAAGATATGGTGATACACTCTAGGTAGTGTCTCGGCCACCATGTCATCCCCCATGGTTGTGGTTGTGGTTGCGGCCATCCTAGGGTGCACCTCCCATGGTTGTGACACCACCATCTAGTTCGAGACACGGTACCACATCAACCCTAGGTTGAGACAACATATGCTAGGTCATCCATCTTGACCCAAAACCACCCTAGACTATCTAGGTCATGACCCTACACTTGAGAGGAGGTGTCTTGATTGTGACACCCTCCAAAATAGACCTAGGTTGCGACCCATGGTCGAGACAACCCAACATACTTCATGGGTCGAGACATCCAACATGCATGGAAACCCTAATTATTCTTAAGGTGTCAACTCCTCAATCAGAGCTCAAACAAGGCACCCTCCTCTTTCTATCTCCTCTAGAGGATATAAAGGAAGAGAAGGAACACTCTAGAGGTGGTAACTTGCACATCAACCCCCTACATTGAGTAAATTACAATTTGCACGAAAAGTAGCACAAAAAACACACACAACATCCAAACCAGCTCAAACTTGAAACTTAAGCTCTCTACAAACCCTAATTACATATTAAAGGATTAGAGAAAGGTTTTAAGAACAATCTTAATCCAAAGCAAACATCATTATCCCAAAACTTAGGTCAGTGGTCTTACAAGACAAAAAACCTTAACAAGGATTTCACCCTCAAAATCCAAAGCCAAAAGATATAGGTACTACCTCTGCATCTCTTCCTCAAATTCTCACTCGGTCAACCCATAACAGATATACACATATGCAAGCATATTAGAGTGAAACAACTTGTCTGACATGTCTCAACTCAAGGGTTGACCTGTCCTTCTTGCTAACTTAAGGAGTAACGTCAAGTCATCGCTTATTGTCATCCTCGCCCCCCACTGGCCTGTCTGGAGGAGCCAACATGCAACACGTCCATGACCCCTTCCACTGCTATTGTACTACTATCTCTACAAGCCTTGCTGGTTCTGCCTCGACTGCTGGGTCACCTCATCATCTTTCACATGATAGAATGGTCTTATATGCCCGATCTGTCCACACCTATAGCGCGCTTTGCTCTCATACCAAGGCCTAGGTGGCCCTATCACAGACAATGAGGCAGCACTCTGGATTCTTGTAGGTGGAAAACTATAGCTCTGGTTTTTACTTGGTGACCACTGTGTCGGTGCACTAGACCTCTATTGTGATGGTGGTGTAGTCAACCTAGGTTCCTTAAATCCTCATGACGACTATCCTTGGTACTTAGTAGACCTCTTCTTAGCACTTTTCTCTCTTCATAGTAATAAACCTCTCTATTCTTTGAACCGACTCAATAAACATGGAAAAATATTCTCTATTCTCTAAAGTAGCGACCGACATCGACAACTCAATGTTCAATCCCTTCTCAAAATGTTGAATTTTCTCCTCATCTGTACGAGCCATGTGGGGATAGAACCTCAACAACTCCATAAACCTTATTTCATACTCATTGATTGACATGGATCCCTACCAAATCCTCTCTAATTGACTGATATTCCCATCCAGATAGGTCTGAGGGAAGTACCTACTAACGAACTCATGTCGTAATTCCTCCCAACCAACAACAACTCCATGCCTCTTTTCCTCCTCTATGACCCACCAATGACCAACATTCCCCTTTAGAAGGTACACTACATGCTTCACTTTATCCATCTCTGAGATACTAAGGATCTTAAAAGCCTTCTCTAGCTCCATCAACCAGAGATCCACATCCGTTGGATCTTCCGTACTAGCATATTCTACCGCCCTAACACGTCTAAGCCGCTCGAAAGTCTTCCTAGAGACTGGGGATCCCACATTTAGAACTGGTACCCTAGGATGAGGTGTGAGCATCCAGTATGCTATATGTGTCATGGTAGCCATGAAATGCCCAAAAAGAACTAAAAGGCATCATTCTCAAGCATGGCTTGGTCAAATTAGGGACCCTCAAGTGCTCAATATCCTTGCACCTGCTTCTTTTCACCTCCACCTGGTGCAGCAACACTGCTTTCAGTAGCGTGTTCTTCATGTTCTCCAGACATCTTTAAACTTTTCTTCTTCTTCTTCTTCTACATAAGTAGAAGTCACTATAAGACTTACTGGAGGATACAAGAATAAACACAAACCCTAGTCCTAGGTCCCTGTAGACTCATAGAACCTAAAGATCTGATACCAACCATGTAACACCACACATCACAATCATGAGATTAAAAAAACACTATCATTAGATTACTAAAAATCAGTAAAAATTAAAACCTCTTGCACAAGGTACCAACATCAGAAAACTTGTGATATAAAGATCCATAACCTACTATCTTTTTCATATATCTCATAAAACGTCATGCTTACAACATGTCCCATAGACATACCTATCACTCATGATTTCTATTTCACTTGCATATACATGTACATCTGCCAAATATATACAACAAAAGGGCAGATAAGACAAAAACTTATATTGATAGCACAACCACAAAACACACAAAACTATCCCCAAGACCCGAGTTTATAGGGATGACTCTAGGACTTTAACACCAAAAGACCAACAATCAACATACTCAACCTTATCAGCTACCGATCTTACTGCTACTCCTCCTCAGCTGCACAATCACCACCATGTCGTGCACGGCCCCCTAAAAGATGTGGAGATCCAAGGGGTGAGACCAAACATCCCAGCAAGAGATATAACTCTCCGTCAATGCTATTAAAGCATAAGTAACTACAAAATAGATGTAAAGCTACAACTACAGTAAACAGATACAATTACTGATGTAAGCAGGGTAATTATCATCCTCTAAATAGATCAAGGAACTATAATAGAGTAGTATAACATTTTAGAAATAAAGAGGAATATGAAGAACATGTATATTTCCTACCAACCAACTATACAAAAGCAAGCAAAGCCTCATTCAATATTTTCATATTCGATCTTATGAAAGTACCATTACTGAGTCCTTATTGGTATCAACCATGGTCAATGGAAGATCCAGATTCCATAACTGTTGTAACACCTCCCGACTAGCATGAGATTAACACTATAGTGTCATATTATTCAACTTGGACAAGTGACATTTAGTCAATAGATGGATCGGATCATGCATGGCCGTCCATATATCCCAAGGTAATCGCCCCACGCCTGGCCACCCCAAAAAGAAGTGGCTCACGCATGGCCATCCATATATCACAAGGGAATCGGCTCATGCATGGCCATCCCAATAAGGAGTGGCTCACACATGGCCATCGAATTGATCAACCAAACAATCAGTTCACAGATCTGAGCTGATCGCTTCACTTACTGAACCGGTCATCTCATGGATCAGATTGCCAATATTAGTTCAATTAACCTGACACTTGAATCAATCAGTTCAAAACTTGAACCGGTTGGTTCACAGTCTAGTTAGTCAACTTTCAACCATTTTTGTTTAAATTGAATACCTAACACTTTAGTAATAAAGTTTATACTACATTCATGAATATACTCCTATTCCAAGTTTATCCTATGTGTGTGAACCTATATGTTCCAAATTACGTTGGCAACGAATTTCCATAACTAGTTTATGATATCACAAGCAACGAGTGGTATCTAGAATGACATAATTGCCATCCAAGTAATTGAAAAATTGGAGAACTACTTCAATCTACAATCTATGATTGGTGTTATAGTGATTGTATAGTTTCTTTGTCACTGATATTCAAATTGATCTCGAGGCATGGAATCATCATCCTCTTCAATGTTCAATCCATGTTCTTTGAACTAGAGCAAACTATCTAAGATATATGTAATCTCAATATCACATATTGACTCACATGAGTATGGACATGTATTTCTCAACCTCACTTATCAAGTGGCCAGAATATCAAACTCATGTAGGAGGGACAAATCCCATCTACATCACTCACAGTCATCCCATGTGTCATAGTGCACCCCAACACCACCTTTATGGAAACCCTTATTCAAGTTTATAGTAGATAATGACAAAGTACATCGAATGACATGTGATGAGTGTAGTGATCTCAGGTATAAAAACCACATGCAATCACCACCATCACTATGACAGATGATTTTGACAAGCACTCATGGTTTCCATGCATCACTCTCAAGATGAGTCTGTTCGATATACTATTCTCTAACAAGTATCTATGTGTTTGGTTTGATATCACATGTCATGACTAATAAGATTCTGTCATCAACCAATGCACACTCTAGTCTTAAGTGTTATTGTTGTCTATCAACCTTCCACAATAACATCCAACTAGGGACATAACAAGAATACATATAGTCTTAACATCTGTATGATCTCATTGTTCATGTCCTCAACCTGAACACATACATCATTGTGTAATATCATTCTTTATACATATTTATGTTACATCATTATCTCATAACTGAATAAAATAGAATAAATTGGAAGATTTCTTTTATTATTAATCAGATTGTTTATAAGATATGCCATTATAATCATCATATGATTGGATCTCTGGGGATACATACTAACATATTTCCCACTTGAACTTAGATACAATCACTTATGAACTTAATCCCAAGTGATCTAACATGACCTTCATAATTCAACTATGAAAGTGTTTTTGTTAAGGGGTCAACCACATTGCTCTCAGTTGGTACTCTACAAATATTCACATCTCCTCACTGTATGATCTCTCGTATGAGATGGAACTGCCTTTGTATATGCTTGGGACTCTGATGTAATCTTGGTTCCTTAGCTTGTGCAACAACTCCATTATTGTCACAATATAGCTCAATTGCATTGCTGATGCTTGGAACCACCCCAAGTTCTGAGATAAACTTGTTGATCCAAATAGACTCCTTTGCTACATTGGATGCATCAATATACTTGACCTCTATTGTAGAATTTGAAACTATCTCTTTATTGAAACTCTTCCCTCTTATAGCTATGTTGTTCAGGTAAAACACAAATCCATCTATAGTCATCTTTGTTAGTTTGGAAGCTTACGTAGTTGTAACCTTTTACCACCAACTCTTCCTCTCTGCTATAGACAAGGAAGTGATCCTTAATATTCTCAAGTACTTAAGGATGTTCTTCATGGAAGTCCAGTGAGCTTCACCAGGATCTGACTAATATATTCTCATCATCCTCAAGACATACAAGACATCTGGATGAGTACATAACATTGCATACATGATATATCCAACTGCATATGCATATGAAATATTATTTATCTGCTTCCTTTCTTCACAAGAATAGGGACACTAAGTTATAGACATAGCAACTCCATGACACATGGATAGGTTTCCTCTCTTTGAGTTCTCCTTGATCTGACTTAGTCCAAGAAGCCTTCTAGATCGATCTATGTGGATCTTGATTCCTAGAATGTAGGATGCTTCACCTAAGTCCTTCGTAGAGAACGTATTTCCTAACTAGATGTTTACCATCTGCAAAGTAGGGTGTCATTCCCCATCAATAGTATGTCATCCACATACAATATGAGGAATAAAATCATGCTCCCACTAACCTTCTTGTAAACACAAGGTGCATATTCATTTTGACTAAACCTAAATTCTTTGACTGTTTTGTCAAATTGAAGATTCTAACTCCAAGATGCTTGCTTCAATCCATAGATTGACCTTTTTATCTTACAAACTTTATTTGCATCCTTTGGATTTATAAAACCCTCATGTTGTGTCATGTACACATCCTCAAGAGGATTCCCCTAAAGGAATGTGGTTTTAACATCCATCTGCCAAATCTCATACTCATGATAAGCTAAAATGGAAAGCATGATCCTGATGGACTTAACCATGGCAACTAGAGAAAAGGTTTCAACACAGTCAACACCTTGAACTTGTATAAAACCCTTTGCAACCTATCGACCTTTGTCAGTTTGTACATTACCATCCATGTCGATCTTCTTCTTAAATACCCACTTGTACCCTATGGGTTTTATCCCTTCAAGTGGATCCACCAAGGGTTATACCTTGTTGGTATACATGGATTCCATCTCAGATATCATGGCCTCAAGACATTTCTCAAACTCTGGTCCCTTAACAACTTCTAAGTAGGTAGTTGGCTCAACATCAATGACTGACTCATTGCCTTCTTGAGTCAGTAGATAACCAAATCTATCTGGATCAAGGTGTGTCTTACTAGATCTGCAAGGTTCTTGTATCACATTAGGAATTTGATATTCCACAATGGTTTGTGACTCTCTATGTTCCCCTTGTACCTATATAGGTTCAATGCTTTCTTGTTGGTCTCAAACTTCTTCGAGTTCTACTTTCCTCCCACTAATTCCTTTAGAAATGAATTCCTTTTCTAGGAATCCAACATCCCTGGAAACAAACACTTTATTGTTAGATGGAGTATAAATGTAGTATACTTTGGTTTCCCTAGTATATCCAACAAGATAACATTTATCCAATTTGGGTCCAAGCTTTTTGGGAAACTACTTTCTCACATAAGCTTCACAATCCCAAGTCTTCGTAAAAGACACATTGGGACGCTTCCTATAACATCCCTAACCTGGGTTTAGGTCTAACCCTATTTGTTTGTATTAAATAAGTTGCTTCAAACTTTAATATAATTCTCTAAAGTGTTTTGTTATCAGGTAACAAACTTATGTTTCAAGTTTGGTCCAGTTTCAATAATGTTTGAGCAATGTTCTCTTATTTTGGACCAAAATGCAATTTACCCAAGATGAGGGGTTATATTGAAATATGTCACATGTTGAATGTACCTCATGTGTTTTATAATCATAAGAAAAATAATTATTCTAAGGGGCAGCTTGTGGAAAGCCTAAGTTCCAAGTTTGAGCTTGTTTGAATAATGCTAGTGCCTTATGTATAAATTTCAGTACAAATTGAAATTTACCCAAAATGCAGGGTTGATATGAAAATTACCACCTATAGAGTGTCCCTAATCCCTCTTAGTATCATATAGAGGAGATAAAACGAAGGATACACCATGTTTGAATCATATTTGAGTGATGGTACTCTTGGTGATGAAAAGACCAAGAAAGGGTTGAATGTGAAGCCTTAATTTGAGTTATATCGGGTTGTAGAGTTCATATGAGAGTGTCTATTGGCCAAGGAGCCATAGAGGGAGCCTCATATCAGTTTATTAACTCTTGGTCCTGTCCGTGATGGGATAATCACCTCAAAGAGGTGAAGTGTATCAGTTTACCACTTCCTTGGAAAAGTTGTATGGGGTTGTGAATAAAGTGGTGATTGAGTTGAAATATCTTATCCAACAAGATAAGTGATGGCCGAAATTTCATCTCTAGATTATCCTCAAGTGTTTTGAATGTCAAGATAAATATGAGTGCATGCATGTACACGTGTCAACCATGCATGTACATGTGGAACCTAGTAGCTTAAAATGATGACACCTCATATACACTCTTTTTCATGAACCTCAACTATATATACCACTCCTTTCACCTATTAGTGAAAATTTTCGAATCTTACCACCCTATTGCTCTTATATATCATGCATAGTGTCTTGGTATCATGCATATGTGAAGGGGTATCATGCATAGTGCCCTGGTATCGGCCATAGAAAGGTGATATCGGCCATAGTGAAGTGATATCGGGCACAAGTGAAGGAATATCAACCACAAGTGAGGGGATATCATGCATGAGTGGTGAGGTATCGTGCATGGTTCTAAGGAACAAGAAGGATCTCAAGTCGTAACCCTAAGGTGAAGCTACAATCATCTTCAACCTTGGATTTAAGCGTGGATCTAGGGTTGAGATCTTCCTTTCCTTTCTTCTTCACCAAATACTTATCCATGGTGATTCTTTGCATATAGAGGAGTTCTGAAGTTCATCTCAACCTTGGGAACGTGAAGCTTTGGGTATTGGAGCTTTGAAGTTGGTCTTGAGGTGGGTTATATAACTTGAACCCAATTATGTTATTATTCACCTTCAATTCTGTTGTACTTGTTGATCTACTTTCAATTTTGAATTCTCATGAATAATTGATGATCCTATGAGTTCTAAAAGTTGTTTAGGACTATTTTACATGAACTAGAATAGTAATAACAAGAGTCTAGAGGTTGATTATGATGACGTCATCAAGGTATAAACTGATAACGGATTTAAGTACACACCTCTAACCCGATATGGTGATGGAACCCAATATTATATGAAAACTGATATACCTTAGAACCTCACACCCCTATTGTTTTGTACAATGGTTTGTGAAGGGCTCAATTAAATTTTTAGATTGTCACTCAACCCAATGATAGGTTGATACCTTGAAGTAATGAAAAAGGTATGATATGTGAACACACCTCTAGCATGATATAGTGATGAGTTTATACCTCATGGACGATATGAGAAACACATACACACATCTCATGAATGATAGGATGATGAAGTGCACACCTTGCGCATGATATTATGTCAAGCATACACCTTGTGCATGATATGAGGTCAAGCACAAACCCTATGCATGACATGGATTCAAGTAGACATCTCTGACCCGATATGGTGTTGAAATCCAACATGGTAATATGGAACTCGATATACATTGGAACTCCAAACCCCTATTGGTTTGTAAACCTGGTTTAGTTTAGACTAACCTATTATCTAGCCTAGCACTCATCACAAGATGAAGGGTAGGACAATACCATGAAGGTTTGAAGAAATGTGAGCATAAGGGTCTAACCCAATATGCAAACCCTAATGTTGAGTAACTCGACATGGAAGCACAATATGGTGATGAGGATACACCTCAAGCACGATATGGATGCACAATATGGTGACCAAGGATTCACCTCTAAGCATGATATAGAAGCACACACACTTCTATGCCCAGTATGGTGGGAGTAATCCAAATTACTTGATTGAGTAACACATGTAGTGTGCTATGTCAAATGATACCTTAAGATGTAAAGGTTTTTAATGCACTTTGATTAAGTAGGCCAATGTACCTTGGAGAAAGGGTTGAGCCAACTTAATAAAGTATGATGTAATTGACATCCTAGTGAGTATGAGAGAGAAACTTACACTTGTGTGATAATCATATTGTGAGCATACATTGATACTCCTAATATGTTTGGAGTATGAATTAGGGTTTGGTTCTTGATAATATATACTTGAAACCCTAATCATCTTAAAGGGGAGACCCTAACACTAATAATGGGTGAAGGTATGAATTAGAAACCCTAATCAGTTAGAATGAGAAACCCTAACCCTAATAATGGGAAGGATGTATTTCTCTTGCATCACATAGTGATGATATGAATCTGAAACCCTAATCGGTTAGAATGACAAACCCTAACCGGAATAATGGAAATGATGTATTTCTCTTGTATCACATAGTGATGATATGAATTTGAAACCCTAATTGGTTAAAATGAGAAACCCTAACCCTAATAATGGGAAGGATGTATTTCTCTTGCATCACATAGTGATGATATGAATCTAAAACCCTAATCGGTTAGAATGGGAAACCCTAACCCTAATAATGGGAAGGTTGTATTTCTCTTGTATTGCATGGTGATGTTATATACTTTCTATTGTTTTTATCATAAAGTGCTAACCATGCAGGAATCATGATATGATGAGCATAGCCAGGTATGAGCTATGATGTTTCATATAATACAGATTTACATGTGAGCCATGTTAAATACTTGTACAACAAGTAAAATTCTTATAGGGTCTGATGACCTAAAAAGATAGTTGTTGCCTAGTGAGAACTGACAAGATGTTTAAATTGGCCTTGTGAGCCATGTGAAATACTTGTGCAACAAGTATTATGTATACCTTGGTATGAGTACCAAGAGGTAACAGTTACTTGATGAGAGGTGACAATGTTCAGTGATGAACTAAGGGTTTGAATACCCATATTTAGTAATCATGATGATGATAATGGTAAGGGAGAAGAATCCCTAGTAATGTGACAAGGGACTGAAATCCCGAGTGTTATACATTCAATGTGTTCCAAAGATCATGAAAGTACTTGATAAATGTATTACACCTTTCTTTGTAGCATCTGTTATAATTCATGTTTGTAACTTGGTTGATGCTAAAAGATATTGTAATGCACCTAATTAATCAAGTGGAATCTCATCATGTAGTTTCCCTAACCATAGATCCATTCATTGTCAGAATTTGTTGAATGGTGAAATGAGTTTAACTCGGAGAGCATATTTTTGAATATGCAGGGGTGAAGGATGACATATATCCTTAATTCCTAATGGAGAATTGATGTAGCACCTTCCTCATTTATTTTATATCGGGATTGATATGTGAATCTCCTGGCCAAATGAGGAATTGATGTGTAAATTCTTCTTCATTAATTGATAACGAGATTGATATGTGAATCTCCCAACCAAATGAGGAATTGATGTATAATCTTCCTTATCATTATAACCTGGGAATGGATAATTGAAATCTCCCTGAAGAGAGTGCATGCTATGGCTGTAGATCTAAAACAAAGATACCAGTATACCCTGGTAAGCTAATTGCAGTTGACACAAGATGTCCTTCCAGTAGTCTCATATTGACCGAGACAGGTGAGGTCTTGGTGGATGGCTCTTCCATTGACCTTGTATGGTACCGATTTTGACTAAGCGATGGTTGGTTGGAGCATGAGCGGTATACCTCATCTCCTCAGGGCATAAGTGTGATTGTAAATATGTAATCAGCTATGTAGCGTATTTTCTTTAGGATCGAATACGGAAAACACTGGTTGATGTTCACTTCTTTTACACATCTTAAATGGATAGATGTTATACATGTTCTTCATATTCCTTATAAAGTGAATAGATGATTTATTTCTCTATCATAGATTGTCGCATTACTTTAAAAGATGAGATTGCTCTATTCTTCTTATAAATAGTGATTAATATTGCTTATTAATATAAACAAACCTCTTCTCAGTTTTATACTATTTACCTGTGATAATAACATTGTTGGAAAAGAGTTATATCTCTCACTGGGACTTGTGTCTCACCCCGTTGTTCACCAACATTTTTAGGTGGATGCAGACGAGGTGGTAGAGATCTTACTGTAGAGGGAGAACAACAACAATAGGGGCAGCAGTAACAGCTCAGGTGGAGTGTATTGTATGTCGTGTCTTGTAGATAGAAGTCCTATGTGTCATCTCTATACTCTCAGGTCCTTGGAGTCAATATGTAATGGTTTTATAAATGATTTGAGATTTTGGCTTGTATGTCTCAAGGTTTTATGTTGCTTCAGTATATGTTTTGACCTAGCAACTGGTATATATTATCCTCAAGATGAGATGGTACAATGTATGTACAATGTGAACCATGATGTATATGGAGTTTTGGTTCTTTCTTTAAAAATTTCCTGGAAATGGATCTCTTTGCAAAATGGTTTTTAATTTTTAGTGATTTTGTTAATCCGCTACTAATGGTTATTCTACATATTTACTGGTGACGATTCGGCTTGATTCAATGTCGGGTCGTCACACTTCCCATACCATATCTCATATGGTGTCTTTTGAACCGATTTAAATAGTACACAATTTAGTGTAAATGCGGCAGTTTCTAGAGCATAACCCTAGAATAAAGTCCAAATATCAGCTAAACTCATCATTGATCACACCATATTTAGCAACACACAATTCCTTCTTTCAGACATACCATCGTGATGTGGTGTTCTAGGTGGATCCCACTATGATATGATACCACAGTCTTGCAGAAGGTCCTCAAACTCTTGGCTTAAGTATTATCCACCTCGATCAAAATTAAGTGTTTTAATACTTTTACCAAGTTGGTTTTGTACTTCATTCATGAAATCCTTGAACTTTTCAAGAGTTTCTGACTTATGTTTCATCAAGTAAACATAACCATACCCATTGAAGTCATCAGTGAAGGTAATGAATTATTGATAACCATCTCTAGCATTTGTTCGAAAAGGGCCAGAGAGGTTAGTATCTATGAGTCCTAATGGATCACTATCCCTCTTAGTGTTTCCAGTGAAGGGAGTCTTTGCCATCTTTCCCAATAAACAAGACCCACATGTCTCTATTGATTTGAAATCAAAAGAGTCCTGATAACCATCTTTATCGAGTCTAGATATGTGATTCTCATTGATGTGCCCTAAACAACATTGCCAAAGATATGTTTTGTTTGAGTTATCAAGTTTTAATATTTTGGTATTAACATTATAGACATTTGTCTTTAGATCTAGAAATTAAAGATGATAAGACATTGGGGCAATTTCATAAAAGATCTAATATTTAGAAATAGAACATTGACCATTCTTTATATGAAATTCACATCCATCCTTGTTCATACAAGATACATAAATAATGTTTCTATAAATGGCAGGTACAAAATAGCACCTCTTTAACTCTATTACAAGCCCCATAGGAAGAGACAAGTATTGGTTCCAACTGGAGTGTCAACAACTCTTGCTCCACTCGCAATGTGTAGTTCAACCTCACCCTTTCGTAAAGGCTTACTTCTTTTCAGATCATGCATATTCGAGCATATGTGAGATCCACATCTAGTACCAAGATGAAGAAGTAGAAAAATTTATCTCAATAACATATATACCTAAAGTAGATATATCTATCCCCTCCTTCTTCCACAATTCCTCTGGGTAGATAGGGCATTTCCTCTTCCAATATCCAGGCTGCTAATAGTGGTGACAATTGCCTCCCTTGTTTACCCCTCCCTTTGATTTAAGTGCAGAAGACTTGGGTTCTGGATAGCTTTAGAACTCTTCTTAAAAACTACTCTATAAATGTTTTTAACAAGAAGAGAAGATGGTGCTCTTTCATCAGCCCTTTGGCTATTCTCATTCGATCAAAAAAGACGGAATTGACCTAAGCCTAGCTTTGCCTTTGCCCTTGGACTTCCCTTCTCAACTGATCATCATCATGGACTTGGGTTTTTCTTTCTTGATCTGCACTTCAACTATTCTCAACATTCCAATTAACTCTGACAATGACTTGTCAAAATCATCCATGTTGTAGCTCATAACAAACTGACTATATAACTCTGTTAGTGACTACCTAATCACATCAGTGGCCAACTCTTGACCCAAGGGAAATCCCAATCTATAAAGGTTCTCCACATACCCAATAAGCTTGAGCACATGGGGACCTACTGGATCTCCTTCTTCAATGTTGCACTTGAACAACTCCTTGAAGACATCATATCTCTTTTATCTTGCATGATCTTAGTACATGTTCTTAAGATGTGTTACCATATCAATAAAGTCCATGTTCTAATGTTGTCTTTACAACTCATAGTTCATTGAGAATAGCATCAAACACTTGACATATATGACATCTTCAGAGTGCTTCTTGTAAGCATTCATGTTAGCCTTAGGTGTTGTGGGAGTAGGTTCATCTGGCTCTGGTGTCTCCGAGACATAGAGCTTTCCCTCCTGTGTCTTGAACTAGTCATGGAAATTGTTCCCATTCAACTTGTCCTTCTCAAACTAATCGCAAGGAATATGTGTTATTGGCTGGCATTTGATTCTACAAGAAAATTTTGCACTTTGTCAAAACACTTTTGATTTGATTTGATTAATAAAATTTTGATGATGTTTAGTTAGGCCCATGTACACAATTCTTGATAAATATATGCATACCATGTTAACAAAGATATAATATTACACATAATGGTTTACAACTCTCTTATTTTCTTATAAGGACCTAGACGACAGTGATCAACTAAACTCAACTAACATAATACTTAGCTCTTGTGGTAGATCTACTTTGATGTATCTACATCTTCAATTCACATGGTTTCCCTAATATGTTTGAATAGATAGGTAATATACTTTCTCAGAGAATGAGTAAAGCATTTTATGCACTTTAATGCTCTTTGATCAATTGAAAATAAAAAAATGATAGTAATGTATATTTTAGTACTAATTGTACCTAAATTTATAAATGAATTTGTAACATTAATTAGTTAGAAATATACAATATCAAAATGTTTTTCCTAGTCATTATCTTTCTGGTATTTTTATTAATCTTGAATCAACTTGATGACTCAACTAACTATTGTAGTGGCCAACTATAATTAAGTGTCCAGTCTAACTAATATAACTCTTTATTTGGACATACTTGAACAATCTTTATGTTTTTTTTTTCCAAAAATCACTTGGATCGTACCATCCAAGTGAAGCCACTATCATGTGACTTATCATACAAATATTAAGGTAAGTTTGGGACCTTAAGTCTACTATAAACTCCTCATTTTGTGTTAAGGTTGCCTCATAAGATTTGGAGGTGGATAAACAACATCAACAAAACCATAGCCCCCTTATCCTTGGTACTCAGTAGGGGTGCCTCTTGGTATGACAACCTATGAATCCATGTAGTTTGGTTCCACAAGGGTTGAGACACAATAAAAAATTAGTACCACAAGGAGTAGGTCTACAAGGGCTATGTACTCCAAGTTTCAATGTCTCAAGTACCATTAGAATATCTTATTGTTGTTGAATACCCATATTGAACTGAAAATTACCTAGTTGGTTGATGTTGGGTACTTCTTATTTCTCTATCTAGGATACTTCTTCCTATATTTGATAGTCCATAGACCATTTCACCCTCTCTGCTAAAACTTGTAGGGATGGGTTTTATGGTGTTCAGGGTGTCAATATTACAATTTTTTTTCTCGTCCCCGCGCCTAGGGTTCTGTCTTCCCGGAATGCCGACCGTGCAAGTGGTTTTCTTCCTCCTCTCTTAGTTTAGGGTTTTCTATTGCATGTCCAAGACGTTCTATGGGTTTTAGATCCCACCCGGGGGCTAGTATCAGATCTGATGGTGGATGACCTAGCAGATCAGTTTGAGAGGCTGCGGATTACAGAGGTAGAAGAGGAGGTTGTGGAGGTAAAGGTGGATGATGACCAGATTCTGATAGAGCATATGGAACTGGCGTTGGTTGCCAGACTATGGACGGAGAGATCTTTCAATTTTGCGGTGATGAAGCAGACGCTGGTGCAGGCGTGGGGACTGCTGGATGCAGTTCTCTTCAAGTCTGTGGATCCAACTACGTTCGTGATCCAATTCACAAACTGGAAGGACAAACAAAGGGTTTTGGATGAGGGCCCGTGGAATTTTGACAACAAGATGCTTCTTCTCAAGGAGGTGGATGCAGGTGAGCAACCAGGGCGGATTGAGTTCTGAGATTGCACCATATGGGTCTGACTATATAACCTACTTTTGGGCGTGAGATCGCTGGCGGCGATCAGGTGCATTGCGGAGAATGTTGGGCCGGTGGTGAAGATGGACTGTGATGGATTGGGATGGGAGACCTCTTCTAGGGTGAGGGTTACGATTGATGTATCAAAACCTTTGAAGTAGATTTAGAAGGTGCACTGCAATGATGGCAGTGTGGCGGTCGTCGATCTAAAGTATGAAAGGCTACCTGTGTTCTTCTTCCAATGCGGCTTGCTAGGGCACGCGGACAGGGACTGCCCGAGCTTGGAGGAAGACGATGACAATAGAAGATTCTGGGGAAACTGGTTGCGGGCATCTCCCTGTAAGCCTAGAGTTCCTCTTGAAGATGAGCTCCTTGGGGGCGGCTCTCTAGGGAAAATGGACACTTTCAGTTCCAAACGAGAAGCAAATCAACCCCTAGCCAATCGTGGGGGTCAGAGGGATGGTCCCATGATAAGAATGAGAGGATAGCTGCAAGTGTGCACGACATGAAGGAAACTATGGAGGCATAGAGCAAGAGAAGAGAGGTGAACGATGAGCAGGTAGGGATAGGAGTTTGTGGGGGGAAATGTGCCTTCACAGGCCGCTGCAAGACGAAACCAATACACAATGGAGGACCTACTCGCGGTGTTCAAAACCTCAGCAATGCCGCCATGTGGAGAACAGCAAGCTGATAAAGATGGGGAGGTAAATGTCCATGGGGGTACAAAGCAGGTTGGAGGGAAGGAAGGGATGGTACCGATGGGGTTTGAGCCTGAGGAGGAGGCAACTGGGCACACGGGGGGAACATTAGAGCAAAGGTACATATGGAAGGAAGCCAGATCCACAGTAGGATGGAAGCAACAAAGGGATGTGGTTTGGGGGAACAAGGAGTGGGCGAAGAGAGGGAAAAGATAATGGTGAGCGGTGCTGGTGGTGGGATGGAATGAGTAGGGGGGGATGGGGGAGAAAAGAAAGTGTTGCACATAAGGAAGGTGGTGTTGTCGGTAGGCCTGGCACGTTTCCCTGGGAAGGATGTGGAGGAGATGGAGAAAGAAAGAGGATGTGTGCTAGCTAAACATAGACAGAATATGAAGCTGAGGAAGGAGAAGATACCAAAGGTTACTAATACCAAGGGGCAGGGAGAGAAAGGGAGCAGCATGCGGGTCACCAGGCAAAATAAACACAAGAGGAACATAATGAATGTCGATGAGCAGGGCAATGAAGCTATGGATATGGGTACAGGCACAACAGGGGTAGCAATTAATGAAGGTTTCAAGCGACAGAAGACATTGTACAGTGCATGTCTGGGAGTTGATAACAAAGGTGAAAATCAACAAGTAGTGGATGTTGGGGGAGCCCAAACCCGTGAACATCCATGAAAACTCTAAGTTGGAACTGCCAGGGGTTGGGTCGCCCCAAGGCAGTGGATGCTCTCTGGGCATTATGCTAGAGAGAGAGACCCAATATAGTTTTCGTTATGGAAACTATGATGGAGGACAAGTTACTTGAAAATGTGAAAAGAAGGTGCGGCTTTGCTGAGGGAATTTGCATCTCATGCTCTGGTAGAGCTGGGGGCATTGGCTTATGGTGGAAGGATGTGCAGGTGGATATTATCAGCTATTCTGATAGGCATATTCAATATAAAGTAGAGGACAAGAGATCTGATTTCAGTTGGGTAGCTTGTGGTATTTATGGATGGGCGGAACAAGATCAAAAATATAAAACCTGGGATTTGATGAGACAACTGTTTGGGAGTACATATGGCCCTATTGTGTTCTATGGTGACCTCAATGAAATCACACAAAATTGAAAAAAGCAAGGAGGACCGACGAAGCCAGAAAGAGTTATGAGGCCATTCCGATAGGTTATTGATGACTGTGCACTACTAGACATTGGCTTTGATGGTAATATTTTCACGTGGCACAGGGGGAGGATGGCAGAGACTCTGGTGGAGGAGAGACTTGATAGATTCCTGGTGAGTGATGAGTGGCGTAATAAATACACGGGCTTCTCCGTAAAACACCTCCCTTTCTATATGTCAGATCATGCACCTATTATTCTATCAGCAGTGGTAGGTGATCCGGTGAGAAGGAAACGGCAGGCTAGATTTTTCTTTGAGCCTATGTGGCTATCTGAGGAAAGTTGTGGCACGACGGTGCAGGAGGCATGGAGGGAAGGGGATGGGCTAAAGCTGAAAAGTTAAATGAAGAAGGTGGGTGGGAGTCTAGATAGATGGGCAGCTACAAAGTTTGTTGGGGTCAAAAAAAGAATTAAGGAGACCAAAAAACACTTAGGTGAGGAACAAAAGAAATGGTCAGATGGGGAGGTGCTAAAAATATGTGAAGAACTTGCAAATGAACTACAAAAACTCCAAAGAGAAGCTGAAATGTTGTGGTGTGCGAGGGCAAGAATAAAAGAGTTAAAAGAAGGGGACAACAAAATAGCGTACTTCCACCATACACATCCCAACGCCAAAAGAAGAACACTATTAATGGGATTAAATATGAGAATGGGATTTGGAGGACAGTAGATGAGGAGATCCTGAAAATTATTGAAATTTTTTATAGAGAACGTTTCCAGTATGGGGGCTCAATTGACAGTGAAGGGGCAGTGGCTGGTATCCAGAGGAGTGTGGATGGTAGGATGGCAGCAATGCTAGAAAATGAGTTATCAAATGAAGAAATTAAAACAGTTGTCTTCCAAATGTCACCTAATAAAGCACCGGGTTCTGATGGTATGAACCCTGTTTTTTACCAAAAGTTCTGGCACATAATTGGGGAGGACATTGCAAATCATATTAAAGGCTGGTGGAAAGGGGAGTGCTCAATAAAGGATTTTAATGATACTTTGGTTGTTCTTATTCCTAAGGTGAAAAGGCCAAGAGTGGTGGGAGAGTTCCGACCTATCAGCTTATGTAATATTGTCTACAAAATTGCGACGAAAGTTCTTACAAATAGGCTGAAACCTCTCATGGATAGTATTATTTCAGTAAACCAGAGTGCGTTTATACCGAGCCAAATGATCACGGATAATTCTTTGATTGCATATGAGTGTTTTCATTCTATGAAAGGTGGGAAGGGTGGAAAACAAGGGCAGATTGCTTTGAAGCTTGATATGATGAAAGCTTATGATAGGATTGAATGGGACTTCTTGAAGAAGGTCATGGAAAAGTTTGGGTTTGGCTGCAGGTGGATTGATAGAGTTATGGATTGTGTTTCCTCATTCTCTCACACTTTTACAACCAATGGGGAAAGATCTACCACCTTTCAGCTGTCTCGTGGACTTCGACAAGGTGAACCTATCTCTTCTTACTTGTTCATTCTATGTGCTGATGCGTTCTCTACCTTACTTAATCTCGCGGTTAGTGCAAATGCCATCCATGGTATGTGTATTAGCCGGGGGGGCCGGATCTCACATCTCTTCTTTGTAGATGATAGTATTCTTTTTGCTAGAGGGACTAGGAATGAATGCTTGAGAATAGCTGAAATTATCAGCCAGTACGAGCAAGCATCGGGTCAAAAGGTCAATCTATCCAAGTCTGAAATTGTCTTGAGCAAGAAGGTGATGCGAAGCAAGAGGGACGAGATCAAGGGTCTTCTGGGAGTTAGGGAGGTGGACAGACAGGCAGCCTACCTGGGCCTACCTACAACTATTGGGAGATCAAAGAAGACTGCATTTACTTACATCAGAGAGAGGGTGAGAAACAAACTTTTGGGATGGAAGGAAAAGCTGCTTTCTAAGCCAGGGAAGGAAGTTCTGATCAAGGCAATTGTACATGATATACCAACCTATGTCATGAGTGTCTTCCAACTTCCGACGGGTTTGATTGAGGACCTTAACTCCATGGTGGCAAGGTTCTGGTGGGGGGCGAAGGTGGAAGAGAGGAAGATTTCATGGATGAGCTGGGAAAACTTGTGCAAATCAAAGAAGGAGGGTGGCATGGGCTTCCGCGATCTATCTATGTTTAACCAGGCGCTATTGACAAGGTAGCTATGGAGGATTCTCACAAAGCCAGAAGCGTTGGTCTCAAAGGTCTTAAAAGCTAAATATTTCCTGAATCGCAGCTTGTTAGATGCGCGTCTTGGCCTTACACCCAGCTACACATGGCGCAGTCTTTGGGGGGGAAAATCTCTCTTTGTACAGGGCCTTAGTTGGAGGGTTGGCGATGGCAGAAACATCAATATCTGGGAGGACATGTGGGTCCTGGGTAAGGAGGAAATTCTTTCTAGCTCGGGAGACGTGACAGCTGGTTGGCCCACAAAAGTTCATGAGTTGATGTGAACGTCTGGAAAGGAGTGGGATGTGGAAAAACTCCTTGACTTGTTTTCTAGGGAGACAACAGCTGTGGTGAAATCAATTCCTCTATCTACACGGGACATGGCAGACATGATATATTGGTGGCTGCAACATGATGGCATCTTCTCGGTTCGGTCGTCATATTGGTTGGGGAGGTTGGGTGTGGTGGACTTAGAGAAAGATAGATGTGAGTATCGCTTGCCCTTTGGCGCCTTATATGGGGGAAACGCTAGCCTCCAAAGCTAGCTCATTTTCTTTGGTGTATTGCTACGGGCAGCTTGGCTACTAGAGGATGCTTGCATGATAGACATGTTACAGATGATGATGTTTGTCCCATTTATGCAACACAAGTGGAATCCATTCAACATATGCTTTGTCAATGTTCTGGGGCATATATAGTCAGGCGGGAAATTTGGCTGGGAGATGCTAAACGGCTTGGGGAATTTGGGAATTTTCATGATGATATGGTCGAGATATTTGAGTCTTGCACGGAGGTGGATATGGATGAGGTTGTTGTTGTCTGGTGGACGACGTGGACATGTAGGAACAATAAATCTTTAAAGATGAGTCCCCTGCCCCACGACCAATCTTACAGAGGTATAGGGTGTTGATAGCTAACTATAGAAGAATGGCGATGTGCGAGGGGGGACATGCTTTGGGAAGGGGGCTGGACGGTCGGAGGGATGATGATGGTTGGAGGTGGGGGTGGCAAGGTGTGGACCGGTCATGGGTGTTTATACACTCAGACGCAGCTGTGTTGGAGGGATCGAAGAGGGGGCTCGGGGCTGTCCTTCGGGTTGGGGTTGGAAACTTTGTGGGAGCTATTCAGCAGCACATAGCAGCCAAGTGGGATTCGTCAGTAGCAGAAGCCGTAGCAGCCAGGATGGGACTTACGCTGGCTAAGGAAAACTGCCATCGGGACATGAAGCTAGTACTATGTTCAGACTCACTCTCTCTGGTGAAGGCGCTGAAGGATCCAGGTGGAAGAAGGGACTACTTAGGTCTCCTTGCTGAAGACATACGCAGTTTGGCTGCCTATTTTAGTCATTTCTGTTTCTTTCATGTAAAAAGAGCCCAGAATGCTCTAGCTCATTTTATCTGTCATGATGCTATTGACTTGGGTGGCCATACTATTAGACACGGTACTATGTCGAGTCATTGGTGTGACGTCATCGAGAGTGACGGTTTCTTTGTACCTTGATTTCATTTTATAAATGATGATGGGGTTTTCAAAAAAACATTACAATTTTTTTTATTTTTTTCTTTTAGATTAATTGTTTTCCTTTTGTATTTTACTAAATATTTCACTAATGGATTGAACATGTCGATAATATTGAAGTGGATGTTTGCCTTACTAATGACTCTTCTTTTAGGGTTTATCATAGCTCATTCACATATAATATTTCTAGCAAATTCTAATATAAATCATTTGTGATGATACATTGATTCTCATTAAACATTTCTCACATTTAAACAAAACATCAAAGTAAGGAACTACCTTTTTTGTAAGATTGATGTTAACTATAGAGCATACATGGGAATTTGTAGTTAGCAACTCTGTATAATTAGTTATTTATCCATGGGTTTAAAGGAACCTTGCAATGTATAATATATATTTTCTACACTCATTTGTTGGCAATATATTTACCTAACTTCTAACTAAAACTTCCTAAATGACCAAATGTCATTTCTATTTACTTGAAAAATAAAGTAAAATTCAATCAATTGATGACAAGTATTTAGACTAGATTTTGCACATCACAAAAGAAAATTTATATGCATATAAGATAATATTCAACTTGAAACCCTCATTGTAAAATGGATCACTTCAATCAACCATATACTATTGAATAAGATGATTACACTTTTATAAGCATACCGATTTTCCATCATAGATCAGTGATTTTTCTTTACAAAATAAGTATCTTGTTAATTGAAAAATAACTTATCAAGATTGAAATATGTAACCGATGAAACACATATAATTCAATCACTAGTTGCATGGGTAAGATCTTACAAGCATTAATCCAAGTTTCGTCTAATCACCAATCAAAATCTAGAAATCCAACAATTCCAATTTTTAGAAAATTTTAAATGAATTTCCAAATTCTATCATATCCAAGATACACGTATTTTGATATCCACTTATTATACAATTTATTTTGATCATGTTTGGAATATTGAATGAAACATCCTTTAAATAGAAATGAATAATAGTAGCTTTCTATGCACTTTCTTTCATGAAGAATTTGTGAATTTAGAAGAGGATTCCTATAATGAAATATTATTGACTAGAAAAGTATCGTACCTACCTACTTTAATCAACTTATCTTTAATTCTAGAACCCATGAACAATTTATTTGATCTCTAATTGGATCAATTAATCAAGATTAGGGTGGATCACATTAAAAGAATGGTAGTTTGAGTTAGGAACAAGGTTCCTAAACCCTCTTTGATCCAACCTATGAGAAAAATCATGGAAGCAAAGATATAGGAGAGAACAATTAGATGATTAGCTACATAATTATGTATCCAAACAAATGAATATGTCTCTATAATTGTTCTATGTATGGACATTGTAGGTAGGGGTGAATATATCTAAAAACACTTACATAAAATTGGTTAGACGTTCAAGTTGTATGAAATTTGAGTGAAACTAAACAATCAAATCAAGGATAAGAGAGATTAAAGACATAATTGAAAACAAGTATTTATTGTGGTTTGACCTCTACAAGAGATGTAGTTCACTAACTAGAGAGTTCAACCTCTAGGATCTTGAACACTTAAGTACCACCCTATATTCATGTAATAGTTACACCAAGAAGACATTGTCTTTTCAAGAAAAAAGAGTAACTACATTGCATTTAAGGCCAAGGGACACAATAACCTTGTAGAGGTATTACCTATCCAATGAACTATTAGTAGTATGTCCCATGATCCACTCATATGATG
Organism: Alisma plantago-aquatica; assembly: GCA_963693085.1. Classification (NCBI taxonomy): domain Eukaryota; kingdom Viridiplantae; phylum Streptophyta; class Magnoliopsida; order Alismatales; family Alismataceae; genus Alisma; species Alisma plantago-aquatica. The sequence goes on from OY856410.1 coordinate 1,397,517,586, forward strand.
ATTGTAATGACACACTTTGTAATTTATTTGATTATTAGTAAAGGAAATTCCAAGTATTATGTTTGCTTCAATATGAGATAATAAACAAATATAATGATGTTGTAAGAATGAATGACTCAATGATGTGATTTTGAGTCGAGCACATGAACATGAGATCATGTGTATTCTAAGAGTATTCATTCTTGTCTAGGTCCATATTAAGATATTGTTATGGAAATTAGGAAAAAAACACATTAAGACTAGTATGTGTGTTGAGTAATGACTACATCTCATTAGTTAGTGATATTGAATATCAATTCAAGCACATATGTACTTGTTATAGACAAGTGTTCTGGACAGACCCACCTTGAGTATGATGCATGGAAGCCATAAATGGCAGTCAAATTCGTATCTCAATGTGACAATGGTGATTTTGGTCCTAAGACCTAACATCACTATAATGATCACATGTTGTTAGGTGTGCTTTAAAATTACGCAGTGTGACCTTGAATAATGGTTTCCATATAGGTAGTTATTAGGTGCACTGTGGCACATGTGCATGATTGTTGGTGATGTAGATGGAATTTCTCCCTCCTATTGGAGTGATATCTCGACCACTTGATGAGTGAGACTCTAAAATGAATGTCCATGCTCATGTGAGTCAACGTGTGATGTTGAGATCATAAATATCTCAAATATTGTACTCCATATCAAGTAACAAATATTGAACTTGAAGAGGATGATGTTTTCATGTGTCTATTTCTATCTAGATATAAGAGACAAAGGGATTATATGATCATTGTCACAATAGTTACCACACTAAGGTTGCTATATCATCATCGTTTGTGAAATCATGATATGATTTTATATATCACTATCAATATAATTTGGAGCCAATAAACGTCACATACATAGGATGCATAGGGAAGATAAGTATAATAATGAACACATGATTAATTGGTTACTAAAAGGTTTAGGGAATCAATTGGATCATTGATTGGATTATTGGAGGCCCATTTGTTTCACTAGAAAGTTGATTTTCCCGACTAGATAGACTGATAAATCAACTAGATGGTCTAGTTTATCAATCACGATGAGATATGCCATTTGGTAGATTGGCTAGCCTATTCTCCTGATTGAACTAGATCACCTATAGGTTGAATGTGTAGTCTAGTTGCCTGACCAGAATAGATCAACAAACCAATCCAGAATGTTGACCCAGTCTAGTCAATTGACTGGACTAGCAAGTCACTCGACTGCATTTGTCAGCATGGCCTCTATAAAGGAGCCCACAGTTCATTGACTAGACTAAGCTAGTCGATTAACCAATTCTCTACAAGTAGGCTATTGAAAGGCAACCACTATCATTTTGTTTCCTAGGGTTTATAAGATAGCTTGCTTCCCTACCATTCCTATAAATAGGGGCATGCCAAACAAGGTTTTTAGATGCACACTTTTGTGACACCTTCAGACTAGTCATCAATACCCATAGGGAGAGAGAGAAGGATATGATAATGCAATGCTAGCACATCACCAGTGAGAAGACTTTCCTTCCCACTAGCTCTTTGAACACAACATGGAGTTCTTGATCATCATGGATAATATATATATGTAGATTCATTGGTGGATACATAGGGATAATATCAATTCCATCCTCCTTAGTCTATACTCTTATGAGCACCATTGACGGATCTACTTCACGATAAAGGTATTCCTCACAATCCTTCCTTCTTGATACATTGTTATTGACGAGATTTGATCGTAGGGACGTGGATTATATTAAATCTTTGTTGCTTTTTCTGCTCATATTGCATCCACAGATCTGTACAAGCTTCACCAAGGACTTACCAACCATTTATTTTGGATCTTCAATCTTGAACCTTCACCTCCTTTACCCAGGAAGCAATCTTCAAGCATTGAAAGAGGATATTCAAGAAAGGAGATTTGAGAGCTTTAAAAGGTTGAAAATGGTTGTATCTCTCTCACATATTTCCTAATTTTATCTTAGTGACAATAGAGAGTAACAAAGATCAAGGATGATTAGGAGGCTCAATGGGTTTTCCCACTCAACTTCAGTATATAAGCATGAGAGGCAACTTTGGAATGAAGTCTAATGGTTTATACTTATATTTGAGGGTAATCAAAAGCCAATAGAGTACTTCAATTGGAATGCTAGCCATTTTAAAGAGGTTTGTTACTTTTACAATGGATATAGATGTAACGTACATAATTTTGGACTGTAGACTTATTTTGATCTATAATATATTATTTTTCTTCACTCAAAAACATCAATTGATCTTCTTCCCAATTTATAATTCAACTTCTATTGAATAGTCATGAACTTTTTGAACAAAATATGATTTTGAATGTCTTGGTCGAACCCTACTAGATCGGGATCCGATGTGGGTTAGCCTGACCCAATTACAAGTAATTGGCTTTGTAATCAATTAAAAATATATTTTTTATTATTAAAAAACCAATATAGAAGGATCATTAGAAATAATGAACTATGTACTATACTAGGACGACAATAGTCAAATGAATATTGTCAAACATAGAATCCTATACTATATTTTTTAGAAACAATATAAGCATTTCACATGTTATTTTTATATTTATGCTAAAACAATAGTTAAACACAACACAAATTTAGTTGTATAGGATTTACTTCAATCATATTTGATTGTCTAATGAAACAATTATACACATCATGTCTACCATGATATATAAATTGGATCCTAAACAACATTACTTTAATGGATCTAATATTGTGAAAGTAATGATTCATTAATTTATTATCTACTGATGACCTTTCCGTTCAAGAGAATAAACACCAATTATACCACCCTAACGTAATCCTCAAAACTCATCTTTTGATATTGCACATTTTAAAACCTATTTTGTGTTTACTAGACAGACAAATACTCTTCCTATTCAATCATCTCATAAAGAGACATTATTGACCAATTGGTATAATGGGAGATTAATGGATGATGATTGATTACGAAAATGACATTAGAGTACAACAATGCTATCTCTGACAACGAATTCTTCCACATTCATTTTCCTCATTATGTTATTCTTTACTTGTGAGACCTCCTTCCAATATTTCAATAATAACTCCATATCTTAATTTCCCTATCACAAAATAGTGTTTTTGAGTTCATCTCTGCTTAACTTACAATTGGGTTGCCTCTTCCCCTCTACCCAGTATATAACTAAAAACGATTGGCTACATTTTTTGTTTATAAATTTAATAACCATCACATTCTCTCTTTAATTTTATGTATCAAATGATGATGACCACTTATAAAGGGGACTGAATCTAATGTTGTAGAATTCCAAGGAAATTGATGTGCCTCACATCAGCGTAATGGAACAAATGGTATGATGTGTCCATTTCTTAATAAACCATTTGAACTTTGAACTTAAGTGTGGGAATGGATAGGTCCTTCAACAATTAATTTCATCAATGGTTCAATTATCTAATAGAATCCATTAGAATACCCATGCCGACTCTCTATTCTATAAAACCAAGCCCCTTGACTACAAGCAACACAAATCCCACAATGTAGTATGTAATGTTTAGATCTGTATTTTTGCACCATCATCATCAATGTCAAACCTGCCACATGTGAATGACCGACTCTCTAAAGTGGTGAGACATCCCCTTCCATTTATTCATTCACCCTACAAATGTAGATGTAACTCTAGACTATGCCACTGACCATACTCAATGATACAAGTCAATGATTGAAATCCATTTCATGTTTTACATACTCCTTCACCAGTCTCTCCCTCTTCATATATACATACAGAATGCTTTTAGAAAGCCACATAAACATCTTAGTTGCAATATCCTACCTGATTCCACCTTCCTAGATCATTGGATGACTCTCGTCAATACCCAAATGCCACTCTCCCCGGTGACCCTGTAATCATGGACATGTTGTCTAGTTAGGAGTTATGTTTCCCTCATGATGCCCAACCCAGAGTTGACCCTCAAGCACCCAAAATGATGGTTAGAGATGCTCAATGACCACCTCCTTGGTTCCCAACAACCCCACGATTCAAGGAGCACATCTCTAGCCTATCCCCTTATTATGTGACATATTTTGTCTCCAACCTTCTTTGCTTCTTCTCATGTTAGCTTAAATATAAATATTAACAATAATAGTAATAAATTGATTACCAAGATGATAAATGAACAAAAGCAATACAAGATAATACAAAAAATTAGATGATAAATATAGTTTGGAAACTTTGGAAAATGAGATAATAACCGAGGATAATATCACATCTACTTTGATTTCTTAGTTGGTAGAGAAGTCATATAGTTAATTTACATATAGTTTGATTTTGTAGGATAATAACCTAGGATAATATCACTTCATTAAATAGGTGCACGAACTTGGGACTAGTAGCATATGTAAATGAACATAAATGAACAAGTGACATTAATTATATAGACACATATGTAAAATCGACCTATAAATATAATGGGGGAACCATGTTATATTAATAACCCTTCATGGGAAGCTAATCCTAACTAAGGAAAATTAATATATTACAAGCCAAATGATAATAAAGTTGCACTATACTCTTCAGATGTCTCTCTTTTGGATTCAATTTGTTAATGTACAGTCCTTGGATTCCTGGATAGTAGAGCAATTGAATTATCTATTATGTTGTTGATTTATTCTTCCCTCTTGAAATTGCATGCATGCAATCCTATATAGCAGTGAACTCAAATTGTTTCTAAGTATTATTTTTCCACTTGAAGGTCACTATAATTATATATTACAAATATTGAATATTTTGAATATTAAGATAGTAGTAAAATTGATCTACTGAAGTTTTGACTCCCTTGGGATTTGTCCCATAAGATTGTTGGCTCACTTGAGGTTGGATAATATCCCACTACCTACACATAGGTTGCAATGCATTAGTTGTCCAACAATATATTGGTTGAAATATCAATTATGAAACTACGTCGTTCTCTCATAGATGATTGAATGCATGCCACTCCCTAGAGAAGATATGATATTATAGTGCTCAATTTTAATATTTGAAACTGGTCTTATTATTGTGAGCATCTTGATATTTTGGACAATTTTGAATATTTGATGAGTTGTAGATAACTTGAATAGTAAACAAACTTGCAATTTTGATATTTTGATAATCTTGCAAACTTGATAAATTTAAACTTGAATCTTGTCAATGCCATTTATTATCTTGGTAAATAGTACACTAAATAGTCCTTACCTAATTTGTAAATGCATTGAATCTTGTATAGTTTCATAATTTTAAATAGGTCAAGGTTTAGTACCAACATTGGCAGAGTTTTTCCTCTTTGGTCCACGCCAGGTATGATTTATCCATTTGGGATATACATGGATAGACAATCAAAGGAAGACTTTATAAGAGACGTGTAGGGAATGTCATCTACCGAAGAGTAGAAATGACTCAATTGTAGTCCTTATGTATAGGATTCCATCAACCCTGATTATAAAGCATTGATATACAAAAGCCTTGTTTTTCTTCTGAATTTAATCACATTAAAAATAATTGGTCCAAAATATTGAGTTTTTACAATAGATCACTTTTTATCTCTCTGTAACAACTAGTTTGCACTTTATAAATACAATACCATTTCCTATAATATGAGTGTCATAACTCAGTTGATGACACTATAAGACAAGGCTTTTGGCCTCATCAGCCAAAGAATAATGGAAGATATCATCTTAGTCTATGGGATTGTATGACTAAGGCAAAAGGGCTCATCGGATGAAATTGACTCAGGGTGATGTCGGTCAGAAAACATCACTTCTTTGTGTTATATCAATTAATGAAAAAGTGCACATTTTGTCCATCTAATATTATTCTAATTATCATTTTAGCTTAATTACACCATAATGTTATATTAAATGATTTACAACACAATTATAGTTGAGAAACTATCTATTCTTCAATTCTTTATTATGGGCTATCTTTACTTGTATTTCACCAAACTATAGTTTGTGAATTTCAATGCTTTGAGTGTATATAATGATTATAAATGGTCTCCAAAAATATTAGATACACATGAAGGAAATGGCAAAGTCATCATAAAAAAGGACAATGTGTAACCCTTGAGTCAACATTCTCTTCAATTTTGAAAATGGCAAACCATTCCTAAATGAAAGCTATGAAATTTAAATATTTTTTTGATGACATGGGACCATCCCCAAAGACAGTGATGATTGTGACCCCTTATACAATGTGAACCCATGGCTCCCCCAACTACCTGCACATTGGGGGTTGCAAGGTAAACTCACACAAAGACTGAGCTGCATGATGGGACCAAGGATCGGTGAAGCTGCACATCTGGGGATTCAAACCCAAGTCCCTACTTAAGGGAGACCATGACTTCTCCACCAAGCAACCACTCACTCGGTTGAAATTTAAATCTTTTACATTTGCATTAGAAGGATGTTTATATTTCAAATAAAACATACCCCCTCACTATGCTTGTCATGCATTTATTCTTAGTTCTCACAAGAAGTATCATTTCTATCCATATACATTCATTCCTAGCATGTTATCCCTTTATTTATAAAAAAGGTGGGACATGGGATAGAAGAGCATAAATGAGGTTTTATCCACCAAAAACAAGAAAATATGGAAGTGATATGAAGCATGTGATATCTCAAAAGATGGGCTATTCCACAAGTCACATAGCTGAAAAGAAACTCAAAACCATGAAATATTGTCATTTGAATACAATGTTTAAGTACCTTAAAGATAATAATAAAAATAGTACATGAAGAATCATCCAATTATATAAAACATATATCATCATACTATAGGCAATAATGAGAAAGATGAAGATAAAAATAGCCTCAGTGGACATGTGTCCTATTTAATACATATTAAGCTAATAGAATACATAGGAGTAGGATAATCTATACCAAGACATGATTATCTATGGAGGGATCATAATCTGCATCAACCTTATCATTTGGTGGAGTAGGAGGGTATAGATGAGGACTCTTAGGAACATATTCAACATCCTCTTCCTCATCACTATTCTCATCAACATCAATATCATTTTCATCATCTACATCACTAAAAGCCTCTTCCACATCCATGTCAACATCCTTAGACGTCTGAGTCTCACAAATGGGCTATTGAGCATGTATCTGATCCTCAATCATATAACCACAGACAATAAGGGCCTGAAACTTCTTAGAGTTAATCTTGGTGCCCCACTCATAGTGAACCAAGTTAGAAAGAGAGAAAAGGAGGTAACCATGACTAGATATCATTTAGTAAGTGATGAGGTGTGTGATTCTATAGGTGGTACAATACCATGAAGACATGATGGATAAGATGAACCAACAATAACAATAGTAGGAGTAGCAGATGATGAATACTGAGAAGCAGGATAGAACTAGTCACATGTACAAGTAGCATAGTCAATTGAGTTGAAAGATGGATGGTAGGTAGGATGCAGACGAGGACAAGACATTCTCATGGAGGACATGATATGCATGAGGTCATTGTGAGGGTGAAAATGCATTCTCATACATCATATATCCCTTGAGTTACTCATTGGATATAGAGAATGAGTCACAAGGTGGATGTGGAGGCATGGTGGTGGATTGTGAAGGTGGATGAGTAGGCTAGGTGGGTGGGGGTTGACAAGAGGTGGAGTCATGAGGCCAATAATGGGATGAAGAAGAACCAGAACTAATCTTGGTATTGATTGGGGGTTTCTTTATATAAGTAATGCTAGTTGGATTACCTCTTACATAATATGGATATTTTAGTTCAACAAAGAAGTCTTTTCTAATGAATTTCTAAAAAGTACCATCAATGAGGTTAGCGTTGATAAGTATCATGGTTATTTTGCTCAAAGTCAAAGAAAGTCATGTGGTATAGTATACACTTAGGCCACTTAACCCTAACACCATATGGAAGACAATATATGAAATGGGTTGTGCTTTATGCAACTACCATCTTTTTCTTGGGATGGATATTGGCATTTACCTACATTGAATGCCACTAGCCTTGTCTGAAGTGACATAGAAGAGGAACATATAACACATCTCTTGGTGTATTCATATTTGGGTTTTCATAGCCATGCAAATGTAATGGATTTCAAAATTTTAGGGCCAAAGTGGTCATATATATTTTCTAGATCGCACTAGTACATAATCGGCCTTTAGTGTCAGTTATTTAAGGCCTTTAGTGTCAGTTTTTAAGCGACACCTATGTGGGTGCCGCTAAAAGCCCAACCGTTACACGTCGGTTTTCAAACCGATACCACAACCCTTCGTGCGCCACTGAAAACGCATCGAAAATGCGCCAGCAGGGGGTATAGGCGTCGATTATTAGCTTAGAAACTGACGCCATATACCTTCGGGCCACAGAAAGGGCGCCATCTGGGGCACTATCAACGTCGGTTTATTAGTGATAACCGACACCATCTCACCCGCTGCCACGGCCGTGCCGTGGTGTCTGGCCTCATTAGGGAAATCGACGTCGGTTACTAGTAGGGCAACCGACACTGTAACCATATGTCATTGATTTTATACAAATAACTAACGCCTATTTTATGTCTGGTCCGCTGCCACGACCATGTTGGCCAGCACGGCCGTGGTGTCTGGCCTCATTCGGGAAATCGACGTCAGTTACTAGTATGGAAACCGACACTATAACCATATGTCGTCAGTTTTATACAAATAACCGACGCCTATTTTATGTTTTTTTTTCTATCAGTCTGCAGACCTGCTGTGGCTGGTCGCAGGATGAGAAACCTATAATTCAGTTATGAACTGCAGGTTTTACGACATCCATTGATATCAGCCAACAATAGGCCACAAACCTGTAAAATTAACATGATGAACAATATTATATATATGTGATTCACACTCATATATAAGAACATTTAATTCATATTATTTTTTCATCACACGCATGTAGAAACCAGTAGCAACCTGCAGTTCCATTTATTTCATCTCTTTTCACATTTAGACACATGTAGAAACATTCATGTATTGATGATTTTCAAACACATATGACAATTCATAAACATTCATTCACATTCACACAAAATTAATTATGAGAAAAAAGTTATTCTTTATTCATCATTGTCATCATTGTCAGCAAAATCATATTGAAAAATTCCCACTCTTTTAGGGCTTTTGTCCAATCTTCTCTTATAGCATCTAATTCATCTCTCGTTTAGGGAGCATGTACATCGAAACGCTTTGCATCGGTGTTGAAGTCCTCAGTTTTAAAGCCCTACAAAGAGAATGACGTATATACATAATTATAATAATATATAATAAGATTCATGTATTTCATATTATCTAACGAGACTATGTATAATACCAATTGTATGTTATCGATTTCCAATACGGTATGTTTGATGATTAGGTCCATAAATCACATCACGTCGTAGGCACATGCCCAACCGTTGTCTTGTGTAGCACACTATAAATTGAAACATACAAAATATTCAAAAATACAAATAAGCACAGTTCACATAAATAATATATACATTGGAGTCAGGAAATTACTTTCACATTCTCCCAAATGAGTGTCAGATTTTTTTTCCTGGGGACCTTCCCTCCAGCTTTTTTGTACTCTTGTAAAGCCCTATATATTTTAATGTAACACATTAAATTGAATAACTAAATAGTAATGCAGTAACAAATGTTAACAGATATAAAAACATAAATATTTCTCACGAGAATAATGGCCTTTTAATTGCATGTCCATATAATACATCCAACTCACTCCCCAAAGGATCTAGATAATAGACGGTGAATGTCTTGGGGACAATAACTAATAACTCCCAATTCTTAGCACTACAGGTAAGAAAGTAGAAAATTAATAACTCAATATTCACAATAAAAATGTAATTTGCTTAAGTCCAAATTACAAGCAAAGTAAACTTACTCGACATTGAATGGAGCTATTATCACTGTCTTATTATTTTTACCAAAATATTCAAAAGCATCATAGTAGTATGAAGTAACTGAATACGAGTATGTATTTACAACACTAATCAAAGATGGAACCAAAAAATCCCACATGGGAAAACCCAAAATCTGTACATGTCTTGTGTAAGTGGCTGTAAAACATGTATTACGTATGCATTAATATATAAGAAACCAGATTGTCGTATATAAAACAAGGTATATGGATGTATAAACCAGATTTCCGTATGCATTAATCTCACCATATCCACAGCTCTATCATAGATGTGTTCAGCCATTCATAACTAAACAACTCCAAAATATCTTGTATAAATATGTTGTTTCTGAATGTTTGACCTGCATTAATACGTATCCAGAACTTCTATTATGTATGCATTAATATGTATGTTAAACTTGTTTAAATAGATTGTTATCGTATGATTTACCTGCAGCATTCTCCAGAATAGTAACATTTATAGGGCAATTTGGATTATGTTCACCGATCCATACTGCCACACTCCTACAATTAGGATCTATCGAGGCGTGTAGATCCCCTGAAAGCCAACTTGGTAGTCAAGGAGATGGAGGCCGAGATGTAGTGGGTCTCTTCTTTTTGACCTATATATATAATTTCATATCAATTGACTCATATATATACACACACTAACAAATTAAAGTAATGAAAATTTATCATACAATATCAGTATAGAGGACATCTGCTTTGGGCCACAGTATCACTCTGCCTACTGCCTCACCAAGTGCTTCAGCATCTGGGTGTGCATGAGGCAGTGCAAGATTCGTCCAGCCAGTGAGTATATGTATCGGGCTCACATGTACCATGCCATCTAGTATTGGACTCCCATGAAACATGCAACCTTTAAGGGGTGGGTAAGTCGATGCCTCTGCAACGATATATCCTTTACTTTTTAGTTGGCATGGCTTCAACCCCTACAAATTTACGTAAAGAATGTTATATGCATATATACACAAACATATCATCTTGAACAAACTAGCTACTATATATGCCATAAAAATACTTACAGAGGACGTGCTAGGTTGTGGGTCTATAGGATTACTCCCAACCTCTACAGTACGAGCAGTAGGAGAAGAGAGGTCCACCACAGGGTCTGCCACAGGTACTGTCTGAGTGGCAGTCTGAGATGCCTGACACTTGTTCATTGCTTCATGGAGTCTTTTATCAAGTACTTCCTCGACTCTCCTATTAATTAAGGAATCCACCTATACATGGATAAAAGAAATGCTAGTTTATGATTATTGAATTCCCTTTCACAATAACGTTCTAAAATAAGAATAAGTTACCTTAGCTTGTGAAAGTCCCGCTTTTGGGATAGGTTTGCATTGGGATGGCCCAAAGAACGCTTTGATGCCCACACCAACGCTTGCACCCCTTACACGTCCAGGATGCTCTAGGTTACCCAAAGCAACAGTCAATTCATCCCTTGTGCCCTGAGGGATGAACTTGCCTTCCTTCCTCTGCTCGTGTAGCTCCCGCTAATCACCATAAACAAAAATTCGTAAGTAAACATAACAATAATCAATATCGATAGATTTCTCTAAGAGTTGATTTTTACCATTTTTGCAGCCGCCTCAGTGGTTGCGGGCTTCGGTATCTCTCCCTTCTTGTTTTTCCTCCCAGATATCCACATAGCATGGCGAGGTAGAGGTGTGGGAGCATCAGTAGAGGACTCTACAGTCTCCTGAGTAGCAGTAGGCAGAGTAGACTCAGCCTGTAGTCTTTGGTGAACTCCTGCATATCCTCTTGGACCCATTGTGTGGTTGTGCACATTCAGTGCACGGCTTGCTCGTTGAGCATCGCTGATAGCCTAGTTAGTTAGCACATTGATTTGGTTAGTAACACTAAAGGTTAATCTCGAATAGGTGAATACATAAAAACATATATTAATTAAATTGGGAGTGGTGCTTAATACCTTGAATTTATCTATTTTTCTTTGGGTAACAAACTCCTCCCAGTCTTTGGGGTCCAAGTAGTTCCATTGTTGTGTGGCTTCCTTCTTCCTATATTTATTTTTCAAAGAGAATACAAACAAAAATTATTAGTGTAGAGTTAGTGAAATACTGATCAATGTCTATAATTGGAATCAATCAAGAACCTATTCTCAGCATCGCGTATGTAATCTCAGGTGAGATTGGTCCTATAGTTCCTTAGGACCCTCCCAGAATGTTGCATCACACATTTACGATGCAGCTTTTCATCCAGATCAAATATGCTCTGCAAATTAAATAGAATTGCTATTAACTAGTATCCTAAAAATTAGTAATCTACACAAATAGAATTACAAATCATAATTAACTCAAGCATAGTTCCTTCCATATGTAGTCTTTCTTCCCCTTAGGAACTTTATGCCATGATTCTAGGATAGGACTACAATGGCTGTGAGTAAGAACCCCAAGATATGAAACAAATGAGTTGCGGTTCACTCCATATAGATTTCCTGCCTGATCGAAATCCACAACCAATTTGGGTCCATTGCCCCTTTGATGTATTAACTTGTTCATCATTGTGATGCCCCTCACTTTCTCAATTTTCTTTTGTTTCTCATCAAGTGTTGTAACAACTTCAGGGGGTACATCACCAGCCTAAAATTTGATAAAATAACACACTTCCATGATATAATTATAAATGAACATATAGATAGAAACCTCAGGGATATATTCATAATTAAAATTAACTAACATTGTCAGGCGGCGCAATCACGTCCTCACCCTCACGGTGATCATCAGCACAGTCATCATGGGAATGCTCAGCCATCTGAAAGTTCACATTCAAATTATAAATTTCACATTGTAAAGTAACACTAATTGTAAAGTTCACATTGTAAAGTACACATTCACATTGTAAAGTAATTCACATTGTAAAGTTCACATTCACACTGTAAAGTTCACATTCACATTGTAAAGTAATTCACATTGTAAAGTTCACATTCACATTGTAAAGTTCACATTCACATTGTAAAGTAATTCACATTGTAAAGTCCACATTCACATTGTAAAGTTCACATTCAGAAAAATAAAAAATAATAAAAATATAAACATGCATGCCTCTAATATTGTGATCTTTTATCAATTAACAATCCTTCATTATGATCCCCGCGAACATACAAGTCATTGTGATCCCCAGCTTCAATGTTTTTTGGTGTTGGCAACCCAACTGAGAATGGACTGGAGTCATCATACTTATCATAGTACTCTTCTTCATCTATAGGATCTTCAATGAACTGTCTTTTAACATGAAGAACAACCGACCATTTATCATTTGCAAGATCATCGATATAAAATATTTGTTTCTCCTGTGATGCCAATATGAATGGTTCACCCTTCTCGCCAATCTTTTCAAAGTTCACTAACGTGACCAATTCATCCACTATAACTCCTTTTTTGTTGTCAACCCAATTACATTTAAAGAGAGGAATTCTGAAATCTACATAGTCAAACTCCCATATGTCTTCAATGACACTGTAATATGACATTTTAGCTTCACGTGGACTTTATCCTTTGCACTTGCAAAAAATAATGAAGACGCTTGAAGGGTGACCCCGCTATTTTGGACGACACTCTTATCATCTTGACGCTTTGTGTAATATGAGAAACCATTTATGTCAAATCCTTCATAAGACATAACATTCAATTTTGGTTTAAAGGCGAGGCATTTGATGGTTTCATTAACATTATATGGTATTTTGAGATAGTTGATGTAAGACTTTATCTTCAAACCACTTAATAAATGTCTTGTTATGTTCTCTAGCAAGTCACATTGAATTGGATCGAGGATATTGTCTCTTGATGAAATTGGTATGTTCCTCGATATAAACACTCACTTCATCGATGTTGTGTAAAATATACAAGTGACCTTGCTCCAACTGCTCACGGCTGATTACTTTCACCCGTGATCCCAAAACTCCTTTGCCAAAATGCTCCTCAATATTCTTGTCATTCATGGGAGCGTCATTACCACTCAGAAAGTCATTACAAAAATCCATAACCTCTCTCGCCACATAACCCTCAATAATACTCCCTTCAGGCCGATAATAGTTTCGAACATCACCTTTAAAAATGCTCATGTATCGTTCAAATGGATACATCCAATGCAAGAAAACTGGTCCCAACATTTTCACTTCCCTAGTCAAGTAGACAACAAGATGTACCATGATATCAAAGAACGACGGAGGAAAATACATCTCAAGCTGACATAGGGTAACAACCACTTCTCTTTGCAAATTATCGAGAGTATTAGGGTCAATAACTTTGCTGCACAGACTATTGGAAAAGAAACAAAGTCTGGTGATTGCAAACCTTACATGCTTTGGCAATTTAGATCTAATTGCCACATGCAATATTTTTTGCATTAGAGTGTGACAATCATGAGATTTAAGACCTATCAACTTCAGATCTTTCATTGATACCAATGTTCAAATGTTGGATGAGTAACCCTGTGGCACCTTAACATTTACCAAGCATTCACAAAATGCTTTCTTCTCCTTTCTAGACAACGTGTAACAAGCGGGAGGTAAGTATGTTCTCCGATCGCTACTAACTACTTCTGTTAATTCTGTCCTTATTTCCATTTCACGTAGGTCCATTCTGGATTTTATCCCATCTTTAGTCTTACCTGGTATATTCAATAGAGTACTGATGACGCTATCACATACATTTTTCTCAACGTGCATGACATCGATACAATGCCTGACTGTTAAAGAACTCCAATAAGGAAGATCCCAAAATATTGACTTCTTCTTGAATAAAGACTTGTCACTCCTTGTGGCCATCGTACATTTTGATCTATTACCAAATTCATTGGCGATGTCTTTCACTCTTTCATAAACATCCTCCCCTGATATAGGTTTAGGTGCACTACGTTCCTCATTTCGTCCATTGAATGCTTTGCGCAACCTACGATACAGATGAAATTTTGGAAGAAACCTTTGATGACCAAGATATACAGTCTTGCCACCGTGTTTTAGTCATATTGAATAAATGTTCTCTTCACATATAGGACACGCTTTAGATACTTTGACACTATATCCAGACAAATTCCCATATGCTGGAAAGTCATTCACAATGCAAAACAACATAGCATGCAAACAAAATGTCTCTCTTCGTGAAGCATCATAGGTCATCACACCTTCACCCCAGAGCTTCTTCAAGTCATCAATCATAGGTTCAAGATAAACGTCGATATCATTTCCAGGTTGTTTAGGGCCCGATATCAAAGACGACAACATAACATACTTATTTTTCATACACAACCAGGGAGGAAGATTGTATATAACAAGCATAACTGGCCAAGTGCTATGTTGGCTGCTCAATGTCCCGTACAGATTCATCCCATCTGTACAAAGCCCAAGTCTTAGATTCCTGTCCTCTTCACCGAATTTAGGGTATAATAAATCAATCTTCTTCCACTGTGGGGAATCAGATGCATGTCGTAGGATTCCATCATTATTTTTTTTTAACATCTGCATGCCACCTCAAATTCTTCGCATCTATAGGATTGGAAAACAAGCGTTGAAACCGTGGTATTATAGGTAGATACCACATCACCTTGGCGGGAGAACCAGTTTTGGACTCCCCTGAAGTCGTCAATTTATACCTTGACGCACCACATTTCGGACAATCTTTCAAATCCACATATTCCTTTTGAAATAATACACAATCATTCTTGCATGCATGTATCTTCTTGGCCTCCATTCCCATTGGGCACAACAATTTATTTAACCGGTATGTTGAGATTGGCAACTCATTTCCTTCAGGAAGAATTTCTTTCAACAAAGACAACAATGACGTAAAGCTTTTGTCGCTCCATCAATTGTTAGCTTTCAGTTTATACAATCTCAACACAGCGCTAAGCTTCGTAAACTTACAACCCATGTATAACGGTATCTCAACATCATGCACAATGTTTCTAAACATGGGAGGTGGATCAGTTTTGGTGTGCTCTACCCCACAACTATCCAGCATCACATCAACGATGTCTACTAGAACTGATTCGTTCACATCTACATCATCGAAGGCAATTTCTTCTTCCACACAAGCACTGCTATCGACATCCATTGGTTTCAAGTTTGAAATCTATCCATGCCAGTGCCATTATGTATAGCCTTGTACAATCCCGTTGCACATGACATGACTTCTGATTTCGTCACCAGTGCTGACTTTCAAGTTGTTACCGCAATGCCTACACGGACAGTAGAACCTATCTCCAGGTTGTTTCCTATGTTCCTCGGAAAATCTAATAAACTGGTCAAGACCAGATATATACTCTGGGGTGCAGCGATTGCGAATGGTCATCCATGATCTATCCATTCTATGATCAAACACAAAACAAGCTATATATTACAACAAGATTAGGGTCTAGGGTTAATAGATTAGAGTTTATGCATGGTTAAAACTTTAGGCCAACAAATACATGTGTTGTCATTCTTATATATAATAAATGTGTACCACCTATCCCATTCTTGAACACCTAATCTCACTAGTAAGTGTATAATCTGTATTGGGTTTTCAAGAAAATTTCGGCAGCATTTTCCCGATGTTCTCTAAGTACATATGTACTTAGAACAAACGGGGAAATGCTGCCGAAATTTTCTTGAAAACCCAATACACATTATACACTTACATCCTAAGTGAGATTAGGTGTACAAGAACAGTCCCAAACCGGGGACTATCCAAGATTTACTCCTAATGAGTAAATCTTGGACGGGTTTCTAGGCCAACAAATACATGTGTTGTCATTCTATAACATTGATATCAACATTTCGAGTGTCCATGCATGCTCATCATCAAGATAAAGATTACACATAAATTACTATGACCTAGGGATGGAGAGATACATAATTGATTTCAAAATTTCAAACTAGCTCATGCATTATCATCAATCTACATCATACAATAGGGATTCATGTAGATGTTAGGGTGACACGTCACTACAAAATCATAGATTTAACATTAGAGTTTTAATATCTTACATAGATTGATCACAAGATTTCAGAAATATAGTTAATTCAAGATTATGGTGAAATGTGTATTAGGGTTTTAATATCTTAATTCAACATGCATCAAAATTTACAGAATTAGGTCAAGCATTAGTATTCAATTGCAAATGTATCTTCTTCTTCCTCCTGCTCCCTCTCAGATGGCTGTTGGATTAAAGCAAGGCCACGACTGTGTGGGCTGGCCACGGCCGTGGCTGTGTTGGCCTACCATGATCGTGCTAGCCAGCATGGCCGTGGTCGGCCAACGCAGCCACGGCCGTGGCCAGCCCACACGGTCGTGGCCTTGCTTTAATCCACATTTGGTAAGGAGAGGCAGCAGGCCGGGAAGAAGAAGAGGTGGAGGAAGAAGAAGGGCAGCGACATATACCTGGGCAGGAGAGCAACGGCTTGGAGAAGGAGAAATGAACTCATGAACAGGCGCCGGAGCTAGCAGGAAGCTGGGTGGTGGAGGTGCCGGAGCTAGCAGGAAGCTCTGGGTGGCGGCCGGAGATCTAGCAGGCAGAGAAGGCACGCATGCACCGGCATGCAGAGGAGAAGGGGCGGTGGAGCAAGGAACCGAAGGCAGTGATCAGAGGAAGGAACAGTGGCGGAGCAAGGAACCGGAGGTGATCGCCAGACCTAAGCGCTCGCGGAATCAATGTAATAGAGAAGGGGGAAGAGCCAGGCTCACGCAGGTGCTATTAAGTTAACAATAGGCATCGATTATTCAAACAAACCGACACATAAAACTAAAGGTGTCAGTTATCCAAACAAACCGACACCTATTCTCAATGATAGTCAGTGGTTTTAACTAGAAAAAAGCTGACGTCTATCTACATATGCTGATTAAAAAATATTCTCGATTAATAACCATAGTCGTCAGTTTATTTCCAAAATTGACGCTCAAAGGGTGTGAAAAATTTCCCGCGAATAGTGCGGGAAAACCCATAAGCGTCGGTCATTGTTGTAAAACCGACGATCAAAATGTGCCCAATTTCTATTTCGCGCATAACCTTTAGTCGTCGATTTATTAGTTAATGACCGACGCCACATGTTAAATTTTGGAGGTATTTTTTTCACTGGAAATTTTGGATTTGGCGGTTAATTTTAGGCGTCGGTTTTTTATTGAGGAACCGACACCGAATAAAAAGTGATACCCGTGTCTGGTCGCCCTTCACAGATTGGTGTCGGTTTATTTTATAAACCGACGCTTTATTGTTTAGGTGTCGGTGTATTTATGCAATCGATGCCTTTAAAAGTGACGTTATAATCCATTTATATAGTAGTGTCAATGGCATCACCACAAGAGAAGCATTTGATATAGACATTCTCTAAGAGACAAAAAATGAAGAATCTCTTCAGAAATTTCAAAGTGTTATCCCACAATCATGGGTTTTAATACAATGGATCGATGAATGGAAGGTAGGATAGTGGTGTAGTTCCAAGTGAGATTAGCATAAGATTCATCTACATGTTTCCTACTAGAATAAAATTTTCATAGAGACTATTATAGACAAGTAGAGATTAGAGATGATAGAAATAAAAAAGAGGGAAGAGCTTCTCTAGACTAGCCTCAATGAAAGATCAAAAGGAGAAAGGATTCTGAGGAAGAAGAGATTTTCGATATTGTACTATATGAGAATGAATGACTTGGATTCCATCGAACAAGATAGTCCGTTTGGATGGTGGAGGAGGATGAGTGCCCTCTCTTCCATAGGGTTTGTGAGATTCTTATGTTTGTGGTTAAAAAATCAAACCAAAACACAGTAAGAGGAGGGAGAGATACATGCAACCAAAGAAGGGGATAGAGGTAATGATCTAATATGCAGTTAGGAAAAAAAAGGTGAAGGAGACATGCAATCAAGGAGGTTGGTTAAGCTAAACTAGTTGAGAGGGTTCAAGCTCATCCGTCAGTGCCTATAATAAAAACACAAAACAATATCATTGGCCAAGATGATCTCATAGGTAACTTGGTTGATGTCTAGTTTTAAGAGTCTCCAAAACCACCTCATCGACTAAGATAGACTGAGGACCATCTTGTCTGATGAAAATCCCTATCCAATGAGAAAACTTCCATCTAAACTTGATTTAGAAGGCCTACAAAATATAATTGTGAGCCTAACATATATATTAATGATACTTGGAAACATTTGAAATCATAACCTGCTAAATGGAAGAAATAAAAAATGAAAACAAAACCTTTTTCAAAATGTTTCTATTAAAAACATGTATTACAGCATTCAAAACTTGGCAACTTCAATCAAACACAAATAGATGATAGGAATTTTTAAAAAAGATAGAGGTATATGAAGAACATACTAACTAAGAGACATACAAGTATCATCAATAGAAATGATAAGTAATTTTGATCTTATCAAATCGAGTTTCTCCTTAGTTAGAGGTTTAGTAAATACATCCAGTAATTGATTATCAATTGTTCACATATGTTATATAAATGTCTTTCTTATAAATGTGATCACAAAGAAAATGATGGAGAACCTCTATATATTAAGATATACTATGAAATATACAATTTTAGAAAGATTTATTACCTAGTATTATAAAAAAATAGGAGAAGCATCATAATATAAATTTAAGTCTTGTAGAATTTGCTTCATCCATAATATTTAGGCACAACGAATACCCATGGTTATGTATTAAACCTCATTCATCGATAAAGACATGATATTTATTTTCTTGGAGAATCAATATACTAAACACGGTCCAAGAACGAAGAAAGTGCTACTCATGAACTTTCTATCAATTAATCACCCAACGTAATCCTCATCACTATAAGCGGTAGAAGTAAAGTTTCTTGACAACAGGTACCATAGACCATTTTGGGGTTTTGATAAGTACCTCCAAGTCCTTTTTACTGATACACGATGGGATTTCCTAGGGTGATATTAAAAATCTATCACACAAAATAACAATAAATATGATGTCCGATCTAGAGGCAATATGATATAGTAAACTACCAATCATGCTTCTATAGATCTTCTCATAATCTTTTTCACATTATTAATCTCTATAAAACTTTGCAGTGTTTGACATAGCAATATCAACCAGTTTGCTATTTTTCACTCCAAAGCATTTCATGAGTCCATCAATGTATTTGCTTTGGTTGATGAAGTTTCCATCTTTGGGTTGCTTGATTTGAAATTGTACATGTCTCACAATCTTCCATGATGATCTATCCCGAGGACCACAAATTGGGAATCTTCACTAGGAAACTCCCATTGATATGCATTTCAAGTTCACATAATGAGGCTATGAGACCACTATGTCAAAATATTAACTGAATATACATAAATTTTGAAGCTCAAAGGGAACCCAATTTGGCCACTTTTTGTGATGAATTGCTTTTTCTAGTAAGACTTGAGGATAGAGACCATAGGGTGTCATTGACACCTAAAGCCTTAACTAATTGGATGAGGATTTTCCACTTTGAATACTCACGATATTACATGAAATATCTCAATAAGAGTGACATCCATAACCAGTGGTATTATAAGAAACAATGATTATATTACCAGGTCACATCTCAAGGCAAGACTCCTAACTAAAGTGGGCTACTACCCAACTCACCAAAGGGATCTCAGTGTAGAAGACCTCCACACTAACTAATGGCCTAAGACAAAAAAACCTTTTAAGGTCCAAATTCTAAGATCGGACATGGTAGACAACAAAATAAGAAGCTAAAAACCATGATATGTCAAATTAAAAATTGAATAAAAAATTATTTCAAACAACTTCTTGTTGATGACAATGATCAAACTAATGTAAAAAGAAGTATCCAATGTTTTTGAAATGAAACAATGTGGAAAAATTCTACCACCATAATCCAAATTATGGTAATTCCTTAACTTGAAGAAGATGAAGGTAGAAGGGTAATTTCAAATGATAATGTCCCAGTATGCATTAGTATCATATATCATTTTGAACATCAAGAAGTTATCATGTGATAATCATGACATATGTTCACCAACATAATCTGTTAGGGAACCACTGATAGATGACTTTATGTAGCAA
Source organism: Alisma plantago-aquatica (assembly GCA_963693085.1). Classification (NCBI taxonomy): domain Eukaryota; kingdom Viridiplantae; phylum Streptophyta; class Magnoliopsida; order Alismatales; family Alismataceae; genus Alisma; species Alisma plantago-aquatica. The sequence continues at coordinate 1,397,538,575 of OY856410.1, forward strand.
AAATAGGATGAACTATTAAACCATTCATTACATACACAATGTCTAATGTTAATCTAGATCCAACAACACTTGTGCACATCTTTAAAGAAAGAGTCAAATGATGTACATCATCTCTTGAGATACCATAAACCTTACCTACATTCCAATACATATGTACAACCCATGAATATGGTTACTTCTTATTAGTTGATGTGGCCTCACTTAGGCACAAATACAATCCCTACTCAGGCACATATAACAAGGTCTTTACACAACCAAGACTGAATAAGAAAAGGACACCCAGTCCAAAGACCCTAAAAAAGAGCAACTAAGATGTGAGGAGTTCATATTACCTTAGAACCCTTCACTCATATGAGAGAAAACATGATACAACATTTACAGATGACATCCACCAAACAACTATAATCTCTATATTCCAAGCAAGATGCATTGATCAGTTTGCACAATGCCACCAGAGACCTGTCAGAAATGCAACACCAATACTACATCACCAAAGAATAACAAGTGATATGATGGACCCTAATTCCATGCCACTAATGTCATCATCTATTTCAAAATGGGATTTCTCCCTCATAATAGTTGGAAATGAGGAGTTCAAAATTCAATACAACCTAGATCATATTTCACATGTAATCAGTTGGAGAATACTTGATTGAGATTTTTCTTGATTTAAAAGTCCTACAAATGCTAGGCATCCCCAATCATGGCCACCCTTATTGATGGTTGTTTCCACTTTCTTTGGGTCCATGACTATGACCTTAAAATAATTCAACTTCATTCTCAAAACTTTTTTGGGTCCTGGACTATGACCTTAATGTAATCAATCTTCAAATTCCAATCTTATGGGGTCCTATACTATGAACTTAAACTAAACTAGATTCAATGTCCAATATTTTAGGGTCTAGCACCAAGACCTTAATATAGATCACAATCCCTTGTCTTGAGTAGGCATCTTGGATTCAATCTCCAATCTTTTTTGGATCCTAGATTGTGACCTTAAACTCAGACATGTCTATTAGTGAATCGTTTTGGGTTTTGGATAATGATATTAAACTATACGAAGATGGTCTTGGATCATGACCTTAAAATGTACTGAGATGGTCTTGGATCATGACCTTAAACTATACTGAGGGGGTCCTCGATCATGACCTCAAAATTGTTCTGAGAGTGTCATAGACATGACTTCAAACTGTACCATGAGGTGATTGGATCATGACCTTAAACTATCCCTACAAGGTGCTGGATCATGATTTGTAAATTGTATTAAGAGGGTCCTGGATCATGACCATAAACTATGATGTGAAGGTCCTAAATCATGAGCTTAAACTGTACTGCAAAGGTCTTGAATCATGACCTTAAAATGTCTCGAGGGGGTCCTGGATTATGACCATAAAATGCATCAAGAGGGTCCTGGAGAATTACCTTAAACTATACCAAGAAGGTCCTCAATCATGACCTTAAACTGTACCAATAAGGTCTTGGATCATGACTTTAAATTGTATTGAGATGGTCTTCTATCATGACCTTAAAGAGTACTAACGAGGGCCTAGATCATGACCTTAAACTATTCTTAGAGGTCCTAGATCATGACCTTAAACCGTATTAATAGAGTCCTAGGTTATAACCATGAACTATACCAAGGGGGTCTTGGATCATGCCTTTAAACAATTCTGAGCGAGTCTTGGATCATAAACTTAATATGTATCAAGAAGATCCCGGAGAATGGCCTTAAACTATACTAAGAGTGTCCTATATCATGACCTGAAACTGTATCGAGAACGTCTTGTATATGAACTTAAAATGTAGACCCGAGTCATGGCCTTAAACTATACCAAGAAGGTTCTAGATCACCTTAAATTGTACCTATATGAAACTAGAGCATGACCTTAAATGGTATCTAGGGGGTCCTAGATCAGGAATTTAAACAGTACTAAGGGGGTCCTAGATCATGACCTTATTCTATACTTAGGAGGTCCTAGATCATGACCCTAAACTATACCAGGAGGTACCCAGAGCATGATCTTAAACTGTACAAAAAGGGTCCTCAATCATGACCTTACAGTATAGAGAGGGTCTAGGATCATGACCTTAAATTGTACCGAGAGGGTCCTTGATCATGACCTTAAAATGCACCAAGAGGGTCTTGGATCAGGTCTTAAGCTTAACTGAGATGGTCTTGGATCATGACCTTAAACTTTACCTAGACAATTCTTGATCATGACCTTAAATTGTACTGAGGGTCCTAGATCATGACCTTAAACTGTATCGAGAGGCTCCTACACAACATAAACTAATCTACTTTTCTCTTTCAATAATATTGGGTCATATATCATTACCCTAAACTAATATAACTTCAATTTAAAATCTGTTTGAATCCCAGACTATGACCTTAAACTAATCTAGCTTAAATTTGCTATCTTTTAGGGTCCTAGATCATAACCTTAAACTATACCCTTTTCTAACATAAACCCCATTCAAAATAAATGATGCTTTTATTTATGCGTCAAAGAATGCTCTAGGGAGCAGATAGTTAACCATGTACAATCATTGGTATCAAATAAAGGTTAACGCCATCATCTAATAATTCTTTGGTGCAAATTGAGGAACTCTTTGAGATCAAGGGACACTCTAAGGGATGTAAAACTAACCAAGTACATTCATTAGTCTTGGACAAAGGATAACCTCATAGTTGGATAATTTTTTAATGCCTAATTTTACATAGTTTGAGCACTTCTATAGAATAAGAGAGCAGACAAGATGATGCTTTTGAAGGCCCTAACAAGCAACCTAGAACTCTTCTAATGGTCGACTGATGCTCTAAGGAACAGATAATTAACCACATACATTTGTTAGTCTAGGATAAAGTCTAACCTCATGGTTGATAATTATCTAGTGCGGAATGTTATCTATCTTGAGCTACCAAAGCCCTATCTTGGATAGGAAAAACTCATCACATTTTACCTCTTTAGGGTTGTGATCATGTCCCTTATGTGGTCCACTTACCAGGTCTTGCAATTGACCTAACACTCTTAGATATCTAACCAAAAAAAGAGAGAGACCATAACTTTTTAAGATGTTTTCACAATAGAAGCACTTACCATTATCTTTCATAATTACATTCTATTTATTTTAATGACCACTAAGAAACCTCTATCATACCCTCTTTCACATTGCATGTTTTCATACTAATATATGAGTTATTGTGTTAACTAGACATGGAATGGATACGAACTGGAGCGATAATGAGGGACACTTTCAAACTTTTTGAATAGGCCCATCAACACTCTTGTGGGGGTGGAGGGGTGTAAATGAGTAGTCTAGTGTGAGGATATGACTTGGCTATAGGGATGTTATTACTGGATGGTTAGTTGCACTCAACCTTAGTCCTTCTATGAATGCTTGTCTTACGAATCCACCTTAAGAAGGAGAAGACACCACTTACATTGTTCAACATGATTTCACATTCTATCTTTTCTTAGTAAGAGTTAGCGTGTTTATGGGATATCGAATGAATAAGAATCAAAGCAACAAAAAGAGGAACCTCCAAAAGTCATGAACTTTTTGAATATGATCATTAGAACTATGGGGGAGTAAATGAGTATTCTAATGTGAGTATATTCATTGTCAACAGGGTAGCCTTACCATATAACCATTTCCACCAAACCTTATTCCTTTCATGAATGGTTGTCTTACTAATCCACCCTTAGAAAGAAAATAACCCACTTACACTCTCTAGACTCCATGATGTTCATCAGAATATCCTTGATGAGTCTCACCTTCTTTCCTTTATGACAAAAATGGGCATCATCCTTGGATCAAGCCTACGGTTCTCACTCTTATCTCCAACCTTGTCTTGAGTAGGGAAAACCATTGACACCTCATTTTCCTCACCTAATTGAAAATCATGATAAAAGCCTATTCTCATTTTAATGGTGGAGCTTATTCTATTTTACCACATTGTCCCCATATTTTTCCATCTATTGAATCCACCCCATTTCATCCATTTACCATGCATCGAGGGTCTGTGAAAGGAAAATATTTTTCAAGGTCTTTAGCATAGTTTTCCATGTTATGGAGATTTTTGTATGACTTTTTACAATAATTTCCCAACCAAACTCCCTTGAATAAAATATTCAACCTTTAGATCTATGATTAATTCAATTGCTTTTTTGCCACTATCCCTATTAAAAAAGGACTTTTTTATCATATCTTTTGATAAAGAAAGAGAAAAAAGGAAGACTTTGTCATCAAGTCTCAATATCTCTTCTTCCTTTGATTTTAGATATTTTGTTTCATTCATATGATTCAAATATCCCAAAAATAAATCTAAAAAATCATGAGAATACTCAAGAATGTCCAGATTTAGATACAGAACCACACATCTTTTGTCTTTCTGGGGTACCCCCAGCAGACCAGGCATTCTGCAAAGTGACATGTGGGAAAATCCTACATTCTACTATGGGTATCAGGGGTGGATTGCTACATCCCACCACTAAGTGTTCCCCATGTAATTAGAGTATGTATTTTGTTGATTTATTTCCTTTTTCCCAGTGGTGAGGAGACACAATCTGGAAACTTCAATCTAAAGCCCCAATCCTCGACCCTCATGTATAAAAAAACCCTCCATACCCATCGTACTCTAGACCTCTTGATTCTCTTGATTCCAGAGAATCAACTACATCCCCTTTTCAATTTCAACCATTTAAGCAACTAGCAGACCCTTACTCGGTCACAATGGTTCTGTGACCTATTTACTAAAGTTATAATTCTATTCTCAACAGTTCCCTGATCTATTCATTACAATTTTTTTATCATCCCATAAGAATTTTAACTCCTCTATTATGTTCATAACTAATTATAGTTACTTTGATCCATGCATATCTAATCATAAATGATATGATATGCTAATATCTATTTATAACTAATCAGATCAAAATATCTATTCCTAATAGTTCATAATTGCCTATCACACTATTCATCAATTAATCTGAATTCATGTGATCTAATCCAAATGTTCTACCTAAACGAATTATTCGAATGAATTAGATCTTGCTCATATGCAATTGCTTTTCTCTATCATCTCCAATCTTTTCCTATGCATTAGTTCTGACTACCAATGATGGATCTCCTCTTTAAGAGATCTTGAGGCAATTAGGACCCCACACCTGAAAGAAGTCAGATCTTTAGGGCCATGATGGGGAAACCACAATCATTTCTAGTCCCAAATATTAGAAAAATAAAAATCCTTTTTGTTGTTTTATTTTCTTAATCAACTCGAAAAATATTTTTTAGCCCTCAAAGTGAAACATGCAAAAACATTTTTATTGGCAATTTAGCCCACAAAGTGAAATATGCAAAACTATTTTTATGGGTGACTTGAGGCTACTAACACATTCCTCAATCATAAAAAAATCATCGAACTCTAATTTTTATCCACACTTCCCATCTTTTTCCTTATCCACCCTTGGGTGAAGTAAAAAAAATCATCTCTTAAGTTTTACTGCCAATATACATATTTATCTTGTTTTTCTTTATTTTACAAATATGTGGCAATGACTCCAAGCTTATCCCTTTAGTCATTTTTCTTGTGTTTTAGTGGTTTAGAAACTAGATTCCTTGAAGGATTTTTTCTGTAGGAGAGTGCAATAGTAGCCCTAGTATCAAGAAATGATACGGGTCGTAGTGGACCATTTGATGAAGTGGACACACTTCCTAGCCTTAACAACCACCGCCAAGGTTTCTAATGTAACTGAGATCAAAATCTAAGAGATTGTATGCATCCATCAAGTTACAAGCTCCATCATCTCAGATCATGATCCCAAGTTCACCTCCAAGTTGCAGAAGTAAGTCGAAGAAAAACTCAACATGAGATCAAAGTCCAGTATTGCCTATCACTCTCAAATAGATGGACAATTAGAATGCACAACCCAATATCTAGAAGACTTGTTGAGGGCTTATGTTGTAAACTGGTGTGGATTGTGGGGACATTATTTTCTTTTATCTGAGTTTGCTTATAAAAATAGTTATCAAGCTCATATCAGAATTCTCCTTTATGAAGCTCTTTAGGTGAGACTGTGTCGACCTCCATTTCACTCGGATATGATGTAGGTGACAGAACCTTGTTTAAGTAAAAAGAACAACAAATATAGGTAGATAATATCACCTTGATCAGATAGAGGATGAAGAGAGACATGATTGACAATAATCTTATGCAAATGCAAAATAGATGGATTTACACTCTCTATGGGAAATTGTGTCTTTTTGAAAATTTAACACCTTCAACCATAGCTAAAAATCATGGGAAATTGAGTCCCCAATATGTGGGTCTATTTGAGATCTTGGAATAGATTAGAGGATCCTCTTATCATCTTGCCTTTAGTAAATTATGATGCATGATGTGTACCATGTTCCCAATCTAAATTGCGATGGGTAGGATCCTTCCCACATGTTAAACATTGAATTGTTAGAAATCCAAGGTAGGTTGACCTACCATAAGGCAACTATGAGAATCTTGAATTTTATGGTGAAGGAGCTCATGAATAAAATAATTGGGATGGTTAAAGTTCTATGGAAACACCATGGCAAGGATGAAGCCACATGGGAGATGAGGATGAACATGGAGAAAGCACATCCCCACATATTTGGTCTAGGTATAATAAGGAGGAATGGATGAGACATCATGGAATTCTTATCTTTTGTAAGCTCTTGTATTAAAATTTAATTTATGTTATCTTATGTATTGTCTTCAAATTTTATGTTTTTTACTCATCTATTTCACAATTGAGTCCCTGAAGTGTAAACTTGTAAAATCAATATTTTCTGCATTCAATAAATGCCAATGATATTTTTAATTTATGAGTAAGTTAATTTTGAAATAATGAACAATATTATATAAGATTATAATTTAATTAGTACTTTGAAATTTTTTAATTATTTAATTAGCTCTCTCTTTGCTTAAGAATCATGTTATGGGTAATAAACAACATTATTTTGGTTTGTTCTTTTGCCTAAGGCTAGAAAATCACAAAATAGGGATAATCTCAAACGTTGAGATAAATCAAAGTTATGAAGTGGCCTAGGAAAATACTTCTTTGAAGTGAGGTTTTATATAAATGAAAAAAAAATAATAGAAGCAAAGTCCCGATGGGACCTGGACACTAAATTCGGGAAGAGCCATGAGTTTAGTGGTCTCCTCTATTGCATAGTTTCTAGTTTCCTATAGATCTAGGAAACCTACCTACTTTATGACTCTTCCTCTCTCCCTAGACCACATTGTTAAACAATTTTGTTTCCATTAGCTTCATCGGATCATGGAGAATCCAAATCACCCGTAACTTACCATTATCATCACAAAACAAGATAATATCTAAACCTATAAATTATCAGAAACCTAGGGTTGCAAAATTTCCCCTAGTGCACCCTATTCCAAGCCTATATAAGGACCCCCATAGTTTCATCTTGACCCCTAGAGCATAACACACCCTCCAATTGCTCGCAAGAATCCATGTAACCCTCTACCAAACTCCAACTTCTTCTCCAACAACCTTAACATTGTCTGCATTGACTCCATACACCCCATCCAATTGTCTTGTCCCCAAGCACAACAAGAGATCCACAAAGAGATTCCCATCTTCTCTGAGATCCCAATTAAGTTGAAATACCCTGAATAATCTTCTTCTTTCATGTTTTTAGTTCCCACAGACCTAACCTAGTCTACCCCACCCAACAACCTCATCATGAGCAAAAGTTCTCACTTGATTTGGGGCTAGACTCAACCGAACTCTTGGTCGCAATTGCCTAGGCCATCTGCCCATAGTCAAACTTGGGGTTGACTCCATGACTTGTTGCTCATGTGCGGGCCATGGGGAATTATCTGTTGTGAGGGAATTATGTCCTACAAAAATCCATGTGACAAGATCTGGTCATTGTATAAGGGCAAAGGAGTCTTTACCCTCATTTTAATAATCCATCCAAGCCTCACCCCACTTGGGTGATGTGGTAGGTTGTGATTGGTTGAAAAAAAATTACTTTTGTAAGAATTATAGAAAATAAACCATATATCTAAGTATATGAAATAATTAAATCAAAATTATAAAAAATATGTAGAATTTGACAATATGGTTTTCAAGACCTAAGTAAGTCTAAGAAAGTGCATCTTATGCATGAATGTAAATGAATGATTAAATGCAAACCCTAATTTTGCAAAATAAGATGATTATCTTGTTTAATATGAATAATCTTAGATATAACCAAACCTTATCCACTATTAACATCATTTTAGGGTTAGTTTGATGCATAGGATTTTGTGACACCCCGATGCCACACAGACGAGATTACTCACAACAAAGGACACACATTAAAAAACTAAACAACCATATATCCATAAAAGTGGGTAAAATAAAACCCGATCTCATATATCCATCAATGTGCGGAAACATATTACATCAAGGTCCATAAACCTACAACATATCACATACCATGCTAGGTATTTACATATGTGGTGGAGGTATTGGGGAGTATTTCCACAAGAGTTACTTTACAAAGTACAATAGTTACATTTTTTAATGCTAGAATTACTTTTTATATTGTCACAGTTACTCATGGTGTTGTCACAATTACTCTTAGTGTTGTCACAGTTACTCTAGTGTTGTCACAGTTACTCTTAGTGTTGTCACAGTTACTCTAGTGTTGTCACAGTTACTTTTTATATTGTCACATTTACTCTTAGTGTTGTCACAGTTACTCTTTTGAAGAATATTTTTTATTTTATCTATGTGTGCAACGGATACTCTTCTTCTAAAATACATACATTTTTGGATTAGTACAGTTTCTTTCATGTTTTGTTCAGCTTACTCATGAAATGTTAGTTTTTGCTACTATGTGGTTCACATACATTGGTTTCGTGTTTTTGACAAACCTTCAGCCACAAGAGTTACTTTCTGAACGCTGGAGTTACTTTTTATAACATCACAGTTACTATCAGTGTTCTCTCAGTTACTCTCAGTGCTCTCACAGTTACTCTTAGTGTTGTCACAGTTACTCTCAATGTTCTCTCAGTTACTCTTTAGTGTTGTCACAGTTACCTTGTGGATTACCTCTCTTTTTTTAGAGTTACTCTTACAAAGTATGTGAGTTACTCCTTTGAATCATATGATTACTTTTCTAGACTATCACAGTTACTCTTAGTGTTCTTATAATTACTCTATGTGTTACGATATTATCATCACTCTTTCTCTTGTGTTGTTTTTTTGTTTGGCAGTCTAACTCAAAGTATATATCTCCATACAAAACCACAACAGTTTTACATTCAAGAACACAACATTCAAAGCATAAAACGCTATATATTAAACATAGAAATACTCATATTTGCAATATGATTTAGATCAAAAATGTAATTTTCAAGCTTTTTGCAGCACACAAGTAAATGTATCTCACAGCGGTTACACAACATAATTCCAGAAGCAAGTTGTTCAAGTTTTACATTTCAATTAATAATTCACTATTTCAGCTAAAATTCAGCCATTTATCTAGGCTTGAAACAACCTCTTCCTCCACACTCTTCTCTTCATCTACTGCTTCCGTCTTCTCTTCTTCTTGCTACTTCTGACCTTCATCTCTTCCTCCCTTATTCTCCTCAGATGGGCCTTTTTTGATGTCTTCATTGTTATCTTTTTCATGCACTTGTATAGGCTGCAGCTCCCCTCTCGCCATCATTCTCTGAAAAATATCATCCCTTATGGTCGGCATGTCCTTGCAGGTGAAGTCTATGTGTTTTCCATTTACCAGGCATTCTAGGTACTTCATGATTAAGATCCCATAGTCAAGTGAGTCTTCTTCCTATTGTGGGCACATCAGGTACTCCCATCCCCACTGTGAGAGTTGGTCCCCTTTTTCTGCCCCCCTGAAGAATTCGTGCACAATACCCACCTGCATTAAAAATACACAACTCTTATTAATCATCAATCAACAAACATTAACCCTATCAATCCAGTACAAATAGAGTTACTTTTTATAGATCGCTTACCCATCTAAGGAATTCTTTTTTTGACTTTCTATTTCCACTCATAGAGTTATAAGACCGGTGTGCTCCATCCCTAAAACTTGCGTCGTACAAGTGTCAGTGGTTGTCATTGTTCAGTATGGTGAACACCGAGTCCATTGTGTCCCAATCTTTCATCAGGATGTTGAATAGTAGAGATAGCATGTTGATCTGCTTCATGGTTATGTTTTCAACATCAAATGCCAGCTTATGCTGCAAATGCAGAATTAAAAAAATTCACATCTATAACTTTCAATTTTGTGTATATATTTTTGTATTTTTGATGTAATTGTGTATACCAATTTTGTTGTTCTTACTGGAGCATATGTGCTCAAGTAGTGCCATGACAGACCCTTCTTCCTCCTTTTGCTTGTGGTAGCTTTGAGCATCTGTACAAAGCAGTACATAGCCTGAAAAAAAAACCACAAGCTTTCTTTGTTTAGAAAAAAACCACAAGCTTTCAAAGAGTTATACTACTATTTATTTATTTCTTACTGGTGATTGCATCATTTGATCTTTGTACAATAGGGTGGCAAGGTCCTTCCCCGTGCACCAAGTGTCATCATTGAATCTCCATTCTTGTTTTGACGTACCAATTGTTTTTATAGATTTTATACATATTAGTTTTGGATATTGAATAAGCGATGTTTTATCTGTGTACACTTGACAAAATAACCAATTCTCTTACATTTCTTCTATGTTGTCCATGAAGTGGTGAACAATTTCCTTGGTTTCTTTTGTTTTGAAATTCTCAAAACCAATGAAGTTTGATAGCTTATTCTGTCAAAAACAAAAGAGCAATCCATGTTAGAATCAATCTTCATTTTCCACTAGTTACACTATGTTGATATGTCGTACAATTACTATAGACCATCGTACAGTTACTCTTTATGTTCCTACAGTTACTCTTCTAATTCACATAGTTACTCTAGACTATCGTAGAGTTACTCTTTATATTACTACAATTACTCTACAATATCACACAGTTACTCTATTGTATTTACACAGTTACTCAAGTATTGATATACTTTAAAGGAGATGCAACCTTACCTTTTCCTCCCTCCTCTTCTTCACGTTCTTATCGATGCTCCCTATGATTTGTTGTTCCATCTTCTTCCTCTTTGAAAACTTTTTTCTGGGCTCCTCCTTCTGCCCTTCTTCTTCTTCTTTGATTATATTCTCCTATTGTTCCCCTATTTCTTCTTTTCTCTTTTCTTCTGCATCTCGTGCAGACTTTCCCTGGTCAGAACCTTCAGCTGATTTTTCTTTCTTCTTCTCCTCCTCATCACCATTTTTCTTACCATCATTCTCATCTTCTGAGTCCTTCTCTTCCACATATTTTCTTCTGAGGCTCAGCCTACCTCTTTTCCTTGGCGTATCGTCCTTATCCACACCTTCCTTCTCTACTTTGCCTGCTGTATCAACATCCTTCTCGGGTAGCACATCTGAACTATCTTTGGGTTCTTGAACATTCCCCGATGTAAACCCCTCAGCAGATTGTTCGAATCCACTGGCAGGCGACTGTGATTTGTCACCTTCATCTCCGTATTTTCTCCTCAGATTTCTGTTCTCCTCTTCCATCTCGGCTATTCTATTTTCTAGTTGTTTCTTCTCTCTCTACATTTCAGTGAATGCCTCAACATCTATTTTCATGCAAATCTCCTTCTGCATCTTTAGCTCCTCCTCGAGTGTGTGAATTCTTGTCTCCAGGTTGGAATCCTCAGTAGGCACTCCTTTTCTGATGACCGGCTTTGCTAGCGCCTTGTCTGGCATTTGCTTACTTTTTGCCCTTTTCTCTGCAAGGTAGTAGGGCATGTCCTTCATTGTTCTTGAAGCTCGCCAGTCATCCCCCTGGTCTATCTTCATACTTTCACAAACCTTTCCATAAAAAAATAAAAAATAATATGTAACAATGCAAACTTGTAGGATTATGTTGTATATTAGCTTTTGTAACAAATAAGAAATATTCTTACATCCTTAGGTTTCACATCCCCTAAATCTATCAACTTCTCGACCGGCGCAGCCCACTTCTTTATCCTTGGCTTTGTGTCAAGGAACGTTGGCTTTGCCATCTTCGTCATCTAATATGCCCAAACCTGCATGTAAACAGAGAGAAAATTTAATGCATATGTAACTGCCCCCCATAGTCATCATTGTAACAATTTTTTAGATGAAAATAATTTCGTTCACTTACGCATAGGCACATCACACACCCTGTTGTGTAGAGGGTGGTTTTCCCTTTCTCCCCTTTCCTCCTCAGCCAGACATTCTGCTTCAGCATCTTCATATTCTTGAAGATACTCCCATGCACCAGCTTTGCCCAATTCATCTGCCTCGTGGCAGTAACATCATCTAGGTAGTGCATTATGTAGATTGGTGTGCAATAGTTGGTGTTTGGCAGTAGGAATGTTGCCAACAGGTGCAACATCCATGCACGACACATATCCTGGTAGTCCGCTGGATCGTCGGCCCTTGCAAATTCTTGCCAAAGCTTTGCTAAGATTTTCCTTGTGCAGGACATCCTTTTCCCTCAACCTCTTCGAGGTCTCCCCTTCATTTCCTTGTTTACCTGTTGCCCAAGCAAATTGTTGCCATATTGAGCTCACAATCTCAGAATTTTTCCTAGGTATGACGTCCATACCTCTGCTTGGGATACCTAGAATTACCCCTACATCCTCAACCGTCATCCTTCTTTCCACCCCTCTGGCCAACAAAAACATGTCATCATCCACATATCTATCTATCAAATCACTACTACAGAAATAGCATTCAATGTCACTTTTCTGGGCGTCGGTTATTAAGGAAAACCGACGCCTTATATGTTAGGCATCGGTTTTTTAAGCAAACCGACGTCTATATTCAAAGACCAGCCAGACACGGGTACCGCTTTGTATTCAGCGTCGGTGGTTTATAACAAACTGACGCTGAAAGTCGGCCGCGAAATCCAAATTTAGATTAAAAAAAAATAGTGTCATTGTCAGCGTCGGTCATGTAGGTATACACCGACGCCTATGTGCGATGAAAATTTGCGCAAAAAGTGTCACTTTCAGCGTCGGTTATCCTGTTATAACCGACGCGGAAGGTTGTTCCCGCCAAACAATTTCATGAAAATATCGTCCAATTGGACGTCGGTTGTTGCAAACAACCGACGCTAAAGATGTTTAGGCGTCGGTGGATGCAAACAACCGACGCTATATGGGAACTTATACTCCGCGATCGCCCGACTCTTCCCCTTTCTTCTGTTTCATTGCGAGCAATTACCCTATTTCTCTGCTGCCGGCGATTTCTCTCCGGCGATTTCTTCTCCAGTGCCATTTCTCCGGCTATTTCTTCTCCGGCGCCCCCTTCTCCGGCGCCCCCTTCTCCACCACCACTCCTCCTTCTCCGCGCCCCCTTCTCCGCCGCCCCTACTGCCCGCCCCTGCTGCCTGCCCCTGCTGCTCCAAGCGCCTGAGGCCGCCGCCACGCCTGACTCTTCGGCGCCGCCTGGTGCTTTTCCACGGTCGTCGCGCCGCCGCAACCACCGCCAGAGCCACCGGAGCTGCTAGCTGCTCCTCCACCGCCGTCGCTGCTAGCTACTTCTCCAGCCAGAGCCACCGGAGCGTCTGCCTTCTTCCCTCTGACAAGGTTGGTCTTCCCGCTGCTAGCTGCTCTGCTTTTTTATGCATCGATCAAATTGTTGTGATAAAAATGCATGTAATGTATTTGATTAGAGTTAATCTAATCTGGATGTTCATAATAATGGTATGTTAAATATGATGATTAGGGATAAATATAATGTCTAGTACACAAATATTAGATGATATTCAAGAAAACCCTAGTTTGATGAGCATGTTGTTAATCATGTTAATTATGATTCTTCTATATATTCTGATGTCATTATATAATTATGTGATCCCAACATATTAAATTGAATTAGAATGATTTCATGAATTATAGGGTTTTAAAGTTGATAAACATGTACATGCAGAAATAGGGTTATTAAACCAATGGTTATAACATAGTATGATCTTAATCTGATCTGGATGTTCATAATAATGTAGTATGTTAAATATGATGATTAGGGATACATATAATGTCTAGTAAAGATTCCTAGACCTTTTGTTTGAAACTATTGATTTCTTGATTTATTATTTAATAATGCTCTATTGATTAGGATTAACCATGTTGCCTGTACTTTATAGACATTTATTATATATAAGAATGACAACACATGTATTTGTTGGCCTAGAAACCCGTCCAAGATTGGCTCATTAGGAGTAAATCTTGGATAGTCCCCGGTTTGGGACTGTTCTTGAACACCTAATCTCACTTAGGATGTAAGTGTATAATGTGTATTGGGTTTTCGAGAAAATTTCAGTAGCATTTCCCCGTTTGTTCTCTAAGTACATATGTACTTAGAGAACAGCGGGGAAATGCTGCCGAAATTTTCTTGAAAACCCAATACACATTATACACTTACTAGTGAGATTAGGTGTTCAAGGATGGGATAGGTGGTACACATTTATTATATATAAGAATGACATGAAATGTGTTTGTTGGCCTAGAATGTGAACAATCATTGTTTTTTATATTACTTGTACATTGATATAAATTAGAATGAACAATCACTAAATTATATACTGTTTGTATGGAGTCCGGCTTCATTGTAGATATCTATTATTGTGTTTGTTGGCCTAGAAACCCGTCCAAAATTTACTCATTAGGAGTAAATCTTGGATAGTCCCCGGTTTGGGACTGTTCTTGAACACCTAATCTCACTTAGGATGTAAGTGTATAATGTGTATTGGGTTTTCGAGAAAATTTTGGTAGCATTTCCCCGTTTGTTCTCTAAGTACATATGTACTTAGAGAACAGCGGGGAAATGCTGCCGAAATTTTCTTGAAAACCCAATACACATTATACACTTACTAGTGAGATTAGGTGTTCAAGGATGGGATAGGTGGTACACATTTATTATATATAAGAATGACATGAAATGTGTTTGTTGGCCTAGAATGTGAACAATCATTGTTTTTTATATTACTTGTACATTGATATAAATTAGAATGAACAATCACTAAATTATATACTGTTTGTATGGAGTCCGGCTTCATTGTAGATATCTATTATTGTGTTTGTTGGCCTAGAAACCCGTCCAAAATTTACTCATTAGGAGTAAATCTTGGATAGTCCCCGGTTTGGGACTCTTCTTGAACACCTAATCTCACTTAGGATGTAAGTGTATAATGTGTATTGGGTTTTCGAGAAAATTTTGGTAGCATTTCCCCGTTTGTTCTCTAAGTACATATGTACTTAGAGAACAGCGGGGAAATGTTGCCGAAATTTTCTTGAAAACCCAATACACATTATACACTTACTAGTGAGATTAGGTGTTCAAGGATGGGATAGGTGGTACACATTTATTATATATAAGAATGACATGAAATGTGTTTGTTGGCCTAGAATGTGAATGTTTATTATATATAAGAATGTGAATTTATTATATATAAGAATGTGTATGTTTATACAAATGCTAAATGTTTTCCTTATTCTAGTTGATACAAATGCTAAATGTTTTCCTTTTTAATGAAATTTTCAGATGGCTCACCATGATGAGAATGATGTCCATGATGAGCATGAAGTCCATGATGAGCATGCTGTCCATGACGAGCATGACGAGGATACCAACGTAAGTTCTAAAAACATATCCCGTATTTCTATAAAATTCATTATCTTCTAGTTATGTCATATATCCTGTATTTCTATATTGGCTTAATTCGGTGTGTTTATTTTTGTCAAATTTTAGGTTGATGATGCACAGCTACCCACTGAAGCAATTGAGCAACTTGATGCGCAGCAACAAAAACTTAACAAGAAAAGGGGTATCACTCTGTTGAAAAAGTTACTTGCGCTGAGTGGCAGTGGATCCAAATTGGTTGTGGAGTTTGATAATGGAGGGAATGCAATTGGAGTGAACCGCAATAATTTTATAAACTATCTTGGGGTTGTCACTCGAAGCCATTGTGGTGTTAAATATGATAATTGGCATAAAGTTCCTCAGGCGAAGAAAGACTTGATATGGAAAGATTTATGCGTGAGTTATTATTATTTGCAATTCTATTTTGTAGATTACAAATTCTATTATTTGCAATTATATTTTTGGTACTAGTTAATAACATTTCTATTTTACAGAATCTGTTTGCATTGGATGAGATGTTGCATCGTAAAAGTGTGATGCAACGCGTTGGAAAGATGCTTAGGAATTACAGGACAAATCTGAACAGAGAATACATAAGACAGGGTGATAAGAAGAAGAAGTCAGCCCTTGAACAATGGAACTTCTTGGACAAAGAAGATTGGGACAATTTTGTTGCTTCAAGAAAATCTGAAGAATTCAAGGTATTAGGCGTCACTCCCATTTTAATTAATATACATTGTATTCACCTATTCAAGATTAAGATTTAGTGCTACTAACGTAATTATAAATGTGCATACTAACTAGGCCCTCAGTGACGCACAAAAAGCAAGGCGTGCACTGAATGTACATGACCATACTATGGGTCCAAAAGGCTATGCAAGCGTTCGCCAAAGACTACAGGTGGAGTCTGCGGCTACTCAGGAGTCTGCGACTACTCAGGAGTCTGCAGCCACACCCTTCCCTCGCCATGATATCTGGATAGCTGGCAGGAAAAACAAGAAGGGTGAAATAAAGAAGCCCGAAACTGCTGAGGCGGCTGCAAAAATGGTAAAATACAACTCTTAGAGCAATCATTTGAATATTGATTATTTGTGGTGTTAACTTACCAATTTTTGTTTATGGTGATTAGCGGGAGCTGCACGAGCAGAGAAAACAAGGCACGTTCATCCCTCAGGGCACAAGGGATGAATTGACAGTTGCTCTGGGTAACCCAGAGCATCCTGGACGTGTTAG
Source organism: Alisma plantago-aquatica (assembly GCA_963693085.1). Taxonomy (NCBI): domain Eukaryota; kingdom Viridiplantae; phylum Streptophyta; class Magnoliopsida; order Alismatales; family Alismataceae; genus Alisma; species Alisma plantago-aquatica. The sequence goes on from OY856410.1 coordinate 1,397,555,526, forward strand.
AGGTGCCGGCGCTGGTGTGGGCATCAAAGCATTCTTTGGGCCATCCCAGCGCAAACCCAGAGAGGGACTTTCTCAAGAAGAGGTAACATATATATTCTATTTTTATAATGTTACTGCAAAAGGAAATTCATTAATAAAAAGCTAATATTTGTTTTATCCATGTATAGGAGAATAAGAGAGTCGAGGATATAGTTGCTAAGAAGCTCAACGATGTGGTTGCTGAGAAGGTCAAGGAAGAATTGCTGCGGTGGCAGACATCTCAGGCTTCCAATCAGCCTATGCCGACCCACTCTTCTCCTGGTGCACAGACTGCAAGTAATCCTGGAGACCCATCGCCTAACACGTCTGCTGTAAGTATTGTTTATGACATTGTAGCTAGTCTTTTCAAGATGATATGTTTTCAAGATGATATGTATATATGTATAACATTCTTTACGTAAATTTGTAGGCATTGAAGCCATGCCGCTTAAGAATGGAAAACTATGTTGTTGCAGAGGCGCAAGCTTACCAGTCCCTTCCTGGGGCAACGTTTCATGGGAGTCCAATGCCGCAGGGCTACATTCGTGTGAGCCCGATACATGTATTACCCGATTGGAGGGAAGTTGCGTTGCCATATGCCCACCCAGATATTGATACACTTGGTGACGCAGAAAGCGGGGTCATATTGTGGCCCAAAGCAGATGTCCTCTACACGACTGAAATTGTAAGATAAATTTACATTGATTTAGACTGTTAATGTGTATATATGATGTCAACTGATCTGAAATTATATATACAGGTTAAAAAGAAGACACCAGGAGCACCTAGGCCTCCACCTCCAATTCCCGCATTACCAACTTGGGTTCCAACTGACCTACAATACCCGTTAGGTCCTGCTTGTAGGGGAATGGCATGTTGGCTACGGGCACATAATATACTTTGCCCTATAATTGTTTCTTTAGATGCAGATTATGCAGGTCAATCATACGACAGCTCTTTATTTATACAAGATATTATTGAGCTGTTTATGTATGAATGGTTGAATACATCAATGATAGAGACATGGATAAGGTGAGATCTTGTTTATACATCCATATACCTTGTGTAAGATCCGGTGATCTAGTTTCTTATATATTAATGCATACGTCTATATGTTTTGCAGCTACTTAATCGAAGATCATTGCAAACAATTTGCATATGATCATGTGGGATTTTTGATTCCATCATTGATTAGTATGGTAGCTAAAGACCCTGATAGTGTTCAACAATACTGTATAGATGCTTTTACAATTTTTGGTCATCAAATGAAGACGATAATATAGCTCCATTCAATGTCAAGTAAGTTTGCTTTATTTATAATTTGGACTTAAGAAAATTCCATTATTATTTTGCATTTTGAGTTATTAATTGTTAACTTTTTACCTCTAGTGGTAGACATTGGGAGTTACTAGTTATTGTCCCCGGGACGTTCACTGTTTATTATCTAGATCCCGCAGGAAGTACATTAAACACTAAAATTGGACACGTAATGAGAATGGCATTATTCTGGTGAGAAATATTTCATTTTTTATATCCGTTAACATCTTTTATTACATTACTATTTACTTATGCAACTTAGTGTGTTATATTAACATGTAGGGGTTTAGATGCATTCAAAAATGCTGGAGGAAAGGTCCCAAGGAAAAAGAACCAGCCATTGTCTTGGGAGAACGTAAAAGTAAGTTCCCGACTCCCCGACTCCAATGTATATATTATTGATGTGAATTGTGCTTAGTTGTATTAATTTGTATGTTTCAATTTATAGTGCGCTACACAAGACAATGGCTGGGCATGCGCATACTATGTGATGCGATTTATGCAGATGATTATCAAACATGCCGCATTGGACATCGATACCATACATGAGGTATTATATATAGTCTCATTAGTTAGTATGAAATATATCAATCTTATTTTTATATTATTACTTATATATATACATCATTCTCTTTGCAGGTGTTTAAAACTGACCACACTATAGGCAAACGCTTAAAAAATGTACATGCTCCATATACGAGGGAATCATTAAATGAAGTAAGAGAAGAATGGGCAATAGCTGTACAAACAGTGGCAACTGTAAGATATAATTGGGATGTTGATAGTGATGATGAATGATACTTTGTAAATGAATGTTTCTGAATGTTAAAACATGTATTTGAATGATTCTATATGTGTGAACGTGACAATTGAATTGATGTCTGAATGTATCTACTTGTGTGAATCTTTTTATGTTAATTTTGCAGGTTTGTGGCCTGTTTGTAGGCTGATATCAATGGATGTCGTAAACCTGCAGTTCAGAAAACTGAACTACAGATTCTCATCCTGCTGACCAGCCACAGCAGGCCTGCAAACAGATTTATAAAAAAAAAATAGATATAGGCGTCGGTTATTTACCGATAACCGTCAGCACAGACTTACAGCGTCGGTGTTTTATAAAACACCGACGCCAAAAGTGTTCGCGCTACAGGAAATGGGAGTCATCTAGGACACTTTTCTGCGTCGGTTGTTTAGTATATAACCGACGCAGAAAGCGTCCTAGATGACGCCGTTTTCTGTGGCGGGAACCCTTTTGGCGTCGGTGTTTTATAAAACACCGACGCCTTTATATTAAATAGGCGTCAGTTTTTTAACCGACGCTGAAGTGTCCACCCTTTTAGCGGCGCCCACATAGGCATCGTTCCGAAACCGACGCCAAAGGGGGTTAAACAACCGACACTAAAAGGCACTTCTGTAGTAGTGAATCCTCTAAGAGGCCTATGTCAACCATAAGATTTGGCATATTTATCATGTTTGAAAATGTCTTCACCCTCATCATTCTCAGCTGATTACTTGTAAACACCATGCTCTGGCTGGTGGTGATGTAGCTCTTTATGTAACACCAGTGGTATAGCCTCTTTATCCCCACTGCAAACATATGAAAAGTTACTCTTAGTTTTCTTTTTTTGTTTATTACTTGTTACTCAGTCAAGTTACTCTTCAATTTTTCACATTTCAATCCACGTGGTAGGTTGATAACATTTTTAATGCTAACTATTTATTCTTGTAACAGCAATTTCAATAACGTGCAAGTAAGTGTCATATGATAGTAACAACAATTTCATACATTTATAAATCCATTCAAGATAACCTTCAGCTGCCTTTCCTTTCTCCTTTTCTATCCTCTTAATTCTCTCCTCTTTTCCTCCCTCATAGGTAGCCTTTTCTTTTCCTTTCTCTTTCTTCCTCCTTCTTTCCTCTTCTCCTATATCATCAACAACCTTCTCTGTATCCTTAGTTACTTTGGCCTTCCCTTTCCCTTCCCTTTCTTTTCTTGCATACG